>JAOUQZ010000024.1:22060071-22087116 GCA_028564935.1 Neosilurus hyrtlii | reverse complement strand
GACATCATCAGTACAATTAAAAATAGTCCTGAACATACAGAAAAAAGTGGTCGTGACTTTTTGGCCTAGCAAAAAGCTTACACTAGTCTATTTTTTTTTAAGACTGGCTCTTTTTTTTTTTTTAAGACAAATGCATTTGATAATAGAAATAAATAAATTTTTTCAAGAATTAGACAATTTTTCTACTAAAAGTGACTTTATCATCTCACAGCGAGGAGCAGGCCTTCAGTCTTCCGTATGGCCTACTGCCAGAGTCTGGAGGAGAGCACACTGTGCCTGGTGTAACCAATCTGGAAGTGCTGCTAGCTACTTAAAATGCTCTCCCACTAACACCACTTCCTTCGATCGAGAAGTGAAAAAGTATGGAATTAAAGTGTTTGATGATACAGTTGATTGAACTGGACAGCTTTGAGGAACAGTCCTAGACATCCAGCTAACCAGCAGCTAACCAGCTAGCTCAGTGTTAACCGGCTCTCCTGTTTTTTTAATTTTACAAAATTTGAAATATGAAAGCTGTTATATTTCTTACAATCTAATGAATATAATAATTCAGTTTTTCCACTCCATTTTGTCAGATATGACTAATAGCCTGTGAAGTGTTATTTATTTATTTAGAATTTTGATATGCTATATCAATCCTGCAAGAGAAATTTGTCTTTGCATGCAACCCATCGAAAGTGAGCACACACACGTAAACAGTGAGCACACACGCACACACATACACACACACACACGAGCAGTAGGCAGCCACAGTGCAGTGCCCGGTGAGCAGTTTGGGGATAGGTGTCTTGTTCAAGGGCATTTCAGCTGTGAAGGAGGAGGAAGGGGAGGGGGAGGTCCTCCCCCACCACCACACATTTTTCCTGCAGGTCCAAGAATAGAAACCTTCTCTAACCAGTAGGCCCACAGTTATGAATTAACATCCGACTCGACATCACAGAATAGCTGTTATTTATATATATACACATCACATCACAGAATAGCCGTTATTTATATATACATACATATATATATATATATATATATACAACACACTACTGCTCAAAAGTTTTAGAACACTGCCCTATTTAGGCTTTACTGTCTCATGTACTTTGGAGTTAAAGCATAAAAAAAAAAGTTGTAGGTTTATTCTGTTGAACACAATTTAAAGAAATAATTTTTTACTTATCAGGCCACCTTTTGCATATATCCCAGCAGAACACTCACTCGCTCCCTCAATCACTCATTTGCCGAACCACTCAATCCTACAAGGGTTGTAGGAAGCCTATCTCAGCCAACGGTGATGTACACCCTGAACAGCTTGCCAGTCTATTGCAGGGTCAACACACACACAACCATTCATATTCACACTCACGAGGGGCAATTTGGAACGGCCATTTAGCCTAATGTTCATATCTTTGGAGTGTGGGAGGAAACCGCTGTATCCAGAGGGAACCCACACAAGCATGGGGAAAACATGCAAACTTCACACAGAAAAGCCTGAGCGCAGGATTCGAACCCAGAATCCCGTCGTTGTGAGGTAGACGTGCCAAACACTATGCCACTCATGGCATTCTTTCGATGACATAAAGCAATTATTGTTTTGAAAGTTCCTTCCAGCACTGCTGCAGAAATTCCGACAAACCAGCTCGATCTGATTCAAGTTCGGAGACTTTGCTGCCATTCCATAGTTTGAGGCCTACAATCTTGTTTATTTCTTATGAAGTAGCTCTGGCATACCACCTTTCACCACACCTACATTCTTCCTAATCTATCTATCTGTCTTACCTTGTCTTGGTTGCTCAGCTACAATATTTTTATTTTTGAATTGTGGCAGAATAAATTCCTGTAATCATGGGAGAAATAAATCTTTTTCCCATGTGGTCAAAGACTTGCTATCTGCACGGGGTGTCCAGTAAAAAAACGCAAGTTTTAAGGACTTTAGTGACCATGATTGAAATAAATTCGGTAGCTTGTTCAAGGTCATAAAAGATTTCATACTGTAGGGGAAGATGGGTTGGATTCACTAATGTAGAAACACGTTAAAGCTACTCTGGAATCTGCTGGTTAAGTCTCCACTGCTGAAAGAATAGGTATCTGCTGCAAAGCCTGTCAATGCTGTCCTACCAGTCTATCTGCAGTCTACAGAAACTTTCAGATAGTTTCAGGACAATTCTTTTGCACGTGGCAGGAGGTGGGGTATTACTAAACCAATGAAATACATGGTTTGGGGAGGTTATTTAGAAGTGGGGGGCAAATCTTTGAGTTTTATTTATTGAATTAAAAAAGTGACATGAAAGTAAAGCTTGCAGTTCTTGTTATAAATTTACATTTTGTGATTTGTAATTTGAACAATAAATCAGCCAACAAATCATCATTAATTTTCATCATCAAAAATCTTACATTAAATTTATTTAAGAGATTCAACCAAACATCCTGTTGGATCTTTGATAAATGTGGTCTAAGCAAAATCTTAGCGGAAAGGTGCAACCTTTTAAAATTTATTTATATATATATATATATTTTAAACATCTGTCAACAGTTTATTTTAGGTGGCACGGTGGCGTAGTGATTAGCGCCGTTCTGCTTCACAACGAGAAGTCCTGGGTTGGAGTCCCGGGCCCAACAAGGTCCTTTCCGTATAGAGTTTGCATGTTCTTTCCGTGCTTGCGTGGGTTTCTTAGACATTAGACTAATTAGCTGTTCCAAATTGCCCCTAGGTGTGGATGTAAGCGTGAATGGTTGTGTGCATGTGTGTTGGACCTGCAACGATCTGGTGAGCTGCTCAGGGAAAACCCTGTCTTAGCCCAGAGTCAGCTGAGATAGGCTCCAACCCCCCCAAGAACTGAGTATGATTAAGCAGTTTGGCAAATGAGTGAGTGACTGAGTAAATGTTATTCTGGATTTATGTTTTTTGAACTTTATTGAATAAATTAATTTGTTACTAACCTGTAAACAGCTGATGCAACCTGTCATTACTGCTCTCTATTCAATTACATTACAATTAGTCATTGGATTAGAAGTGTTGAAGCATAAGGATTCAGAGTGTCATAATTATAATGTCATAACCCCTGAGTCATAAATCATTTTGAAAAGATTCTGATTAAAAACTTTGTATTGCCTTTGGGGGGTGCTAAATGCCACTTTCTTAAACATGCTAAAAAAAAAAAAAAAAAAAAAAAAAAAAAACACCACATAAAGTATAGAAACACTAAGGAAAAAAATTACCTCTGACCCTTTTTAGGTTCTATGAACCCAGTTAACAGTAGACATAGATTTGCAAAATTATACTTCCTTTAGATTGCATGTACCGGCAGTCAGAGATATGTGGTTTATGTCAATAATAAAAGCAGTGTCAGGTGATGATTGAACGGCTGCTGATTCAGACAGAAGGAATGAAGGACAACTTGTTTTAGCATCCTTGTCTTACATTAAAGTATGTTTTCTGATGCTGTTTACAATAAAAAAAAACAAATAATGTAAAATATTTCTGCTGTCATGGTATGCTCCCATAAAGGCGATGCAGATCAAATCAAAGTGTTGTATCAGGAGCGTAAAACCTTTGTGTGATACTGAAACGTTTTCTAGTCATTGCTAATGGAAACCAGCCACACCCTTCTATATATATCACTAATGTTGGCTACACTCCAGCAGGAATGCACCACTCTTGTGTTCCATCATTACTTTCTGTTGTAATGTCCTACCAGTTATATTTCAGGTTTTTTTGGTAGCGTATAAGTCTGTAATAGATGTCCTGCTCTGTCCTGCTCTGTCCTGCTACACACCCCATATATCTCCTTAACACAGTGAACCATTTGAAACACTTCTATCCTGTACAGCCGTGTACAAACACACCAGATTTTTTTTTTCACCTTTGAATCTTTTCATGCCTGTGAATGGCTTCTGTTTGTAATGGAATCATACAAAAAATACTTTTAAACTGGTAGGATTTATTTTAAAGCCCTATGTCATGAGTCATCGGGTCATTAAGGCTTACGTGACAAAAAGTAAATAAATAAATAAATATCGATGTAGATGTTTATGCTTTAGGCTAGAATTTAAAAAAATTCCCGTTTTCCATTAGCACCCGAACTCGGAAAATGGTGCCACATCTAATATTTATTTAGTTATTTTACCCACCTACCTATCTATCTATCTATCCATCTATCAATTTTATTTAATTTTATTATATAATTTTATAATTCTTGGCTCAGACCTTGCTCAAAACCTCAGAAAGTGTCTCAGGCAACGTAAAAACGACACAAAACACGACCGTGTTTTCGATGCTGTGATTGTGATTGTTTGTTTAGTTCTGTTTGAAGTAGTTCTATTTTCTAAACATTTCTGGAACTGAAAGGCTGCTGTTCTATGGACAGTTGTTCAGAGTTTCAGAGTTTAATACATGTTAAATGCTGACCGAACAAACTGATCTGCAAGGCCAGTAACGTTGTGGGGATGGAGCTGGACTCTCTGACAGTAGTGTCGCAGAGGCGATTGTGTCCAGGATAAGGACAATACTGAACCTCCTACCTGCTGATGAGTCGCAGGAGCACATTCAGTGAGAGACTGATACCACCTAAACGCTCCACTGAACGACACAGGAACTCATTCCTCCATATAGCAACAACATCCACTACATTTACATTCTGCATTACATTTATATTCTACTGTTTATCATATTGATAATACTGTACATTTTACTCACTGACACGATTCATTCTGTATCTGTTTATATAGATATAACTAACTTCTAATTTTAGACTTTTATCTTTATCTTCATTCCTAATTACAATGGAGCAACTGTGTGCACACAATTTCCTCCGGGATCAATAAAAAAATACTGATTCCGATTCTGATGATACATGTAAAAGACTGCTCACTCAGGGTGTATTGTGAAGCAATAAAAAAATGAAAATTGAAACAAGTACTTCTAAAAGGTTCTTGGTATTTATTCCTGTTCATTTATTCAGAAAATCTCCTAAACAAATTGCGGGAAGTCACCTCAAGCTCCTAGCTTCAGTAAAACCTTTTGGGCTTTGAAAGTCACCTCATTTCTCTATTAAAAACAACAACAACAACAACAACAAAATGTGTGCCTCATTTAGGTTTTCAAAAAGTTCTTTTCTCAAAAAAGACTTTTTTTTGTCTGGCATTATGGAAAGGAATTTCACCCTTGTTTGAGACTTTCATTTGTAATGTTCCGTGTGTCTGTGTGTGTGTGTGTGTGTGTGTGTGTGTGTGTGTGTGCATGAGACAGAGAGAGAAAGACAGATGTACAGACTTTGAGAGGCGTGGCTTCTGATTGAATGGTACAAAAGGAGGCTATGATGTACCTGCATGCAGCACACATGTACTGGTGTTAATGAGAACAAGAGTGCTCTGTGACAGTGACAGTGATGGCGTTCAGGACTTTGTGTGTTGTGTTCCTCGTACTTGTCAAAGGTAGGTTTGCAAATGCTGCTTTTGCCATGACTTTCCAAATATATATTTTTCTGAGAACATTATCAAGGACTCTCCCAGCTTGTTCAAGAAACTTTTCGTGCTTTCATTTCGTATCCACACTCGCTTGTCCTTCCAGTGCTTATGTGGGTTTCCTCCGAGTGCTCTGGTTTCCTCCCACAAACCAAAGACACATTAGGCTTATTGGATATTTTTGATTGTTCCTGACTGTGAATGGTTGCGTGTTTTCGTGGCCTTACGATGGATTGAGGAACTGTTCGGGGAGTACCCAAATTCAAATTTATTTGTCACATACAAATTATACACAGTACAATATGTAGTGAAATGCTTAGGAGTTGGCTGGGATGGGCTGTTCCTTAGCCCATAGTACACATTTACACCAAGTTTTATGAAGAACTGGTCAGTAGGTTTTACGCAATCTTGCATAAAGTTGGACAAACATAGATAATTACAGTTATAATCTTCAGCTGGAAATTAAATCAGATTTAAATGAGCAGTAAAAACTGTGTGTTCAGTAGTTTCACATTACTGTCATTGGTGAGGACAATTTAAGTAAACATCGGGAGCAAACAAACAAGGGGTATTGTATTACATTGCATTTATGCCTGAACTTAAAGTGAATAGACCATACTAGTGCAAACATACTGTACACATATCAACCGAACATCCTCTTGGGTTTTTATTACAAATTAAAAAAAAATCTATTTCCGCAGAAAAGGCGACCTGACACAGTAACTTGATCACCAGATAAAAATATAGGCACTCATTTGCAAAAAACTGCTTAATCCTACTAGGGTCACGGGGAGGCTGCTGCCTATCTCAACCAACACTGGCCACAACCATTCACAGATGAAACTATAGATACACTACAATACCACTGGGTAAACTTCACGAAATCCACAACAGAGTTCCAAGTAAAACTGTTTTAGGAGGTTGAGAATACACCATCTCAAATTAAAGTGGCTCATTAAACATAAAATACAGTGTAATCTCTTGGAAATAAAATTCAATCGACCACAATGTCTTGTGAACCATTTGCTTATTCCTGCACACAAGTATCTATGATCCCTGCACCGGCCGCCATGATATGAGTAAACGTCATCTTTTTTATTTCTCCTAAAATCATATCCATTCTATATAGGTGTTAAGGTGCCAAATTATCGCGCATGCGCAAGATCGTTCGTCCGGTCACGCCGTCTTGTCACTGTTATTTTTACTGTAAACAGAGACAGAACCAAAACAAGATGTAAAACAATTGAATAAGAGATTAAGCCTGTGAGGTGGGGTGGTTTCACCAGGAAACATTCGTAGTCCGCAAAATAAACTGATGACGAAAGATAAAACACATCACTAGTGAACATGGACCTTTAAAAGCTTCCCTTTATCCTTAAGTCTAGATTGTAAATTCCTACCATGCAGCTACACTGACAGGCGATAACTTAAGTAGGCGCATTACTCAACAACAAGTTCAGGTCTGGTGTGAGAGTTTCCAAATAAACCTATTTTAAAGATATGCCTACAATTATTACAACAATTTACTTAATCGGCTTTGAACTCATCCCCAAGGGATGCACCTTTGTTAATTCTTTCCTTCAGCTCAAATAAAATACAACTAGCTATCCACTTTTATTCACAACGCTGCTCCCTGCCATTAAATCAGCCAGATCGGATTCATTAGGAAAAGTTGTAAGCAAACCCCATCTACTTTTGGCATGTTTCAATTTGTAAAACAAAAACAGTATATCGGTAGCTAACTAGTAACTAGTGAAAAGATACTTAGTTCATGAAATGATTGCAACCTCCATGAGGCTGTGCTCAATACAACCTGATGGGAAGAATATGTTCAGAAGTAGGTTATTTCACCATACTCATTAAAAAAAAAAAAAACCCAGAGGAACAGGAGTCATAAACAGTAACCTGTTTCCAGAACAGCAAACAATCAATGGAACAAACATTATTAGAATTTTTTATTGTTAATAATTAACGTGTTGCTAAATCTTTTCTTTGTGTTTCAGGTTGCCAATCACAGCTGAATGGTAAGTTACTATTTGACTTCACTTTCGAAAAGAATGATTAGTAATACTCCAGAAGTGCCAACTTTGCTTACATACGGAGCCCTGGAAGGAACATGTTTTTTTTTTTTTTTGTTTTGTTTTTATTTATTTATTTATTTTTACCCCGCCTCCATGTCCCTTCTCAGGCTCCATTATAGGTAATAACAAGAAAATCTGAGCAGTTAGAAAGAAAAAAATTTCAGATCACAAATCTTAGCACAAGTTGACATATATAGTCCATATGGGTGTTCTCTGGGTCCACTGGTTTCCTTCCACCTCCCAGAAGATGGCAGGTGGTTCAGCGATGTAAAGGTTCCTTCAGTTTGTCCCCTGATGAAAGTGGTGAACGTAGATCTGCTTTACCATTATAATTAATTCAGCACTTTTCAATGGCTAACAAAATATAGTGCAACTGGAATTAGGACAAGGTCAGAGTGCATGAAGGATGTATTGAGACATGGCCAAAAAAATTAAACACATTCAAACAAGTTTGTTTTTTGTTTTTTTTCAGTATGTGGCATTGCTAATCTGAACACCAAGATAGTAGGAGGAGAGAATGCTGTTTCAGGGTCTTGGCCGTGGCAAGTCAGCCTGCAACAGTTGGGAAGTCATTTCTGTGGTGGATCGCTCATCAATAAAGATTGGGTCATGTCGGCAGCGCACTGCTTTCCTAGGTGTGATATAAAACATAAAACTATGCAAACAGTTCTCATGACGTTAACATGTAAGGTAATAATGCTGAGGTGAAGGTGACATGAACATTTTTCTGTTTTTCCCCCAAAGTTCAGCCCAAGTGACTGTAAAACTGGGGCTGCAAACTCTGGAGGGATCCAACCCTAACAGTGAGACAAGGACTGTCGCTCAGGTCATCAAACATCCGAACTACAACTCTGCAGCAAACAACAATGATATTGCTTTACTGCGGCTGTCTTCTTCTGTAACATTCAATTCGTATATCACTCCGGTCTGTCTGGCTGCGTCAGGAAGCACTTTTTTCAATGGCACTGAGACATGGGTCACTGGCTGGGGAACAATCGCCAGTGGAGGTGAGAATTATTATTAATATTATTTATATTATTATTATTGTTGCAGCTGTTGTTATAATTTTAAAGTAGTATAGTTGAAAATGTCAGAGTCATCCACAGCTGTCCATGGGAGCTAAACTGGCCAAGTTCTAACGGAAGGGAGGGATGGTATACCTCCTCCCTGTCACATACAATGCATGCACTTTCTCTTCGATTGTGTTAGGCCTCCCCTGAATGCGCATGGGCAGCAGATCATAAAGATGTGGGTGGCAGAATCACATGTAATAGAGGGAGCATGTCCTTGCTTATGCCCATCCCTGGTTGGTGGTGGTCATCTGACAGGGAGGCTGGGGATTGAGGAGTTGCCCAAAGCAATTTTATTCTTAAACTGATTCTCTATCATGAAATCCTTGTTGTGTCTATCAGAAAGCAGGTAGTTTTAATGATGTTCAACTTGTTTTTCCTCAGTAAGTCTACCCTCTCCTGGAATACTACAGGAAGTTCAAGTTTCAGTTATAGGAAACAGGAAGTGTAACTGTGAATATGGAGTTGGCACGATCACCAGCAATATGACATGCGCTGGAAGCTTGTTAGGGGGCAAGGACTCATGTCAGGTATTGTTATCATTATTAATTTACTTCTTGTATTATAGCTCTTTCCAATCTGAAGGTTTTTTAATCCAAATATATAAATGTCTGCCTTCATTGCACAGGGTGACTCTGGAGGTCCACTGGTCATTAAACAGGGCTCTCAGTGGGTTCAGCTTGGCATTGTGAGCTTTGGTGACGGATGCGCTCTCCCAGGATTCCCTGGTGTGTATGCAAGAGTTTCTGCATTTGAGGATTTTATCAAATCCACTATCACCACAAACCAGCCAGGCTTCATCCAATATATATCCAGTGGTACTGATAGTGATCTTCAGGTCACCTGTGCAGGCTTGCCAAATGTTACAAGTTCAACAACAGCTCCCACAACTACTGCAGCACGTAAGTCGATTTGCATTTCCTATTGATGAGTCGTGATGAAGACGCCAGAAGCAAACAGCATTTGGTACTGTGCTATATTAAACAAACCTTTCATTTTCTTTTTCTTTAGCTGTGGTGTGTGGAAGCGCCACCCTCAATTCTGTTTCAGGAACTAGTAGCTCTTTGGCGTCAGCAGGTGCTTGGCCATGGATAGTCAGCCTGCAGCTCAATGGTACTCACGTTTGTGGTGGAACACTGATAGCCGAGCAGTTTGTTCTGAGCTCAGCTAATTGCTTCTCAAGGTAAAAACCAAATACAGCCAGAATAGCAGAATCAAGGTAAAAACCTTAGCAAAATATTAAAACCACATTTTTACCTTTGCGTCCAGCTCAGCCAACGCATCTAACTGGACTGTCATACTGGGACGGCTCAATCAGAATGGCTCCAACCCCAATGAGGTCTCTGTCTCTGTAGCCAACATCATGTTCAGTCAATCTGCCACGAATAACATAGCAGTGCTGAAATTGTCTAGTAAGCCTAAGCTTTCCAGCTTCATCCAGCCCATATGCGTGGACATCGGGAATACCAACATCAACACTGGCACTCAGTGCTGGGCAGCTGGCTGGGGCTCAGGAGGAGGAGGTACAGATGTATTTATGTGTGAAACAAAATAAGTGTCTTGTTCATTAGCAGGTCAATTGATAGGCCCTTTATTGGCTGTTGGTTATCCTAGCTTACCTTTGCTAACTCTCTGCTACAGTTCAGCAAACACTTCAGCAGTACAACACTACAGTAGTGAGCTGTGGAAATACATCGTCATCATCCAGCATCTGCACAGGAGCCATACCTTTAGAACAGGTCTCTGAGGGTTTTCTCTTCTCATATTTCAGTTTCGCAGTTAGCCAGGGCACAACAACGTAAAACTAATCTGTGGTCATTTTTCTTCTCTCAATCAGACTCAACAAGGAGGTTCGCTAATGTGTAAAAATGGGCAGGCGTGGTTCCAGGTTGCAGTATTAACCATCGCCAGCAACAGTTCAAATAGCACCACTGCATCCTCCAGCAGCACCATTAATTCTACCATCAGCTCCAACAGCACCACTAATTCTACCACCAACTCCAACAGCACCAGTAAATCTACCATCAGCTCCAACAGTACCACTAATTCTACCACCAGCTCCAACAGTACCACTAATTCTACCACCAGCTCCAACAGCACCACTGGCTCAAGAAGTGAAAGGAGCATAAGGAGCATAGAAAACACGTTACCTCGTGCAGAAGATATACAGGTCTTCACTAAGATATCCACCTTTTCCAGTTTCTTGGGGGCTGTAGTTGGTTCCTTTCCTCCTGCAGTAACAACTAGCTTAAATTCGACTGGAGGCTGTGAAGCTTTGTCATCCCTTTCTATCAACTCAGTCCTTCTACTGTCCCTTATTGCCTTCATCCAAAGCTTAGTTTTCGAATAAGAACCCTATAAGACAATAATAAGACAATATCAGGCAGCGGGAAAATTACAATATATCTATGGTGAAGTATCTTCTATTTCTATTGTTTCATCTTTCAATTTTAAATGAGAAATTTACTGATTATTTGGAACAATTTTACTTGCACTATTTACCTACCTGGTTTGTTATAGTAAGCTCAGTGCAGACAGGGGGTTAACATGCATTCCTGTAATACAGATCAATCATGAAATTAAGGACGTATCCCATGCTTAAGGACT
Organism: Neosilurus hyrtlii; assembly: GCA_028564935.1. Classification (NCBI taxonomy): domain Eukaryota; kingdom Metazoa; phylum Chordata; class Actinopteri; order Siluriformes; family Plotosidae; genus Neosilurus; species Neosilurus hyrtlii. Next base: position 22,075,907 of record JAOUQZ010000024.1, on the reverse strand, counting down.
TTTCTGCTACATTACTTCATTGCTTTCTATATAACTCTTCGCCTTGGTGTCACACGTTTAAATCCATACCATATAAATCATCAACAGAGTTCAAGATAAGATTCCAAGACTAGCCAATCATAGGCATCTGTATTCTCATGAATACAGTTAGGTGAGTATCGCACTGACTGATGAACATTTGGACAGTGGTTCGCCACATTTTTGATGACTTTTCACAAAATATTTATCAGTTGGTGTGATGCTAATTGGCTAATGCTAATAACTTTTTGAGAATATTTTGTTGAGAAACTGACAAACAGTTGGCGAATCCCTGCGAACAGTCAGCGACATTTTGGTGAATGAGACGACTATGGCAACTGTGTCGACTGCTGTCTGGCTGTCTGCTATACGCTCAGTGAGTCACCTTCATGTAGTCTTCTGGTCACGTGATCACAGACTTTCACCAACTACATGCAATGTTTGCTAACCCTTCACCAAGTATTCTCCAGTCAGCGTGATACTACCTGCTGATTTGCTGACGATTTTTTTATCGACTTTTTGGTAATATTTTGCTGAGTAATTGACGAAAAGTTGACAACTATGGCGAACAGCTGGCGTCGAGTATGTGTAGACCATTTGACAAAAGACACATTCGCTAAAGAATCCTTAAAAATTCACCGGTTGAATGTGAAAACAAGATCAGTGAATGGTTGCCGGACCTGGTGACTACTTGGAGACTTGAGGAATATTTGCAGAATATATCCATTCGCCACAGTCATCAACTGTTCACAGTCCTATCCCCAGCTCTACTCGAAGCATGTCCAGCTTTCCTACACTGTAAAAAAATTATTTTAGAGTATTGGCTTGTAAATAACAGGGAAATTGAAGCAGTGCACTGGTTTAGAGTATCACCAAGCTGCCACAACTGGGTCTTTGAGCAATACTGTTCACAGCCAAACCTCAACTGCCTCAACTTGAAGCCACTTTGAACCAGTGGTCAGTCAAATGTAGCAGATAAATGTAGCAGATAATCTTTTAACTCTTAAGTGAGTACTTGTTTTAGATTTATTTACTGTGAAATTTATTTTTGCTGCAAATCCTGGCTGAGAAATTACTGTAGATGTTACAGTAATTTTTTTATTTTTTTATTTTTTTATTTTTTGTAAATGTTTATGTGTGTTTATGTATAATGTCATGCAATGTCTGCCATAAAAAAAGAGAAGAATGATTTGAGAGAAATATCTGCCAAAAAAAATAAAACAAAACAAAACTTTTTTTTTTTTACTTTAATACGTTCCATATTTAGGTGATATTTACTCAGATTAAGTTCTTTGCTTTGCACTACATATGCAAATTTCTTAGGGATAGTGAGAGTCAAAGAGGATATTTGCACATAAACTTATTCTCTAGTGGGAAAACAGACAGAAATGTCCTAAATGTTATGAAGGTAGAGCTCCAGGCATGATCGTTCACCCAAAGTTCACATATATATGATATATCAATATGGCGAAATTAATAATGAGCTGACCTAAAAGACTTTAAAGTCAGAAGGTTTTGTTTATTATTATTATTTTACTTTTTTTTTAGTAATTCCCAACTTAATAATGCTTATATTGTATAAGCATGATTATTTTTGTGTTTATTATTTTTCTTTTCAAGAAATCCTTGTACAGGTTGAGTACATGTTGAATGTAACTATGAAACTGTACAGTTTTGTTTTCTGTATTTAGTGACAGAAATATTTAATAGTACTGCTTTGACGCTGTGGAATACATAATTTTTTATTTCCTATAATAAACCGAAAATAAATGTTATTGTTTAGTGTGTTGAGTGCAATTTTTTCAGGGAGTACCCCACCATTACCCAGAGACGGCTGAGATGGGCGCCAGCCTCCTCGTGACCATGATTAGGATAAGGCACTTCAAAAATGCATGATATATACATACATATATGGGCGGAATAATGGCGTAGTGGCAAGAAGGTCCTGGGTTCAAGTCCTGTTGCGGTGTGAATTTTGCCTGTTCTTTCTCTGCTTGCATGAGTTTCCTCTGGGTACTCTGGTTTCCTCCCACAGTTCAAACACATGTACAATAATATAATTGGCAGTTCCAGATCACCTGTAGGTTTGAGTGCATATGTGAATGGTAGTGTGTGTTGCCCCGTGACGGTCTGGCGAGCAATCAGGGTGTACCTTGCCTTCTCCCAGTGTTGGCTGAGATAGACTCAGATAACCAGAGGGAAACCCATGCAATCACAAGGGGAACATGCATACAGAACTCCATACAGAATGCCCTCTTCAGGCATGGGGCTCAAACCCAGGACCTTCTTGCTGTAAGGTGTGCCTGCTAACCTCTACAGCACTGTGCCGCCACCAGATTGTTCACGTTTTTGTTTAATATGACCCTCTCTATGATAGATTCCAGTGTCATGAGATCACTGCTGTTCACTTTAGCTCTCAGCGGTATTAAAGGTACGGTTATGGTTCATTCCTGTACAAAAGTAATTATCACATCTATCAAGGTCTTGTGAGTACTCATTTCATGCTATCACTCATCAGTCATTTACTTGAATTTGTGCTACTCCTTTATTCACCTGAGAGCCAATGTGGGTCTGATTTGTGTTTTTATAAACACGCATGCAAAAACATGTCCTGGCCAGAACCATAATAGAAAGATTGTGCTACTTTACATTTAAGTCCCCTGTGTCGACATGACAGCTTTTCCCCTAGTACAAAACTATGTAATAAATGGAGAACCAAATAGATTTTTAGAAAGATATTTAAAAGACTGGGTTCAAGTCATGGGCTCGCCGAGGGTGTTTCTGCTTGGAGTTTGCATGTTCTCCCCATGCTTTATATAAATGTTCACTTTCGCCAAGTGTCTGAGATAGCCTTCATCCTCCCCACAACTATAGTGGAATAAAGGGGTTTGGCAAATGAGTGAGAGGTTTTGGAGAATTTATCAATCTTCTCGTTAATAAATCAGATTTTTCAGATCTACAGTATCCACGTGGCGGTAAGAAGCTGCACTTTCCCCCAGGACAGCAGGTGGCGGTGTTGCACCATAATACTAGTTTTCCGACCAACGAAGAAGAAACATGAGCCGGGCTACCTGGTTGTCAGGACAACGAGGATGAACTGCGTTGTTATTTAAGTAAAAAAATCGAAAATATTGAAATTTATTTTTTTTTTTGCATCACATTATGTATAATAGTATGAGGTTAACTAGTTAAAGAGATGATTATTCCGACAGCGGACTACACGAGTGTGATGATGACGGTGTGTATGAACAATAGCATTGTTAGCAACGTTAGCTCTTGGAGCTAGCTGAGTGGCTAGTTATGTTTGATCCTTCACTTATTAGAGGAGTAAATAGTGTAGTAGTGGTATTATAACTTCCGATTTTCCTTTCAGTCAGTCAAGCTAAGCAACTTTATACTAGCAAGCTAATCTAATGTGGTTGTAAATAACACTAAATATTTATGTAGACAGTAACCTAGTACAGTAACATCTCGCTGTGAATTATGGGATAATAGTCATCACTGTGAATCTGAGTTACTGTCACTACCCTAAGGCTGATTGTTTTATTGTTTTCCTCTACAGTCAATCATCCTAAAGTGTTTTGTTCTGCTTGTAGCATCACAATTTTCCAACCGGTAATTTTTGTGATTTAATATGAATGAAATGTCAAATTTGTTGTTTTTTTATCCATTAATAGCTACACCAAGAAGGCACGTAGGCCACAAGCTGAGGATTGAAAATTTGCCCGATAAACAAGTTTCGTTCCCACCTCAGAGGGACTACAAATTTTTGTAGTCAAATTTTTTTAAAGATTTTTTTAAAGAGGTCACTTTATGTGGTGCTGCATTAGAGGAAGGGTAGCTTAGTGTCACAAGTCAGGAACCTTCTCTATTCTATCTTGTCTATGACTTCATCATCTGATTTCTTGTTTGTTTATTTATTTATTTTACAGGGGGGAAAATGTATAATATCTATAGTATATAAAATGATATAAACATAATTTATGCCTAAGTATAAATAATCATGAAAAGCAGAGTTAATTTACAATACAAATACAAAGTTTACAATAAAAGCATATTAACACAACAGAATCTTCGGTGGAAATTAAACCTCTCTACCCTTATTATGGAGTCCGATTACACATCTATGGCCTTCATTGTTGGCTAGTAGAGCAATGATGGTGTATTCTGGCTTTACCAATCCCTCTGTCCAGAGATCTTAATTTGAATGAGTGGAGAGAACCTTGCCAAATTAATGTCCAGTAATTTATAATACTGTGAAATATACTAGGCATAAGCTACAAAAATGCTTAGTTATAAGATTAGAGCATTCCACAAGAGATATAAAAATATATAAAAGATAATAGACAATTTCATGACCTGATTAAATGGTAAATTCATTAAAATTATTTATTTAAAGATATTTAACAGCATGCTGAAACAGCGGTTAGTACAACTGTCAGAATCAGAATTCAGCACAGTTGAAATAATAAATTATTCTGAATTATGATTTGAAAAAAGTTGAAAGCAACCCGGGTGATAGAATCGAATATAAAATGGTAGAGAATCAGAATCAGTATACTTTATTGATCCTGGAGGAAAGTGTGTGCACAGAGTTGCTCCATAACCAGTAAAGAAAAGGAAAAGATAAAGAGTATCAGTAAGAAAAATTACAAATGTCTATATATATATACAATACTGAATTACACAATAAACATACTGAAAGTCTACACACACACACACACACACACACACACACACACATATATATAAAAGTGTGTGTGTGTGTATTTATGTATATAAGTTACAAAAGGAAGAGCAATGTGTAATGAATAGCTATGAAATGTCAATCAATTTCCAAGCCCTCGACTACATCATTCATGTCGTCATAGAAAAATGGGGTGATGGGCAAAACCAAATTTGGGAAAGCTCGCAAACACACACTCACACACAGGAAAAGGGGAGCGGAAACGCGCGGATTGTTACATTCCTACCGTTGAAAAGTCAGTGAATTGACACTGACCATGTGTTCATAACTCGGGGCAACATTGCAGCACCCGCCGTCCAGTTTCACGTCTCCGGCCACTCTTGACATGTTTCCTACGATCAGTAAATGCACAAATCCTATATTTTGTGACATGTTTGATGCGCATTAAGCAGGTCAACTGAGGTTTTTGTGGTCACATCACAAGCGTTAAGATCTTACCTGGGCGCCGCCATATTGGAAGTCACGTGATGTAAACTTGCCGCTGTGGTTGGTCAATCTTCGAAATCAATGCGCTCGACTCCTAATAAAATAGTTCGTCATAAAAGCGGGTTTAACTTTAAAACTGGCAGAAATTGTGTGTTGGAATTTTTTGCCTACGCTTCATCTCAGCCGGATTTCTAAGCATAAATATCTATTTAATCCACTTGAAATGGGAACAAAATTAAACAAAAAAGGGACTTGAGCTTGCAACCTAATGGTGGTGTAGAAGTTAGCACTCTCACCCACAGCAAGGTCCTGGGTTCTGGAAAGGGAAAGTTGTTGTTGTTGTTTGTTTGTTTTTTCTGGGCTTCTTGTGTATGATCTAGCCGTTTCCCACAAGCCCAGACATGAACATTGGCTGTCCTAAATTGCACCTAGGTGTAGATGTGAGTGGGTATGACTGGTTGTCTCAAAAAACAGGTTATACTGGGTGTTTTCAACCTTTTCAGGTAAGAATATATAATGCAACAGAAACCTACATCAAATGTTATGGAACAGCCACAATAGAACGGAGTTCCTGTTTTCACTTGTGTTATAGAAGCTTTATTACATGGCTTATTGGAATACTCTATTCTGATTGGTCAGTTACAGGGTTTAGTGGTCTGTAATTCTTTATATCAGGCTGTTGCTATAGAGCGCATCATTACCAGAAGCATTACATTCATTATAGGCTGAACTCTTTGTAAAATAAGTGTAATGAGCAGCGTCCTGATCAATAATTGTTTGCTTGCCGTGAATGATCTATTCTATAAACATATATGTTTCTGTTAGGAGTTTGCATGTTCTCCCTGGGCTTGTGGGTTTCCTCGGGGTAGTCTGGTTTCCTCCCACAGTCCAAAGACATGCACATTATGTTAATTGGTTGTTCCAAATTGCCCCAAGGTGTGTGTGTGTGTGTGTGTGTGTGTGTGTGTGTGTGTGTGTGTTGGCCTGTGATGGTCTGGTGATAGTGTACCTCACCTTTGCCCAGTCAGCTGAGATAAATGAATAAATGAATATTATTAATCTTAGATTATGTAGCGCTTGCAGCTTGCACATCCCTGTATTTGTGTTGTTACTGTAGAAATAATAAAATGTTATAAGTATTTAAACCTGTGTGTTGATTAGAAGGATTTCTCTCAGAGCTCGAATTTTAGAAAACGAATCAGACCAGTCAGCGCTGAGAATTTAACAGCACTGTGGTGTAAAGTGTAATTAACTTGGAAATGGTTTGTTTCTCAGACCCTTTCTTTATGGGGAATCTCTCTTCCACTCCCGGCCATCATCCTGATTTCCGTTGGGCTCTATATGGTGTTTCTTGCGGGGGTCTTATGGTGCCATTACTGTCTCAATGTGAGTCACTTCTGCTACTGTAATGTCATTTATTTTAAGTTTACATCAGTACTAAATACCCTCAATGCACATTTTTTTTTGTGAGCTCCCAAATCCATGATCCATTTAAGAGTGATCTATTTTTCATTAATAAATAGAAGACAGGAGGACTGAGATTTTTATAGAAATTGTTTATATGGATTACAAAGATTAAATAGTTGTACGATCGATGGTAATCAATTGATGTTGTTTTTTTGCAGACCTATTTCAACAGCCATCAGTGGACAAACTGCTGCCCGAACATTTCTCCTCTTGAACGCTGTTACATGTTCGCTCAGTCAAGTGACTGCAGGCCGCCATCTTTTCACACGTGCCTTGACCACTCCTGCCCTGCTTCTAATGTAAGAAATTAAAAACAAGCTCTGTATCTTCGTGTATTGTAACCCACTAGAAACAATTAATGCTGTCTTAGATGTTAATTAGGTTTGTATGCGAATAGTAAGCAGATTACTCCACATGTACCAAAAAACATCAGGTTGTACTCAGTGTGGAAAAAATACTACAGATGCATTTATAATCTAACACTTAAAGGTGATGAGTAACCTTTTTTAGTATACACGGGAATGGAGCAACCTGATCGGTTCACTACGGCAGGACGGTTTACAATTATCCCACATGCTTGAGGGCGTACATGATATGATGTTGCGCAGTTCTGAGCTGGCAGTAGGTATATACAGCGATATTGACTGCAATCAGTGTTTTATTCTATTTTAACACAGGATTTTGAGAAATCTAGCATTGTTTTTATTTAATAAATTTTTTTTTTAATTTAACATCAAATACTTAATGGAACAGTTTGCCTTTTAGCTCCAGTTCCGCTTAGTGGATTACTGGATACCACTTACAGGACTAGAGGCCTGTTCCTCGCAGCTGATAGAAATCACATTTGGAAAAAAAAGTCTTAACATAAAAAAAACCTTCTTACAATAAAAGGATATGAGCAGATATCCTACTAGAAGATTAGCCAATGAGAGCATGCGATTACTCATCCATTGGGTCAAGCAATTATTGAATAAAGCAATGTATGATTATAGAGAATTATTTAGTAGAGGGGTTGTTATTCACCAAGGCCAAAGGATAACAGCACCCTCTGAGACTGAATAGTTCTCCATATCATACAAAAGGCATATTAATTGTCTTATGATTTGGTCAAAATACTTCTAAATTAGACAGACATGTTACTTTATTATGTGTGCCATTTGTGCAATAATCATTTAACTTATCTCATGGCTGTGATGTAATAATTTAGTTATCCAGTGACAATGATGCAATGCCAAGAATTATTTGATGGCTTTCCACCAATCAGAAATTAGTAATCTGTTGAATGAATAATAGTGGACATTATTCAAGCTGCAAACTTGGTATAATGTTAAATCAATAAAAAAAAAAAGTTTTTTAAATCTCATTTTGGTTTGCTTTAATATGTTCCTGTATGATTATTATACTAAAATGTATTATTCCCAACAGAAACAGTGAACATTGCAGAATATTCAGCGATAATAATTATTATACGTTCTGATTGTGTGGATCACACACAGCTGTTTTTATCTGATTTCTTTCTTTCTTTCTTTCAAAAAAAAGGTAAATATTTGTGATCTGTTCATGCTATTACTTTGTGTGCTGCAGTGTGCCATGTGGGACTGCGCCTGCACCCCTCAGCCCCCACAGTGTGACTCCATCAACTGCGTATGCTGCGAGATCAAGTTCAAATAGAGACACAGCGGAGAATCTGTACATCCAATTTACAAAAGGTCTCCATATGAGAGACTGGACTGATCTGTGTGTGTGTATGTGTGTGTGTGTGTGTGTGTGTTCAGAAGTGCATTTGTGCTTATGTTTACAGCGATTATATGATTCTTCGTCTCATTTCTTGTACATTTAGTTAAGCACTTTAAATGTGTTCATTTAAAAAGCCTTTATAATTTATGTTTACTGACATTACATGCTTTTTCAGTGCTAGTGTTTGACTCCTGGTTTATGATGATTGATAGTGAACTGTCACTAGCCTTTTTTTAAAAAAGGTGCTTACTAATAATGGACATGATATATAATACCTGTATATATCTCACTAATATATGTTACTAGATGTCCCATCATTTAACACCAGCACTAAATCATTTACAAACTGAATCCCAGCCTTTACTTTATTAATACATCCATGTGAGTGAGAGTGGTAATTGTTATCAGTGAAAAGGAATTTTATATGTTATAATATTATTCATTTTCTGAAGCGCTTAATCCTAATTTGGGACACGGGGAGGCTGGCGCCCATCTCAGCCAACTCTGGGCAAGGGCAGATTACACCCTGAACAGCTCGCCAGGCCATCGCAGGGTGTACCACCCACATCCTTAACGAGTGCCCAGTCTATGGTTCACCACATGGGCCTAATGGCCTAGTGAGGCTGGACCCAGAGACCATAACCTGGCTTTGTAAAAAAGCCATCCCAGTATGAATCTGGAAATTAAACGAATGACGACGACGACGAGGGTGTTATAATATTATTCTATAATGTTAAGGTATGCTTATTCAGATTTGTTGATCTGTGCTGACAAAGGGACCCGTATTTTTGTGGTCCTGACACTTGTCACGTATCATTTACTGGCTGCATCCTGATAGCACTAACACTACTTTTTCAAACATGTACTTTTGTTAGATTTTTTTTTTATACATTTTTATTTTATTTTTGTATTTGTGTCAAAACTGTATATATACTGTCTAACTTTTCAACTGGAAAGTAAACCTTTTAACTTGAAAATGTGTACTTCACTCATTTGCTAAACCGCCTAATCATATTAGGGTCTCGGGTAGGCTGGATCTCAGCCAACACTGGGTGAAGGAGGGGTACAACACACACACACACACACACACACACACACACACACACACACACACACACACACACACAAAACCATTCACACTTACACCTAGTTAGGCTAATGTGCATGTCTTAGACTATAGGAGGAAACTGGAGAACCTGGAGAAAACCCATGCAAACTGTACACAAAAACACTCTCACCAAGCTTGGGACTCAAACACAGGACTTTCTTGATGTGAGGTTGACATGCTGACATTGAAAGAAAAAAAAATCAGTCGATTTCTAATGTCCAGTTCCGTTCTGATGGTTGAATTGAGCTTTAACAAACTCCCTTGACCTCTATTGGACTTCACTTGGTTGCACTTAAAGGTAGTGATGTAGTGGTTAGTGCGTAGTTCTGGGTTCGAATCCCGGCTTTCGCAAGGGTATTTCTGTGAACATGTTCTCCCTATGCTTGCATGGGTTTCCTCCAGGTATTCCGATTTCCTCCTTCAGTCCAAAGACATGCACATTAGGCTAACCGGCTATTCCAAATCGCCTCTAGGTGTAAGTGTGAGAGTGAATGATTGCATATGTTGGCCTGCGATGGATTGATAAGCTGGTCAATGTGTATGCTACAGGTACAGCAATAGGTTTGGCTTAGTGCTACTTACTCTTATAGGCCCAAACAGAGGCTATCAGGTATCTTGATATAAGGCATGATCTTATTTTATGATCTTGTACTGTATGTCCTTAAAATGGTCTGTGGTAAGGAAACTGACTCACATAGCTTTGTTGTATATTACAATACTTCAGATCAGTATCATATCATGCACATATGAATCACACCAAAAGACCAGACATGTCTCACAACACTCCCCTTCATCTGTATGACGGACTGACTGTAACTGATTAAATGTAAAGACTTCTGACTGAGAACACACACACACACACACACGGTCACTTTTTAATAAGTTCTCAAATAACAGATTTTTCTTTTTAAAGACATTTTTACACACTTATTTATTACCAATTACAATTAAATGTTTATCTGTTACCTGCCAGTAACCAGTGACGTGAGACTTTATCTCATTCCTGTCTTATTTCACTGCATTTCTTTTCTTTCCTTATCATCTTTCTATTCTTTTTTTTTTCTTGTATTCTTCCTTCTCTTTTTTTTGAACATTGTGTTCCTGTCGACAAAATGGTCCTCGTCTATACTTAGTTAATTTTTTTTTTTTTTTTTTTTTGCCAGCTCGAAATAAGGTAGTGTAATTCTAGACTTAAGTTGTCATGTTGGTGAGACAACAGGAAGAGAAAGAACAAGCTGGTTAAGTTTCACTTGACAGATCTGTAGCTTCTGGTGACACCCCAACCATCACCCCTCCATAAGAGCTTGCAACCATTTCTATTGTAAAAGGGTAACCTGAAGGCAAGGGGTACATCTATTCCAGAGTTAACCAAAAACTCACATTCACATTCACATTTTGGGAAATATAGAGTAGCCAGCTGACATCATCCCTATGTCTTTGGACTGTCGGAGGAAACTGGAGTACCTAGAAAAAACCCATTCAAGCAAAGGCTGAACATACAAAATTCACACAGAACGACTGGAAGCCTGAACACCACCATTCCAATGTTTGAGGCAACCTTTTAGGAAGAAAAAAAATAGGCAAATTGGAAGGAACGTTTATGTCCCTCTGGTGCCACCTGCTGTTTTATTGCTTTACCAGTTTGTGAACAATCAAGCAGGTTGTGCAGGAGGAATAATAATAATAAAGATATTAACATTGATGGGCGGAACAGTAGTGGTTGGCACGTCAGCTTCACCGGAAGAAGGTCCTGAGTTCGAGTCCCCAGCTTGATGAGAGTCTTTCTGTGTGAAGTTTGCATGTTCCACCCGTTCTTGCGTGGGTTTCCTCCGGGTACACTAGTTTCCTTCCACAGTCCAAAGATATGCACATAGGCTAATTGGCTGTTCCAGATTGCCCCTAGGTGTGGGTGTGAATGGTTGTGTCTGTGTTGGTCCTGCGATGGATAGTTGAGTTGTTCAGGGTGTGCCCCGCCTTCGTTCAGAGTCAGCTGAAATAGGCTCCAGCTTCCCAACAACCCTAATAGGATTAAGCGGCTCAGCAAATGAGTGAGTGAGTGAGTGAGTGAGTGAGTGAACAGATGAGCAATAACACAAAAAACATGTGGTTTTGACATAAATAACAGCAACATTGGTGTTTCATGGTAAGGGTTGTCTTTTTAAAATTATACAAGGGACCCCTTTAAGTAGACACTCGCATACTTTATGACTGTCCCTTGTTTATTGTTGTAGAGAGGAAGAGTAGTTCCAGCTACACTAGTGAAATCTTTTCTCAGTTCTGATAAATCATGTTATCAGAGGAGAATATTGCTCAAATTATGACTAAGTACAGAATTCAGTTCTCTGCACTGTAATTAAAAATAATAGCTTTGACCTGATACTATTCTGAATTGCACTTCTAATTAATTAATAACTTAGATAAAAGGATATTTTCATACAATCTAGAAAGATGTTCCACTGTTTGTAGGCTCTATTTATAATCTAAGTGGCTTTGTAGGGATCCTTTGTCAATCAAAAATGTCTTCTCCGGAAAGTAGACATTACATGTGGAAGACAGAAGTCCTGGTCTCCCCCCAAGATATTAATTGTTTTTTTCTAATGCAGCATAGTACTGTGTAGCTTGCTGGAAAATGTAATTGGGATTGGATGTGAAATACTTTCTGTACAGAGTTCCACATCAACTTGAGAAGCATGTTCATGAAAAAGTGTCTTCTCCGGAAAACCACAACGACTGTCACAGGTGCTGTTGTGACTGCAATTAATAATGTTACATGAAACCTGTAGATCTGATACTTCACACAAAATATTCTAGTCTCATAAGGTGTTGACTGTTGACAAGAAACCACAAATACTTTTATTTTTTGAGATACTGTGAACCCAAAATATATACTCTGATTGTGAAACAGCTCAACTATAATAAACATATAAATGTAGTAATATCTTTGTTTATAATTCAATTTTGTAACATCACGTATTAAAGTGTACTTTGGCATAATTAAAAAAAATTCTAATTCATATGGTTTTATTCATGTATTTGTTGTTTGTTTGTTTTAAACTGCACACGGACTCTAAAATGCGGAACTGTTTATCCCCAACTCCGGGGTGGCAGGGAAGCATTTTCTTGTTGCACTTACGTATTGCGTAACCGTTATTGTTTTCCAAACAACCAGATCTGTCGTGCACTCTGATTGGTTAAAGTTTCATAGACCTACGTTATGATTGGCGCAAGGCTGGGGAGTGCAAGTCGTTTGCCAATCAACTTGCAGGGGGCGGGAATTGTCAAAAAAAAAACATTGGTCCAGTGAAACATGAAAAGCTGGAACTTTTGTAGATCATGAAAGAGGAAGAAAGAAGTTTAGGCTTTGTTCTTTCTCTGGAAACGCAAAACTGTTCTTTATGTTGTCTAAGTGTGTCTTAAGTCACCTGTTTGTGTGATTTTATCTGCAACATGGCTCACAGAGACAGTGTTAATGCTGATCCTGATCTGTCGACAGGTTCTGAAGGTGAGAAGCTTAAATAAACACTGCATTATAACAGTCAGTGTGTCTTGGTGTGTATTTACTCTGTGTTGTGTGTTTAGGCTGCTTTCAGCGATGGAGGAACCAGTGCGGTTTTTGGTGAGTGTCTGAGTGCACATTTTGTTCTGTCACTAAACAAACTGGCTTGGAAAGGTGTCCAGTAGAATAATATAGGCTGTTTTAGCTCTCACATTATTATCACTTCTTCTCTCATGGTGCCTCTACTTCACTGAGCTATTTCAGGTGTCCAAGACATGTTTTAATTCCAAATATAAGATATTCCTGCAAGCAGCGATTTCCGGGGTCCAAGCGAGGACTCTGATGAGCAAAGGAGGAGGTGAAGAAGAGGGATAATAAGGTGTGGGTGGTGTGGAAGTGCGATTGGTGAGGAAGAGGAGGCAGGGATTCCCGGTGTCCAGGCTAAGAGACTTATGAAGAGCACAGGTGGAGGTGAAGAGGAGGAGTAGGAGATGTGATGATGATGATGATGATGCGGAGGAGTAACGATAAGGTGTGATGGTGATGAAGAGACCATTATGTCCCAGATCGATGTCAGAGATGATGTCATGAAGAAGTGATGGCACAGAGAATGGCCTGTTTTATTTATTTTTATACAATCAAAGGGAAAAAATAGTCTAAGAATGATAATAATCATGGCTGATGCAAGCAGTACAAGCACAGGCAGTGGTTGGGAGACATAATGATGAAGAAGATAATGAAGGAAGAGGAGTGATGATGAAAATGAGTGATGAAGAGTTGTTTCACACTGAAAGGTTTATCTACCATAAAAGGAAAAAAAGTGGTGGAATAATAAGAAAACCCCTAAAAATTAAGCAGTATACAGCTGAGATGAAAAAGGAAGATTTGGATGTTTAGTAAGCATATAACAGTACACTACAGATCAGTCAGTATAATATGGGCCAATGTAACACACCACAGACACACACACAATAATCTGCACCCTGTGGATTTTTATAATCATACCAGAGACACTATTCTGCAGTGCAATTGTATGCATAACTCAAGATTCAGCGTCATGCACAGTATAGTCTATAATGTTGTTTTTGTCATAATGTTTGACTTGTGTAGGAATAGAAAAGCACAGCAATTTTTTTGGTGTGTACACCATTGATTATGTCTATATCGGTTATCAGGTCTGCAGCAAAAACTCCAAAAGTCAGTAAAAATCTGAAGCACTTCACACATTTCTGGGCCAGGTGCAAACACCGTTTCATGTGGCTCATTTGTCTTTGTCTTATTTTTTTACTCCTGTCATCTAAAGACCTTTTATCGTCTTTCAGAATAAAAATAGACTCCTTCAAGTACATTACTGTTTTGAAAAGTCAGACTGCAGTAACTGCAAAATCATTGTTTTGAGAAAAATGACATCAAAGTTTATCAGTTTTCCCTGGAAGGTGATTTAAAGATAATAATTTGTTTTAACATATTTGCTCATATATATATATATATATATATATATATATGTGTGTGTGTGTGTGTGTGTGTGTGTGTGTGTGTGTGTGCGCGCGCGCTCTCACACTCACATGCTCTCTCTCACCCTTTCTCTAGGTTGCTTGGTCTGTGTAATAACTTTGCGTACGTTGTGATGCTGAGTGCTGCTCATGACATTTTAAGGCAGCAGGAGTCTCAGAATGCCACGATGTCGGTACGTTTGACTTTCACTGAAGTGAGCAGTTTATGAAGGTTTTTGTGGTACAAACAAACCAACAAAGACACAAAAGTTTTGTGAAACGGAGTATAGACAAGCAATAAACTGTCAGCTGTAAAACTGGTGATTTTCAAGTCATTCAAGCTGAGAATGATTTCGCAGAAGGACAAGCTAAATTTAGGTCGTAGCACTTTTATAAGTTTTGCTCCCCTACCCTGTACATCTGAAGCAGATTTGTTTTCATCATTATTCCCTGTGTGTATTTTCTGTAGACTCCAGGTCTCTCACACTCGTCCAGCGGAAACAGCAGCAACAGCAGCCGATATGACTGCAACCCCGTCTCCACCGCAGTACGTCATTAACACATTAAATCCTGGTCAGAAGTAGGAAAAGTATTCGGACACTTCTGCCCGTCTGTGACTGGGCCAACTATGCAAATCTGTCATTAATGGGGGTTTTATGCTGTGCAGATTAAACAAGCGAATGTTGTTTTTTTCTTTATTTTCAGACTGTTCTTCTGGCTGACATCTTACCCACCCTACTGATCAAACTGACAGCGCCGTTTTTCTTACACAAAGTGCCTTATGGGTAATGCCTTCCAGTGTATACACAGCCTGTGTCTGTATAATCATAATTCTTTATTAGCATACAGCAAATGTACATAGAATGCATGCTCAGTGTGATAGAAGTCAAAAGTTACCCAAATATCAAACTAAAGCCGTAGTATCCGAAGGTACCACACTACACTTATTGCACAGTATCCCATAATTCAGTTGGAGCCTCTGAATAACCAAATAAATAAAGAAAATACTAATAAATAAGATAATAATAATAATAATAATAATATTAATAATAATAATAGTGGTGCTCCCAATGCCCACGTGAACAGCACACCATTTTCATGGAATATGGTTTTGGATGATTGTCATGTGTTTGTCCCGTGTCCAGATGCAACCCATCTACCATAGTCATGAAATATGGCTTTGGATGGTTGTCCCATGTCCGTGCTTCGCTGTGTAGAACCAACCCATCAACTTCATTTTAGGTGCTTTTCCCGTGTCCACACATCTCTGTATATAGAACTAACCCATCGACTTCATTTTGGGTTCTTGTCCCGGGTCCACGCCTCACTGTATATAGAACTAAC
>JAOUQZ010000024.1:22038132-22051360 GCA_028564935.1 Neosilurus hyrtlii | reverse complement strand
CGGGGTCAGCCTTCACTGACTGAACACTGTCCTGTCCGGGGTCAGCCTTCACTGACTGAACACTGTCCTGCTCGGGGTCAGCCTTCACTGGCTGGACACTGTCCTGTCCGGGGTCAGCCTTCACTGGCTGGACACTGTCCTGTCCGGGGTCAGCTTTCTGCACCTATAACACACAAATACACACAGCCATTAGTAATTTTATTTCATCCTGTTCCCTTCTAAACTGTAGCAGTTAGTGCAGTCTCTTCTCGTGGCAATTTGGGATAATGTGTACCTGAGGAATGGTGCAATATTTATAGCAAGGAGGCGACAAAGGATGGCGGATGAACTGCATGGCCTGTCGCTTTGCAGTCTGCACTCGGCCCTCCTGCCTGGCGGTGAACAATGGGGTTGGACGACCCGCCACAGCCTCACGTTTCCCATAGGGCTTAAACTGCTCAATCACACTGTAACACAACAAAACCAATGCACACTTTTTTACAGTCTTTACCCAACCCCTCTTTTAGTTTGTATATAAGGACTTTAATAAACATCACATGGAATTCGTGCAAAAGTTCCAGGGGCGGAATGGTGGTGTAGTGGTGAGCATGTCCTCCTCACAGCAACAAGGTCCTGAGTTTGAGATCTGCGCTTGAGTCACTGAGGTAGGTTTCAGTCTCCTCCATACAGAAACACCCCTGCTGAGCCCTGGACTTGATCCCAGGACCTTCTTGCTGTGAGGTGGACCTGCTAACCCTTACGCCACCGTGCCCACCTAAAAACAGTTTAGTAGTAATTTTACACATGGCTTACACTTTACGGTCGTTCAGCAGCATCCCATTTAGCCGCTTCATTGCCAATTCTGCTGCATCCTCAGCCTCGAATTGGACAAAGCCATACCCTTTTGACCCTCTCTCATCGCCAGCAACCTGCAAAAGAGACGTTCCATGTTAACACACAGGATTTGTATCAAGCGGAGCTCATACAGGTATTAAAACATTGCTAATCATGCTTCACAGATTATTAAGATCCAAACACTTGAAAGCAACAACCTTGCATGACAGAACCTTGCCAAAGCAAGAGAAGGTGTCAAAAAGGGCTATGCTGTCGATGGACTTGTCCAGGTTTTTGATGATGAGATTTGCCTTGGGGTTGGGGTCCCTGATGGATCCGTCCCACTTGGACCACATCACATGCATTGGCTGTCCCAGGAGGAGCTCGAAATTAAACATGCTGATTGCTCTTTCAGCTGTGTGTGTGTTTTGGGGGGGCAAATACAGCTTATTAATTTTAGACTTAAGCAGGATAAACTGTAAATTTGATTTAATATCTATAAAGTGATATTAAATTCAGTAGTAATGTAGGGAACAGTATTCTCGTGTCTTCTGGGTGGTTTGTCTTACCATCATCTTGAAGCTTGAAATTAACATAGGCATAGCCTAGAAAGGTTCGGGTCTTCCTGCTCCTGCACAGGTGGACAGAGTGTATGAGTCCTGCAGGGCTCAGCCTCCCAGCTAGCAACTCCTCAGTGACACAGAGGTGCAGGCCACTCACATACAGTGCATACATGATGGAATTGGGATTAATATACCTAACAAGGAAAAACAAATCCTTAGAATTAATCTCTCAGCGGTGGAGAAAAGCAATAACGTTAAAATAAACCGGTGACTGAACATTTTGTAGCTTTATCAACACACTAACCTACTGTTTTAAAAAGACTAGCCTTGGTGTACATTCAGGAAAAGGCATTAATAAATAACATTCAAGAGAAGAGAATGATAAGAAACTAGTGTGATATTATTATGTATCAGATTAATAATAAAGTTTTAAAAAAGTATGAAGTAATAAATGATTACACATCCACTTACCACAAATTACAGAAGGATGGTCAGTAATGGTCAACAATGGTCAGTAATGATTGCTGATGGTCAGTACTGGTGGTCACTGATGTGCTCTGTTGATGATCACAGTATTTAAGCTCTGTATGCAGTCTCTCTGGTGTTTTAATGGAATTTCTGAAATGATTACATGACAGAACTGAGCACACGGGACTCAAAGAGCTTAATTCAGTTTAGTCTAAACTCATTCAACTGAAAATGACTTAAAACATGAATTTACAATGACTTAAAACATGAATATAGAAACTGTGTTTATATATAAAAAACAAAAACAAAAACATGATAATATCTTCATCAATCTTTATCATCATCATCCTAATAATAATAATAGGAACAACACAAAATAATATAATATTAGTAATATTAAAATTCTTCAGCATCTTCATTATAAAAATAATAACGGCAGTAGTAGGAACAACAACAATGAAAAAAAAGAATAATTTAAATAATAATATCAATAAGAATAGTATAATATTATCGTAATAATAAAAATGTATATTTATAATAATATTAGTAATATAAAACATTTTAATCATCATAAAAATTTGAATAATAACAACATTAGTGTTGATACAAAAACGACAATAAAAAAATCATAATCTTAATAATAATCATCATCATCTTCAATCATCATCATCATCATCCCCATCATCATTTGAAGGAATAACTAGGTAAAGCTAAAGCCCAGGTTAGGACTCCTACAGGTCAGGCACTACTCACCAAGCCGGAGGTCACAGTGACAGTAACTCTTTTCTGGCGTTCACTCTTATTTATACTGTGTCGTGAATCCTTTGTGACGAATCTATTCATTGTGACGCGATGATGATGTCATAAGTAGAATCTCGCGCCAATCCGTCCCAATACTTTAAAAAATGCATTTACACGGGTCACGTGATCAGCAGACCCAGGCAAGAGTTGTGAGTGATCTGTTTTGTTCTTATATTTAAATAGTTGATGTTTAACCCTGATTTTGCTTAATTGTATTTTAAAATGCCAAAGAGGTGAACACCTATTTTTTTATTTTTTTATTTGTACATAAAATATTTTTCTTCTGTAATCAAATATTTATATTTATTCAAAAATAAATAAATACGTTAAGGCACAACAAAGAAAATTTTCTGGTTTTTATTATTGTTTTTGTTTTGTTTTAGTTTTTGTTATTGTTTTTTATTGTTATTGTTATTGTTATTGTTATTGTTATTGTTATGAAGAGCAATAGCTTAAGGGTGAGAAGCTCTTGGGGTGAAGAGCTCAGTCATCCAGGAGGAGCTCGGAGAGAGAGGAGCCAGTTGAGGAGGTTCGGGCATCTGATTAGAATGCCTCCTGAACGCCTCCCTTGTGTGGTGTTTCGGGCAGGTCCAACCAGGAAGAGACCCCGGGGTTGACCCAGAACACGCTGGAGGACGTCTTGGTGTCAACCCAGGAAGAGCTGGAGGAAACGGCGGCGGAGAGGGATGTCTGGACCTCACTGCTTAGGCTGCTGCCCCCATGACCCGACCCCGGAACAGAAGGGAGATGATGATGATGATGACAAAAACCTACAATGTTACTAAGTGATACAATTTTTTTTGTTTACATAGCTAAAATCTTTGTGTTATTTAAAAAATCATCATGATAAGAATTTCTTGTTTTAATTACATGTGACCCAACTGTGTTTATTTATGTTTGTTTGTTTATTTTTTAATTTTTCATGAACTGTGCAAATAATAAGATCATTTTATGATATGTATGACACTATAATAATCTGTGCTGTTAATTTCCAGCACAATTACTGCTGACTACAGCAACTGGGTAATATTTCAGGGTGTAGTGGTTACAATACCCACCTCACAGCAAGAAGGTCCTGGGTTCCGGGCTCCAGCATATCTGTGTAGGGTTTGCATGTTCGCCCTGTGCTTGCGTGGGTTTTCCCCTCAGGATCCAAAAACATAAACATTAAACTGACTGGCTGCTCCAGATTGCCCCTAGGTGTGTATGTGAGTGTGAATGGTTGTACACGTGGTGGCCTGTGATGGTCTGGCAAGCTGTTCAGGGTGTACCCCACTTTCGCCCCGTGTCGGTTGAGCTAAGTCCCAGATGCAGATCCAAGGAGGGCACATCCGGCCGGTAACTCCACCCCATGGTGAGACTGGAGTCTATCTCAGCCGACACTCAGGGCCAGCACACATGCAACTATTCACACTCACACTTGGAGTCAATTTTGAGCAGCCAGTTAGCCTAGCGTGCATGTCTTTGGACTGTGGGAGAAAACCAGAGTACCCGAAGGAAACCCATGCAAGCACAAGGAGAACATGCAAACTCAGCTCAGAAACTCCCAAGCCCTGGACTCGAACCTGGTACTGTATCATGTTTCATGTTACTTTGGAGTAAAAATAAGTATTTCCAGGAGCACTACTGCAATTTTCAATTTGACCACTAGGTGACATCACTTGGCTGCATAATAAGAGCTTTCTGACAGCTCTCAAATTGATTTTTTTCCTACCTGATTGTAGAGCCTTATTGTCAAGTCATGTGATTTTCTAAACAATTTTATCTTTTATTAGAGAAGCTGGGAGATGCTTAATGTGCATGTCTTTCGAGTGGGAGGAATTGCTACCGATTTTGTGTCTGGAACCTTTCTTTGTGGTAGCTGCATGTTCTCTCTGGGCTTGTGTGCGTTTCCTCAGTGTACTCCAGTTATCTCCCACAGTCCAAAGGCATGCAGATAAGGACGACTCTCTACTCTGAAGTGCCCATAGGTGTGAATATAAGTGTACAAGTTGGGTGTCTCTATTTTAAACTGCCCAGTGTATAATCCCGCCTCTTGCCTAAAGTCACCTGGGATCGGCTCCTGCTTCACTTGCCACCGATTGATAAGTGGTATGGATGATAGATGGATGTTACCAGTGTACAATGATCAGGCAGAAATTTTTATCTTCACCGATGAGGTTATTGTTGTACTTCTTAAAGGATTCTTTAACATTGTGAGTGAGATAGGAGGAATTTTTTGAAAGTGTGGTATTACACAAGGGCCAGCAGAGGGTGCCCTGTAAATACAGAGGTTTTTTGTAAATAAATAAAACATAATAAATTACAAAGTTGTCTTGGTGGAGGTTTGTGCTCTCTGGGTGCTTCTAGTTTAATTTACGTTAAGAAAAAATACCAACGCTACGATTTTGTGTGATCAGGACCCTTCGAAATGGATTTATTGCATCAGTGACACAAAGTTAACAAAAGAAAAGTCTTATGTAAGCCACTATATTCATATATAAGTATGTGATTTACATACTTCAAGAATAAACACAGTGTCAGACCATCAGTTACAATCAAGAACACAACATGGACGGCAGCATAAATATCATTATTTACAAAGAAAAAACTCATCGTTTATTAATGGTATCTTCATATCATTTCCTTCCTGTTACCAGTGTGCGTCTCGTTCCTGCGCTACCGTCTGGAGGAATTGCGAGTGACTGGCGTACAGTTGCTGAGAAGAATCGACGTCGACCCAGCTCACCTGTCCTGCGTCGTCTCCAGCTTGCAGAGGCAGCTCGCTCACACTGTCGCCTGAATCACAAGGAGAACCAGACTTTAAAAACAATTAGAAGACATTCTTTTTCATAGTGTTGTTCCCAGGCATTCCCAGTTTGGCTAACGTGTGAGTTGGGTCAAACTCGGAACCAAACATGCCTTACAAGAGCTATCTAACTCGCTATGCTAACTTCTAAGCTAGCTAAGTTAGTGTAGCGTTATAAAGGGGAAAGTGGTGAAGTGTGCTGTTCCCCACATCATAAATGTGTGCAAACAGAATAAAGGTCACGTTTTGACCACCGTGTTATTGTACTTTGTTCTGAAAAGGTAAATCCAGCTAATGTCTGTGCTTGTTATCTTGAACTGTCTGTGCGATCGCTCAGGAAGCCTTATGTGTTTCTCTGTTTATGCTTCTTTTTCTTTCCTTTCTTTCTGTTCCGCTAGGCAATTTCCAGGCAATATCTCGAAAAAGACTTTGCCAACCCTCATCAAATTCCGCATGCTCGCTCCTATGGGGTATGTCCCGAAGCCTATTAATTTTCAAAATGTTACACTAAGATTTCATGGATTTATTCGCGTTTTAAATTTCCCTAAATCCTGGAATGGGATTTTCTCGATTGAGCTATTTGCTTAACTTTACATTTAGGAATTAAAACAACTTAGAAAAAAAGGAAATAAAGAGCTCCCAAATGGTGCGTCAACAAGGAACGTGACTAACGGTGCATGCGCAGCAGTTCGTAAAGATGGGGGTGACACCATCACGTGTTACAGAGGAGGCACATGCTTGCTTATACCCCTCACTGGTTGGTGGTGGTCGTGTGTGATGGGGAGGCAATATATACACTGACCTTTTGTCTTGATCACAGCATGTAATCTCCATATCATTGGTTGGGGAGGGGTTTGTTGGGAGCGAATTTAAAGCTCTTATTTCAGCTGCCTTGCAGGAGAAAAGCAGACATTTTAACAGCTGGTATCGAATTGCAGAGTGAAATGATTTGACTCGTATCTTTTTCACTACAGCAGCTAACTATCTAACAAAATTATCAATAAAGATGAAACGTGATGGCAGACCGACCATTTTCCCTGCCAAGCTTGTTGTAATGGATCTTTACCTCACATGAACTTTACAGGAAAATAGGCACGCCAATAAAAACATTTCCACATCCTTTTGGGGAAATGCGTTTCTCAAAGCTGGCACGTGATGTTGGTATTACATAGAAAAATACTACAAGCAAAAAATGTTGGCTTGTTGGCTGTTTGCCAGGATTTTATATCGTTTCCTATACAGTGAGTCCTTGACTTATGACAGACCCGATATATGATGTTTTGGGATTACGACGCTTGTGACGTAAGTCATTATGGATTGTGACTTTCGGTGTTTGCGGCAGAAATATGAACTAATTTGTGCACGCGGCAGAGGAATACGTCAGTTGTGCGGCCCCCGACCGAGGATTCTCCAGCTTCCTCCTCCCAATAATGTTGTCTCCCCTTCCATTACAATCCCAGTGAACAAGTCAACCGCAGGAGAAAAAGAAAAGACAATTAAATTTACATTTAAAAATGTATTTTATTATTTTATATTTGTCCCCCATACTCACTTTATACTGCTAGTTATGCTTTCATGTGTTACAAAATTGTGTTTTTATATATCCTAGATTTTGATGTTGCTACTGCATTAGCATAGTTAAGTGGCATGATCCGTCTTACGACAAAATCCGACCTACACCGCGACGTAGGAACTGAACCCTGCCATAAGTCGAAAATCATAAGTACAGTATACATGCCACGTACCATGTAGTGCAATGAGGGAGTTTTGGGATATATAGAGAATGAACAAAGCAGCGGGACTGAGTCAGTATGCTGTGTGACATTGCACCTCGAACATCAGGACCCGTGTTACACACGTTTTTGAGGCACTAGCATATATGCGTTTTATGATTTTACTACCGACCAGAAATCAAAGGTGAAATCCTGTGGCGAACCCTTGAAATGCTTTAGCGAGCCTGTGGCAATGAAGCAGTGACCCAGGTGAGGTGTTTTTAAACTGCTTGTTACCTGTTTCATCATGAAAGTTAACAGCAACTGTTTCGATCCAGGAGTTGTCTGTGTTTCTTGGGTCATCCACGTAACCCTTATACACCTGGGAGAGAGACAGAACGACGCTATAACACGGTGCGGAAAGCTGTCATCGTTTTTCTAAAGAGATCCTTTCTAACCTGAAAACCTGGTGAACTGAACAGCTTGCAGATCCGCTCGTGGAGCTTTCCGCGCTCTTCCGGAGAGCCCTCGAGAGAGTTCAAAGCCTCCTCGGAGAATTCTCGCTGCAGAGTCAGAGACACCAGCTCTCCTGGGTCGACCATACCCTGGACGCAGATTACAGATGGGTAAATTCCAAGAACGCATACGCGAGTCATAACTCTAAATATTTGGTACCGTCTATTTTGAGTTGTACGTCAATTAGATGCTGTATAAATGTATACACCGACCCCTGGAATGGCCCATTCTCCACAGTCTTTCCTCATGATGGACACAAACTGCAGTAAAGGACGTTTCGAGACTTCATGAAGGACGCGGGTGCCTGCGAGGTCCCGTTTCCATCTGGGACAGATGAGAGAGAAAAGAGAAATTTAGAGATAGGCTATATTTCCATATCTGTGGTTGGCATGTCCGCCTCACAGCAAGAAGGTCCTGGGTTCGAGTCCCAGGCTCGAGCATTCCCGTGCAGTGTTCTCCACGAGCTTGTGGCTTTCTTCGGGGTAGTCTGGTTTCCTCCCACAGTCCAAAGACATGCTCATTAGGCTAAATGGCTGTTCCAAATTGCCTGGGGATGCAAGTGTGAATGGATACGTGTGTTCTGGCCCAGCAGTGGTCTGGTGAGTTGTTCAGGATGTACCCTGCCTTCGCCCAGTATCGGCTGAGATAGGCTCCAAGCCTAGCAGCCTGGCAAATAAGTGAGTGAGTGATATAAGACACAGATAGCCAGTGCAATAATTCTAGTATACCAGTCATGTGCTCCGTTTTCTTGCCTCTTGATAAAGGTATATTAAAAGCTGTGTCACTGTACAAGCTGTAACTTAGCGTGTGGTTTAGAATCCTGTCAGAAACAAACGACGAGGGTGTAAGATCAATACAGCACAGAGAGGACTTTAAGTGGGAGTTAATGTGATAACATGATAAAGTAAGATCTGATAGGTTTATCCTCCTAAAAGCACTTCGAGAACTCTGGACAGTTTGTTGTTGATCATCCTTTCAAAAAGGATCATCCTTTTGTTCTGTCCTTAATGTCCTTCTCACCACATGTTGTTTGAAAAAAAGAAAAAAGTGTGTGACTGAGACAAAAACATGTCTAAGTAGAAATGCAGTCAGGGAGTGCAGACCTCCACCAAGGTAGTCGAATCTCATCTTTACATTGTGGTCTGCTCGGCAATTATTTTTGAGCTGTCTATTTTTTTTGTCCACTGTGGGTGATATCCACCTCTTTACCCTATCATGCGGTGTTTAAAATGAAAAATACTTCAAAACCACCCTGGATCCGGATCAAGATCGTGCACAAAATTAAATCAGTTCATCACTGTCCCAAGACCCACATTTGATTCAAATTTTTGAGTTCTCGTGGACACAGGCACACAGACACACAAAGACAGACACACACACAACACCATTGGTGGAGGTAAATAACTGTAGGAACACTGTACCTGGTAACTATGGGATCCGCAGCATGGTTAGGACCCCACCTACCAAGAAGTCCCCGTTCATTCAGGCCTGTTCTTCCTCTAGGGTTGCTGAAAGAGGTTGAAATGAAAATGGAGTCTGAGACAGTTGTGGTGGAAAGTGAGCTTGTATAAAAGCACAGGCTAATGATTAAGTGCTCGGCTTACAGAGGACGACCATCATGTATGCTGTAGTCTCCTTCATGGCTCTGCCTATCCACAGACCCATCGAGTGCGTTAAACCGCGGATGAAAAGAACTGAAAGAGAAACGAGTCCATTAGCTGCTGAAATGAAAACTGCATAACCTCTTCCAGTAACACAGGCTCAAAATTTTCAAGGTGTTTAGTCGAGCTGAAAATCTACATGGAGACAAAGACTAACCCGATATCTGGATCAGCCCAGACAGGGTTCTTCAGCACAGATGGTGCAGTGTAGTTGACAGGACTGTAATCAGGCCATACAGTCGCCCAGCTTACTTTATCATCCGGAACTGGGAAACGCTTTATGTCTGAGCCGGGGTACAATACGCAACGGGCCTTGATATGCGTGGCAGACGACATGGTGACAGAACTTGACGTACAGACACTTGATGCTCTGGTGTCGATGGATTTACTGTGGATAGACAGAGATACAAAACAGTCAAGACTAGAGCATGCTGAAGAATGAATATATAAAGAAATATCCAGCATATTTCCATAGTAATTATTACATGTGTTTATGCACTTCGACATGTGCTATAAGCAGCTTGACTAACAGCTCCAGATGCTGCCAGGAATGAATCACAGCATTAAATACTTGAAACACAAATAACTCCAGCCAGAATAATGCTCTTCAAACCACATCACTGTTAAATCTCTGGACTGTTTAGGAAGTGATGATTATTTTTCTATAATAGCAGCTGCGGTGATAATTCCAGCTGTAACACGTCTCATAACGCACTCGCACTCTTTCTGTAATAGCAACTATGATAAGAACTAGTTATATTGTTAGCCATAGTAATGTAACCATAGTAATGTACAACCAAAGTAAAGTATGCTCATTTTATTTCTCTTTTCTGTGAGGATATAGGAGAGAAGCCTTCAGTCAATGTCAGCACTTTATCACATTCCGAGAGTAACTTAAAGTCTTCCAAAAAGGGAATTCTTCATAGCAGAGTGCTTGGGGTTTTTTGGTGATAAGACAAGCTGGGGTTTATTTTTTGCTTGTTTGAATTTTTTTGTTATAACAAATAGGCGAAAAATAAAAATGAGGAATGGTAATGACTTTTCATAGCAGCTGTGTAGTAATAACAGGAATTACCTGTTTTGGTGGACGTTCCAGAACATAGTAACCGGAAATGGATAAAAATGATGACGTGTTATAAATTAATTAATAATGTATTATTATTAATATTATTATTATTATTATACCATCATCATCATCATCATTACAACAGCAATAATATTAATAACGATCATTACTTTTATTATTATTATTATTATTACTACTACTACTACTATTATTATTATTATATCACCATCACCATCATTACAACAGCAATAATAATTATAACTATCATTATTATTATTATTATTAATATTACTACTACTACTACTACTATTATTATATCACCATCATCATCACCATCATTACAACAGCATTAATAATAACTAGCATTATTATTATTATTACTACTACTACTACTATTATTATTATTATTATAATTATATCACCATCACCATCATTACAACAGCATTAATAATAACTAGCATTATTATTATTATTACTACTACTACTACTATTATTATTATTATTATAATTATATCACCATCACCATCATTACAACAGCAATAATAATAATAATAACTAGCATTATTATTATTATTATTATTATTATTACTACTACTACTACTATTATTATTATATCACCATCATCATAACCATCATTACAACAGCAATAATAATAATAACTATCATCATTATTATTATTATTACTATTACTACAACAACATCCATCATGCCTGGTTATATATATTGAATGAAAAGTGTTATGGGGTTAGCTGTTATGAATAAATTAGCCTCTACACTACATCAGCCCCTTCTTGTTATTGATTACTTTCCTATGACTATACGCCCTGGTGTGTTTTATTCCATTTATTACACGATAATAAAGATCCACAGGCCAATGAACCACCTGCAAACTATCATAATATAGAATTCGTTTATATTTGCAGGACAGTAACAATCACTTTATCCAATAAACTTACCACAATCCACTGGCCTGAATGGTGAACGGAAATGTCACAAGTGTAAGAGCGATGTGTACCGACCCAGTCCAGGTTCCGAGCACTCGTTTCATTACAAAACTCTCCTACACGGTCAGGAAGTGTCAACCAAAACCACTTAGACCACGCCTGAGCCACTACAAGTCCCACTGCGCATGCGTGCCATTTTCGCGCATGCGCACATTACATCAAACCCTTCCACACATACTTCCTGCTTCGGTATTGCGCATGCGTGTCATATAATGACTTGTGAAATTGGTACAACACTGTCTGTAACCTAATACTCACAGAGTGTATACTGGTTCCAGATAGTAGTCCCACAAAGTGTTTTTATGTTGACAGAAAAATTCGGTTCTACTAAAATGTCTGTTAACATTCTAGTTTTCGTACACATTTGCCCAAACGTTTATTCCTACTGGGGCCACTGGGAGGCTGATGCCTATCTCAGCCAACTCAGGGTGAAGGCGTCCACAGAAACGCCCTCGCCAGGACTCAAGCCCAGGACGTTCTTGCTGTGAGGTGGATGTGCTAACCAGTACGCCTCTGTGGAAGTGGTGTAGAAACCGCTTAATCCTCTCGGTTCACAGGGAGGCCGGAGCCTATCTCAGCCGACATCTGGCGAAGTTGGGGTACATCCTGAATAGCTCCCCAGATCATCTCAGGGCCTACACACACAAAACCACTCACACCTAGGGGCAATTTGGATCAGCCAGTTAGCCTAAAGTGCATCTCGTTGGTCTGTGAGATGAAACTGGAGTACCCAGAGGAAACCCTCACAAGCACAGGGAAAAGATGCAACCTCCGCACATGACCTTCTTCCTGTGAGGCAGAGGTGCTAACCACTACGCCACCATGCTGTCTTTGGATGCAAATCTGCAAATGATAAAATTGCAAAAGTTAAATAGGAGCAACACTTGTGTTTTTGTAATATAGTGATGCTGAGAATTTAGACATAGATATATATGCTGCAGTGAGAGAGAGAGATGGAGAGGGGGCCAGGGGTTAAAAGAGGAGGTTGTCAACCATCTTGCTCCAGATTTCCACATCTGGGAAGTGCAAGAAGCCTGGAAAACTCACGATAATTCTGCCATCATGGTATCATGATATCTTTGTAGATACGGTGACGAGGAAGGTGACGGGCAGTGATGGGAAATGGTCCCAATAATGGTCCCTGCTCCCATTATTGCATACAGCAGGTAAACGGGAGTTGTTGACCGCACAGGTCAGCTCCTTCATTACTATTTCATTCAGAGAATAACATCAAGCACATACTGCACGGTGTTTTTTAATTTACTGGACATTGACACAAAAACAAATGCCTATATTATGCATTTGGAGCTCACTAGTGTGCGGTGAACATTGGAATCGGCGTGCAAAGACTTCGTGTCGGAGTTGATGCATCAGCTGTCCTAGGTGGAGAAAACAGGAGTTCCACTGAAAATACATTGCCAGAGTGTTCCTGTGTCTTGTGCTGCGGACACTGGAAAGTCTGACAGAGCCATGAAAGGTTGCAGGTGATGCCAGAACTGATCAAGCAAAGCGCTGTGAGGCCTGTGATGTGCCCCCGTGCATTGCTCTTGACAGATCTTGTTTTAAGAGTGGGACAGATCAGTGTAGGTGTTTGGGAAAAAGAAACATACAAGACACTTGCATAACACCGTTTTTAGTGAGTCAACGTGAGACTTCAATTCTATACAGTTTACTGCATTTTGCCTGCAATTTCATGTTTGTTGCTTGTGTGTGTGTGTGTGTGTGTGTGTGTGTGTGTGAGTAAGAGAGAGAGAGACAGAGAGACAAGAAAATGTGGAACCACATCGCCGCAAGAAGGTCCTAGGTTAGAAGCCCGGGCTCTGCAAGGGCGTTTCG
>JAOUQZ010000024.1:22019850-22032095 GCA_028564935.1 Neosilurus hyrtlii | reverse complement strand
TGTGTGTGTGTGTGTGTGTGTGTGTGTGTGTGTGTGTGTGTGTGTGTGTGTGTGTGTGTGTATGTGTGTGTGTGAGTAAGAGAGAGAGACAGAGACAAGAAAATGTGGAACCACATCGCCGCAAGAAGGTCCTAGGTTAGAAGCCCGGGCTCTGCAAGGGCGTTTCGGTGTGGAGTCTGCACGTTCTCCCCACGCTTGTGTGGGTTTCCTCCATGTCCCCCAGTTTCCTCCCACTGTCTAAAGACATGCACATTAGACTGATTGGTCATTTGAAATTACCCTTAAATCTGAACGGCTGTGTGGGTATCGCCCTGCAATGAACTGGCGAGCGGTTTAGGGTGTTCCCTGCCTTCACCAACAGTCAGCTGAGATAGGCTCCAGCCTCCCTGGGACCCTAGTAGGATTAAATGGTTTGGCAAATGATTGAATGGGTGTATAAATTGATTGATTGAGTGATATACGGTTTATAGGTGGAACCAGGAGTGGTTCCTGCTTGGTTTGAATGAAGCCAGAAACCAAATTCTAGCTTGCAGTCGGTCAAGGCTTTTACATTAGCTTCACACTAGTGCTCTGCGTGGTGCTGCGCTACGAATGCGCAGTGTGGCAAACCGCCTCTGGCCCTGAGGAGAGCATTTTCACGACACGCGCCCCCGCGCTATCTGATGTAGTACGGTACAAGGAGGAAAAATCCGTGTTTTCTTTGAGGTCTCTCTCTCTCTCTCTCTCTCTCACACACACACACACACTCTCACACACATCACCGAAGCAAGGGGGCGCTTTTTCGACTCTCCTTCCACTGTCAGCTCAAGAGCGACGTCCAAAGAAGCAGCTATTTTTCACGGAAATAAACGACACTGTCGTTAAGCTGAAATCGGTTGAAGGCCTCTCTCCACAACCGAGTGTCGGAACCGAGCGGAACAGATGGCGGAGTCGGGCAACACCGGACCGGTGGCGGCAGCGGCGGCAGCAACAGTAGAAGCGGGACCAGCAGCAGAGGCCGCAGGCTCGAACGGCAGCGCCCCCGATGCTGGAGGACCAGCCGCGCCCGGTGGAGCCACTGGAGCCGCGGGACCCAAACCCTGCCTGGAGTCGGTGAAAGGACAACATTTCGACGTGGGCCCGCGGTACACCGACCTCCAGTACATCGGAGAAGGGGCCTATGGGATGGTCTGGTAAGAGAACCATGACATTATGGTTTATTTGTAATGGTACAAAGACAACACACACACATAGGTGAGCCTGGCGTGCTAATCAGGTGGCTAGCAAACTTACCTCATCTAGCTAGCTAGCTAGCATGCTGATGTTTTGTATAAAAATATGTTCGTGTTTATTGAAAAGGAATAGTGGTAACCTAAAAATATCCCGTGTTAATAAAAAAAAGCGTCATTGGATTGTTTTGGAGAAAACAAGTCGTTGTTTACATTGCAGTAGGATTTTGGGCGGCTCAACAAGTTAGCATTGTGCATGTAGCCTCTCCAGT
This sequence comes from Neosilurus hyrtlii, assembly GCA_028564935.1. Taxonomy (NCBI): domain Eukaryota; kingdom Metazoa; phylum Chordata; class Actinopteri; order Siluriformes; family Plotosidae; genus Neosilurus; species Neosilurus hyrtlii. The sequence goes on along the minus strand of JAOUQZ010000024.1, from coordinate 22,030,615 downwards.
CAGAACCGAGTGAGAACCCAGCTGGAATGGTTCCTACCAATAAAAAAATAAAACAAACAAGCGAAATCTTATCTTAATATTGAGGCAGATTCTTTAAAAAGTAAATATAAACAAAAACACATGTTGGCTAAGCTAAAGTTAACCAAGCTTCTCGTAAAGATGACTTTTATTTCTAAAATAAGACGCAGACATGATGTTTAAAATCAACACCAACAAGTGACAACTGCTTCACTGTAATATTGAAGGTAAAATTGATATGCAGCTTGTTAGGGAACAATACACACAGGAAACTGATCTTGTATGATAACACATTAGCATTTAGCTCTTTGACAACAGTATAGCAAGCGAGGCTGGAGTAAAGGCGTGGTTGTGATGGCATTGATGCTGGTTTTTGTTGGAAAAGTTACTATTAGGGGGGGAAATCTGTGATTTTTAACCGAATTTGATTAACTTATTTTATTAGATAACTCCCTTGTAAAGTAGATGTGCGAAAGTCATACAATTCATGTAATTATATTGTTATTGTGAGCTTCCTGTTTGAGGAATAGTTAGTTGGTGTTATGATATGATCATGAAATAAAGTTAACTTTGTAAAGTTTTTGGTGAAATGGATAACAAGAGAATGATGGTGGCGTAGTGGTCAGCACGTCCGCCTCACAAGAAGGTCCTGGGCTCGGGTGTTTCTCTGTGGAGTTTGCATGCTTTTGTGGGTTTCCTCCCACAGTCCAAAGACATGCATATTAGGCTGATTGGCGGCTCCAAATTGCCCCTAGGTGTGAGTGTGAATGGTTGTGTTGGCACTGTGATGGTCTGGTGAGCTGTTCAGGGTGCACCCAGTGTCGGCTAAGTTAGGCACCAGCCTTCAGACGTGGTTCGGCAGATGAGAAGATCTAAGATAACTTCATTCCTATCTGCACATATTTATATAATCTCGTATTTTGAAAGAGCTCTCACTTACTTTTTTTTGTTTACATTTCATCCAGCATTTGTGTTGATGTTATAAGTAACACATAGTTAATAAATCTGGGGTTGTTTCAGATGCTGTGCTGTAAAAAGTAATCCCAAAAAAAGTGAATGGATCTATTTATTGTTGTCTAACAATAAGTAAACATTTAAATACCCAAACTATGTATAAACTGCCCTTTTTTCTAGTGTATAATTACTTGTAGTTGCATTATTTAAAAAATAATAAATAAATACTTAACAGGATGTGCTTTTGCAACCTTGTCTTATCTTTAGCACTGCACATGTTCTCACCCATGTGATTGTGTGGACTCTCTTTCCACCCCCCCCCCATGCTTTTAGCTCTGCTTTTGACAATGTCAACAAGCTCCGAGTGGCCATCAAGAAGATCAGCCCGTTTGAGCACCAGACATACTGCCAGCGCACGCTGAGAGAGATCAAGATCCTGCTGCGCTTCCGCCACGAGAACATCATCAGCATCAACGACATCCTGAGAGCCCGCCACATTGACTACATGCGCGATGTGTATCCTTACCCTAGCAGTCGGCCACGCCTGGAGAGCCAGACAGCACTGCAACGAGGAGTCAGGTTTCCAACCATTGTCCTGAAGAGCAATATGGCCCGAGGGTTGCACTTTAGAGATTAGTGTGAGGGAGATTTACGCAGCACTTCAGCGTGGTCCAAAATGAAAAATAATTGCTTCTGTGTTTTATCATTCTGTGCCGTTCGCATTCACTTCCAAACCTCATCTAGCACTCATTTAAAAAAAATATATAAAAAAAAAAAGTAATTAGGCACATGTGTTTCTGGCTGTGCTCTGGGATTATCCCAGTGAGCTGCTGTAAAGTCGATTAATTCCTTAACCGCCTGCAGCTACATCGTCCAGGACCTGATGGAGACGGACCTGTACAAGTTGCTGAAAACCCAACAGCTCAGCAACGATCACATCTGCTACTTTCTGTATCAGATCCTGCGTGGGCTGAAGTACATTCACTCTGCCAACGTTCTCCACAGAGACCTGAAGCCCTCCAACCTGCTCATCAACACCACCTGTGACCTCAAGGTCAGAACCAGTCTATGAAGAGGGTTGTTTTTTTTTTTTACACACACACACACACACACATCTATATATGAGGGGCTGATTTGTACCAGCATAATCTGACCAACCAGCACAGAAACACATCTCTACTCGCCCGTATATTCAGGAAGCGCTTTCTCTTTCTTGCGTGAGTGTTCAGGAGTTCGAGTCGGGGCATGTTGGTGGTTGTGGCTTTGATGCACGGAAACATTACACCCATGGTAACCTATTGGTTTACAACAGCATTACATTTACCATGGGGTTATGTAACTCCCGACACGTTAGGCTCTTACCATTTCATGTTAGGACTTCTAAAACCCTGAATAGGCCACACCCACAAGCGTCAGACTGACAGCGGTGATCAGTGCTGCTGGATAGTCGAGGCTTTGATCTATTGTTTGGAATACAAACCTTGGGGTGAGGTATCCATGGTAATGTAGACTGTGGTGAAGAAGGTAGAAGAGAGTGCAGGCAGGGTGGAACGGGTGGAGGAGAGTCGCTGGAGGAATTTGTGATAGAAGTGTATATACGATTTATACGACAGTGGTAAATCCAGCAAGGCTGTACGACTTATAGATGGCAGTGCTATCAGAAAGACAGGAGGCGGAGCTGGTGCTGCGATTTTTTTCTCGCCGTGACATGAATGGGTGGAATTAGAATCGTTTATGTTAAAACAGCACAGGAAAGAGTGGTAGTAGCTTTGTTCATGAGATGCTTTTCTTTTTCAGTACATCAAGACATTTTGTATCTTTTGTTGGACCTTGTCTTGTATTACAGCCTGGATTTTTTTTAGTTGATGTGAGATCGTATTTCGATGATGGGTCGAGAGGCAGATTCTGTACTGTTATTTCTCTTTTCTCAGATCTGTGACTTTGGGTTGGCACGAATAGCCGACCCGGAGCATGACCACACTGGATTCCTTACAGAATATGTGGCCACTCGCTGGTACCGCGCTCCGGAGATCATGCTCAATTCCAAGGTAAATTACGTATTCATCTGTAATACCGAGAAACTCCTGTACGCGTCTTCATGTGGATGAATTAATAACCCCCTCTACCACCTTCACCCCCCCTCTCTTTTGTTCTATTTATTTCTCTCTCTCGTTCTCTCTCTCTTTTTCTTGTTCTCTCTCTTTCTCTTTCCCTCTCTCATTCTGTCTCTCTCTTTCTCTCTTCATCTCGTTCTGTCTCTTTCTCTTTCTCTCTCCATCTCGTTCTGTCTTTCTCTCATTCTCTCTCCATCTCGTTCTGTCTCTCTCTCCCTCTCTCTTTCTGTCTTGCTCTCTCTCATTCTTTCACTCATTCTCGCGCCCTGCCTCATTCTGTCTCTCTCTCATTCTCTCTCCCTCTCTCATTCTGTCTCTCTCTCTCTCTCTGTCTCACTCATTCTTTCTCCCTCTCTCGTTCTGTCTCTCCTTCTCTCATTCTCTCTGTCGCTGAGTCTCTGTCCCTCTCTTGTTCTGTCTCTGTTGTTGTCTCTTCCTTGTTCTCTTTTTCTCCCACTCTCTCCCGTTCTCTGTCTCTCTCTCGTTCTGTGTGTCTATTGTTCTCTGTCCATCTTTCTCTCGTCTTCTCTCTCACTCTTGTTCACTCCTCTTCCTGTCTCATTCTCTTGTTCTGCCTCTCTCATTCTTTGTCTCTGACATTCGGTCTCTCTGTCTCTCTGGTTTTACTTGTTCTCTCTGTCTTTGGTTCTCTGTCTCTTGTATCTCCCCTCTCATATGTATCAGGGCTACACAATGTCCATTGATATCTGGTCAGTGGGTTGCATCCTGGCTGAGATGTTGTCCAATCGACCCATCTTTCCTGGAAAGCACTATCTGGACCAACTCAATCATATACTTGGTAAGACGTTGTGTCCGCACATCAGTTTCCACTGCTTTTGCATGGTGTCTGTGTAGGAGGGCTAATGGAAATTATGCTACAGTTATTCATCCCGAATATTTAGAGTCTTAATATGTTAAAAGGAAAATGGGGATCCTGGAGCGAGACAGACTGTAAGGTAAATCATTATAAAGAAACTTCACTGAAAACCCAGAGGAGTAATCAACCAGAATGTTATTATTTATGTTATATTTATACTTTATTACATTATAAAAGGATGAAGAAATTTTGCGGCGGTGTAGTGGTTAGCATGTTCGCCTCACAGCGAGAAGGTCCTGGGCTCAATTACTAGGCTGCGGTGTTTCTGCATGTTCTTCCGTGCTTGCATGGGTTTCTTCTAGGCGCTCCGGTTTCCTCTCACCGTCCAAAAACATGCACATTAGGCTGATTGGTTGTTCCAAATTGCTTCAAGGTGTGAGTGTGAATGGTTGTGTGTGCATATGTGTGTTGGCCCTGCAATGGCCTGGCGAGCTGTTCAGGGTTTACCCCGCCTTCACCCAGTGTCGGCTGAGATAGGCACCAGCCTCCCTGCAACCCTACCAGGATTAAGTGATTCCGCAGATGAGAGAGTGAAGAAATAGAGATGGCGTGAGTGTGTGTACAATGAGAGCCATACACCAACCAACACCCAAACACTCGGTGGCGAATGGAATGTGACTGCGCTTTTAAAGATCTGGTTTATGTGCAAGATTGAATTCACTCCCACCTCAGATCTAGTCAAAGCCAAGTCGTTTTGATGTCCAGGCTTTGCTGTTTTAGCTTGATGCTCAAGTTACAGCGCCACAGCTGCAGTATTGACTGCTTTTTAGCGTGTTCATGTTTTTCTCAAACCACATGGTTTGTTAGACAACCTTAAGTCAGGCTTGTGGTTTCTGACACTATATAAAAGGTAACAGCATTTTAGGAGTAAGTGTGCAACCACCATCATCATAAACTTTTTTTTTTCACCTCTTTTTTATAACATGAATATTGATCCTTTTTTTTAATGGAGGTAAAAACCCATTTATCCAAATGGACAAAGAACAAAAGCCAGTTTTAGTACAATTTCTAACATGCACAGTTCAGAAAAAGAGCAACGACTGGACAAACAGCTACAGCAATATGTTGTGCGTACATAACAAAATTATTAAATAGTAGAACAAAAATAAAAGAGAGCACTTGGAGCGCAAACCTCTGCCAAGCAGGACTAAACTAACAAAGGACAGAGCAGCCTCTGCTGAACCTGCTGTAATATGATTCTTACATGAAATAAAATCAACCTTTATGACAATCCTTTCAACAATTCCAGGATCTAGAATTTGATCCGGATCATCTCCAACATCTAACAGAGTCTTTGTTATCCAAAGCCATGACTCAGTAAAAATAAATAAACAAACAAACAAATAAATAAATAAATAAAAGGTAGAAATTCACCCATAATTTTTTTGTGTGTGTGTGTATTCCCGCTAATAAACAAGCAAACCGGAGATAAAAGATAAGCTCCTTGGTGGGTTGATGAGTCATACTAGGGAATTCTGATATATTTTTTGTGAGTAATGATGTAAAAGGGTAATAGGAGTGTAAGGTCGTAGGTAACTTGGTAAAGTTGGGTTTGGTAACCTGGAAAACTTGCAAAATTTAAAAGTAGCATCTCTTCAGGTCTCCGGTTAAACCCTTCTCTGCTCCTGGAGGTCCTTCCGAAGCCATGCCCCTGTTCACATGCACAAGCTCTGATCTCACTATATTTCCTGCGTGGTAGGGTCAGGCACAGGCAGGGAGACATTTGACTGGATATTTTCAAGTGGACCGCAAGGCAGAGATCGGTCGGTGTTTTTACAGGATTACAGAAGCCACAAATATCTTAAACGTTATTGATTGCTGTCGGGGTATAAAGCCCATTTTAAACAATTTTCCAGTTTGTATACACAGCTAAAAATTTTGCAATCCCACATTTAAGTGGGTGAGTGAATAGGTTCACTTAGGCAGCATAAACCTTTTTTTAAACGAAAAGGTTGTGTACATGAAGAGTTTGAGTTCAAAAACCAATACGTGCCATTGTTTTAATTATGAGAAAAAAACTATTATTATGTAGCTTTACCAAAAAAAAACACTTTCAGTAGCTTTAAAGGGGAAAAAACTTTTTCCAGTAGCTTAAAAAAAAACTTTTTCCAGTAGCTTTAAAAGAACTTTTTTCCAGTAGCTTAAAAAAAAACTTTTTCCAGTAGCTTTAAAAGAACTTTTTTCCAGTAGCTTAAAAAAATACTTTTTCCAGTAGCTTTAAAATAAAGCTACTGAAAAAGTTATGCTCATAATTAAAACAATGGCACATATCTGTTTTTGAACTCAAACTCTTCACGTGTACATTTTTAGGTAGGTGTTTAATATAAAAGCTCCCCTCCAAAAAATATCAAAGAATCTGGTTAGAGGAAACAAGTTTGTAATGGATCAGGATTGGGAAAAAAACTGCAAGAACCCTTTATTGTGCAAGGACTAGTACCATACTTCTCATTCTTTAAACAGTGATGGATGGATAGGTAGAGTAATGCCCTTCCTATAATGTATGTGTGGGGTGTTTCTCTCTCTCTCTCTTTCTCTCTCTCTCTCTCTCTCTCTCTCTCTCTCTTTTATCTAGGTATCCTGGGATCTCCTTCTCAGGAGGATTTAAACTGTATAATCAACGTGAAGGCCAGGAACTACCTACAGTCGCTCCCAATGAAACCTAAAATCGCCTGGAGCAAACTCTTCCCCAAGGCAGATGCCAAAGGTATGCAATCATGAGAGCATTGTGTACAAGATTGTGTAACCCCCCAAAACACACACACACACATCACACTGCCAGTCTTTGGCTGTGGCTCTAATCTGAACTCTTTCATTTTATTCTTTTTTTTTTCCCTTACCTTTAAATCTGCACTGACTTGGTGCTTTTGTTTCATGTCGTGATAAATGGAGGCCATTAACATGTTTGACTTTGCTAAAGCTTAACAAGAAATTGGTTCAAAGGGCTATTTCACCTGAAATAGGTTTTTTTTTTAAAACTTTGATATAGTATATTAATCGCACAAGGGAAATTTGGCTATCGGTTTTACCCCATCCAAAGTGAGTACACACACAGTAGGCAGCCGCATTGCGGCGTCAGAAGAGCAGTTGGGGGCCTTGCTCAAGGGCTCTTCAGGCATTGAAGGTGGAAGAAGGTCCTTCCCCCACCGCCACACATTTTACCTGCTGGTCTTGTTAGAGAACCAGCGACGTTTCAGTCACAAACTTGCTAACCATTAAGCTATGGCTGCCCCTAAAATGGCAGATGTCACTGATATCCACAGAGGTGTTGGGTTCATGATTTGAATTTCCATCAGACCCCCACTGTCTTAAGGCCTCTGGGCAAGGTCTCAACCATGAGTGTCGCTATCCTCCCAGCAGTTTAAATGGGTACCAGTAAAAATACTGGAAAGGTAATCTGCAGCGGTCTAGCATTCCATCAAGGAGAAGTTGAACTCCTAATCTCTTCATGCTAAGGAAACCGGGATAAGTGCCGGCCTGATGAACCAGTGGGCTCGGGAGAAAAAGCTCAACAGTCCTTTATGTACTGCACAGGAACATAAAAATTAAACAAAATCCAGATTGTTGTCACTTCCCTTTATATATGTTTACCATTATAGAAGCAGGTCAGGTGCACTGTGTAGCATTTAGTTCATTACATACTACATGGGAATATAAGTAAACCATGCAGAGTGTACTAACTCAGTGTAGTATATACTACACGAGGGGGGGGGGACTAAAATTAGAATTTTTGTTTCAAAAAAAGGATTATTGTTCTATTTAATAATGGCTACAACTGCTCCAAGTGACTGTGATACGATTTAAGCTTTATCCACTTGGGATCCTGTTTTTTAATCCTCTGATGGCAGCCAATCAGATCATATTGTTCCTGTGTATTATACAGTCTACAGTCGATAATTAAAAATTTCTGCTTCTCTGCTTTTCTCTTCAGTTTTTTTGTGCAGGACTGTTTATTTTTATTAGTATTATTTGAACCCATTTGCTGTAAAGTATACCCAGTAAGAAGTTGGTACTTATAGTGGTTAGGACCTCCCTGTATTCTCAGTTCTTCATGGCATGAGTTCCCTTGGCTTTCGGAAACATTCATATGAGAGGCTGGTCCAAGTTAAGATGATCACAGCACACGATTCCTGCAGAATGTTTTTAGGTCTTCCTTTCTAAACATGTCCTAATCCTGAGACTGGGAAGGCCACTGAAGAACACTGAAACTCATTGTCATGATGTGACATCATGTTGGAAGTAGCCATTAGAAGTAGAATTCAAGTGACGATTAATTTGATGATTGATATTAAGAGTATTCCCCACACCGTCATAAAACCTCCACCGGGAGGTGGGGTCTATGGATTCATGTTGTTGGTCTCAAATTCTGTACCGTCTGTGTGCTTCAGCAGAACCTACATAAAACAACATATTGTGAATCCTCAGATACGTTTCTGCTCACCACAGTTGTACAAAGCGGTTATACAAGTCACTTTAGCCTTTCTGTGACCTAGACCCTGTCTGGTCATTCTCCGTTGACCCTTCTCTCTAACATGGCATCGTCATCTGCGGAACTGTTGCTCATTGGTTGTTTCTTCTTGATTGTCATTCAGTCAGAGTAAACATGACAGACTGTCGTGTGAAAATCTCAGGAGGCCCGGAGTCATAGGAATACTTAGCACCTCATTTAAGTATTCTCCTCATGCTGATGGTTGGTGTGGACGTTATCTGAAGCTCTTGGGTTGTATAGCGTGATTTAGGAGATGCAGTGCTGGCGAACAGTTGGCTGATTGGATAACTGCATATATGTGTAGGTGTTCCTAATAGTGTCGTGTTAGCGTTTAGCGGGTGTGGGATTAGAAATGTCTATGTTTTATGGATACTATAAAAGCAAAAGTTTAAAGAACAGGAAGATTAGGAATGGAGAGCTTTGTCATTATATTGTTTGGTCTGTATTGTGCAATTGGTGCTGGGAAACGACTGTTTGGAAATCTAAAATGTTTTCGTACTGATGCAGTAATGTAGAAATCCTGGAATAAAAATCCAGGTCAAAGGGCGTGTAAGACTGTGGCTCAGTATAAACCTTTTGTTTAGTGAGTAAAAGGTTTTCGGAGAGTTGGAATGGAAATGAAGCCGAACATTGCAGGTCTTAAAGAGTGGTCTTTTGTTCACTATCCAGTTGGATCGCGCGTGGGTGTGTGTAGGAGTGTGAGTTGGATGCGGCTGCAAAAGCACGGAGAATAATATCGTGTGCGAATGTATTGGCACTGGCACGTTGCATAAGGTTTTAATGGTCGTGTCGTGCATCCTGGTTTATTCCTGTTAGAACTGGGGCCGTTTACTTTCTTTGAGATATTTTAAAAAGGAAATTTGAAGGGCTTGATAGCAGTGCAGCTGTGATAATGATAATGTTCAGCACTCAGGGTAGACAGTGTCTACGCCTTTTTTTTTACCACCCCGGAGGCTCGCTGGCAATCAAAGCAGGGCTGCAGGGAAAAGAAAGTGGTGTAAGTGTAGCGAGCAGTGACAGTAGGGAAGATATTCAATTTACATATTAATTTTTGTATTTGAATTATAGAGTGTGTGTAGTAATTAACCTTTACACAATCATTATTGAAGCTTCTTTCCAACAAATAGGACCCCAACACTGTGTATTTTGATAATATGAACCCAGACTGTGTGTGTTAATGTAACGAATCATTCTTGTCTATCCTCGCTTTAGCTCTGGATCTGTTGGACCGCATGTTGACCTTTAACCCCATGAAGCGTATAGCTGTGGAAGAGGCCCTGGCACACCCTTACCTGGAGCAGTACTATGACCCCACTGATGAGGTACCCCCACCCCCACCCATGTCTTCCTCCCTGTCCCCTTTTGGTATTCTACAGCATTTATGCTGTTAAAGCTATGAGGCGACCGCTGTCCTTAATCCCACCCTCGAGCTGCAGGAACGCATCACATTGATCTTTCAATGGGTCTGTTCGCAATGTTTAGAGGTTTAGAGCCCTCTGCTGGCTGAAAGGGTGAATTTCAATTTGACTGCTTTCTTTTTTAAACGGGCATCAATCCCCAAGGCAGCACCGCACCCCGCCCACCCTGTCTCTCTGTGTGTACCGCTGTGCGTCTCTCTCTCTCTCAATTTGTGTGTGTGTGTGTTTTTGTATTTCCAGCCAGTGGCTGAGGAACCTTTCACCTTTGACATGGAACTGGATGACCTTCCTAAAGAGAAGCTGAAGGAACTTATCTATGAAGCGACGGCACGATTCCAGGCTAACTACCAAGGCTCTTGAGGGAAACGAGGTAAACCTTAAAACAACAGCAAGAAATCGTTGTAATGTCCGATTCAGTGTGATGTAATACTGACACTGTGATATCAAGTCCACTTTTCTGACTCATTTTGTGAACTGTGGTGTGTGCATGTATATTTAATTTCCTATTTTAATAGTAATAAACTCCAAAGAGTATTTTCCTTCCTATTTTAAAATGTATCATTGAAATGAAAGAACGTATTCTGGTGGGATTTCACCACCGTCTGCTCTTGTAGCCGTCGTATACCCGATCACGTCACACCTGTGAGCTGCAAAGTGACAAACAATAAATCAGAAACACCGTGAGTTATTTTCAGTGGCTAGTTAATATTAGCATAGGAATCGATGTATAGTTGGCCCATGGGAAATCTCAAGAATGAGTGCTCAAGATTTAAGTTTTTGGGGTTTTTTTTTACACCAATCTCAGTAAGCTTTTATTCCTCTGTTATGGATTGTAAACGCTTGTTTCTCACATTTTTTAAATAATCTTTTGCTTATATATATATATATATATATTTTT
>JAOUQZ010000024.1:22003098-22019750 GCA_028564935.1 Neosilurus hyrtlii | reverse complement strand
TTTTTTTTTTTACGGCGTTGTTTTTATTGAGCCTCAGGTATTTTTTCAATTAGAAAAATTAGCCGAGCACCAATATAATTAAGGAGAATTAAGAAAATGACAGAACCAATGAAGATGTCTTGCCATGACTGGATAATATTAATTACAATAATAGTTTAAAAAAAATAAATAAATAAACAACACCACCACAGTAATAATAAAATCATTAATAATAATAGTAGTAGTAGCAATAAAAATGATTAGCACAGTATGATTATAGAGAATTATTATTTGGAGGGGCTATCAACACCCGCTTAAACCTAATAATTCTGTCATGTGAAAGCCGAGTTCTATAATTGTTTTATTTTTCATTTAAAATATTTTTCAAGTTGACCATCACAGTATTATGTTGCTTGTACCAGTCGTGCAATAATCATTTGACTTATCTGATGACAACAGTGCAATAATTCAGGTATCCCATGACAGTGATGCAGAACCAGTTATTATTCAGTGGCTTTCCAAAAACAAGAAAATCTGTTGAATGAAATTATAATTTTGTTATTATTATTACGCTTAGAAATACCTTTATTATTTATAGAATGATCATATACCACAGAAATAAATGCAAACGTAAAAGCCGAGATTTACACCATCTGTTTAAATCCCTCTTATAGAATCACCAAACTCAGCATAAAGGGAAACATGAACCTGTGTTTGTGTCTTGACTCATTTCTTTCCTCCTTCCCCCCCACTAAGCTCCCTATGACAACGATCAAGCCACGCTGAGGTGAAGAACAACATAACTCCAAAAACAAATCAACAAGCTACAGAAGATGTACACACAAAAAAAGAAAAAGGGAGAAAAAAATGTCCATGGAAAACTTGAGCGTTTCTTTTCTTTCTCTCTCGCCCGGAGCCGGAGGTTTTTTAAACCCTTGCTCTGTTAACGCCGTGGAATGGGGGCAGCTGTATCCACCCACCATGTCACTCCACAGCCCCTGTTCTTTCATTCTTCCTGCTTTAACGTCTCACACTTTTTTTCCTCTCTCTCCTTTTTCCGTGCACTCACTCTCTCTCTCTCATCTGATCATGCTTAGCCTGTTATGTGATGTAGGAGGAAGAATAGAGAGGGAGAGAACGGGCGAGTATATCATTACTATGGGCTTGGGCTGGGTGTGTATATGTATTTGTATATGTGTATGTAATTTGGATTTTTTTTTTTTTGCCACCTTTCTGAGTATTGTGTGTCAGATCTGTTTGTACACTGTAATTTCAACATTATGATAATTTGCGGAATGACTTTAGAGAGTTTATATTTGAGTATTTGTTGGATTATTATTATCATTTAAGTAAAATGTGTGAAACCTTGGTTAGTTCTTGCTTGTGAGGTTTTCTAAAAGGCAGAACTGGTAATCCTTTTTTTCAGTCCTTTTTTTTTTTTTTTTTTTTGTAGAAAAGGAAAATATACTGGATAAAGATGTATAGAACTGAAACTTGCTAACTTACTGTACCGTATCCGATTCCGTTGTTCTGGGTTTGTTGTGTTGTTTTTGTATTTTTTTTGTTTGTTTTTTTTGTTGTTGTTTTTTTTGATCGCTCTCGCCAGTACTCTTGGAAAATGAAGCCATTCGTATCATCTTCAAACTCGAATATCATCCCACATCCCTTTCTTTTTCTCTTCCTGGGTATCCCTGAATGGTCTTAATGGAGTCATTATGTAATTTTGCCACGTAAGAATCCCTCTTAACGTTCCTTAGTGTGTAAATTAAAATTTTTTTATTATGGTTTTTCTTTTGTTTGTGTTGACCCTAATTGTCCGACTTTTATCTTTTGTCCAATACACCACTTTTATCCCGCGTCAGATTTTATACACTGATTCCATGTCGCTGCTTTTTTCCTCTCGCACCTGCAACATTCCTTCCCATTCTTTCCTCCTCGCACTTTTGTCAGCTGAGGAGACGTAGCCAAGCCGAAATGCTTTCAGAGCCATAGCACACACAACTTTCTCTCCCCCTCCTTTCCCCTGGTGATGTCACAATTTCTTGAACAAAAGGGCTTTTTTTCCACGGGGGCTTGCTGACCTCAACGCCTCTCTCGCCTGTGATTGGCTGATCTTTTGATAATGTGATCTGTGACTGGCTGACTTTGCATGCACCAACTCACAGGTAGTGTTTCCTATTTTCCTGCTCGTTTGTTTCCTGCAACTGACTAAACTGCCTGTAATGACGCAGACGTATGCTTTTTGTCCAGTCGCCGACGAGGAAAGCTTGCTCTCGATAGGGGGAATGGAGACGTGTCTTTTTTTATGTTACCATTGGTGCGGTGTTTTTTTTTTCCTTTGTATAAACCCGCGCTTGATTTCTACACTGTTGTTCGTGGTGTTGTTGATATTCCTGTTGTGTGGGGAAAATAGAAGTGCACCCAACAGCATGTTTCATACATCGGTCGAATGACGTTCTTCAATCTGTGCACCTGCACTTTGTGTCCTAATGCTTTGCTTTTATTTCTTCTTCTATTTTTTTTTTAATTCCAGTGCACTTTTGGGTCGTTCTTCGGTTTCTAGAAATGTTTTGATGGATGGAGATGTACCGTCACTCCTGCAGTACTGACGCCATTTGGGTCGTGCTTTCTTTTCCTCTGCTCTGCTTTCTCTCTTGCTTTGTTGGTGCATTGTGGGACAGGAAGGCACAGATGGTCGGGCTGCACCCCCATGTCTGTGTCTGCATGTCTGTCTGTTTCAGCTTGTAGCTGCTTTTTCCTCCGCGCCGCTCAATGAGCCGAGGGCAACAAATCTTTACCAAGGAAAACGCTGCGTTGTTGTTGTTGTTAATATATCGCTTATTTACAAATGGGACCATAGGGACTGAACAATCACACACCTACAGATATGCATCACACACAGTATATGATTTAAAACCTTCAAATAAGGCAGATTTAATAATGTCCTTTTAATGGCTGTTCTTATAATTATTGCTGTTATATTGAAGAGTCTTTTTTAAAAACTAAAAAAAGGGATGTGAAACTTCTTTTCTTTATTTTCTTTCAATTCTCCGTGTGTGTGTGTGTGTGTGTGTGTGTGTGTGTGTGTGTGTGTGTAATTAATCGGGTGTGTTGTCACTGTCAGAAATCCCCCCCCCCCCCCCCTGAATCTTTTAAGGATTTATTTTAAGATGATTTAATGCTATGAGTAGATGGTAAAGAGATATGAACTATGGATGGTTTTAGTGTATTTACATGCTTATGGGTATTATGAATTAAACAATTAACAAAGAAACAGACTTATATACATATATTAAATAAAATTCCTGATACTGTAATTTTCTGTGTTTTGCTTTTTTCCTCCATATCCACATTCAGTGTTTCATTGGGGTTGCAGAAGACGTCAGTCTCATCATTTTACCCTGGGTTTACACTGGGGCACAATGTCTACGATGTCCAAGATTTGAGAGAATTGTGAGGAGCGTGGGGGAGGGGGGGGTGTCAATCTTGATAGAACATGAGAAGCGTGGTAGAGCGCAGTTGAGCTTAACAGAATGTGACAGACCTTAATGAAGGAGCGTAGTGGATCTTGATGGACCTGGCAACACGATTCCTTCAAGTTTTCCCTTCTTGGAGCTTCCTTTTTGTATCCCAAGTGTGCTCGTAAATCGTGGAGCTCCACACTTTTTAAACCTCTGATATAGAAATAAGCAGGTTTCAAGTGTGACGTGGTCACAAAAAAAAAGAGAGCTTTTCTGAGCCTGATCTGTTTGTGGATTGGTGGCTGAATTGTACATTCATTCATCCGCTGAACTGCTTAATTGTAGTAAGGTCACAGGTGTCCCATCGAACAAGGCGGAGATGGGATACACCCCGAACAGCTCGCCACTCCATTGCAAGATCAGCACACTCACACCTACGGGCAATCAAGAATATTTAATTTAATTAGTCTAATGTGCTTGTCTTTATAATGTGGGAGGAACCCAGAATACCCAGAGGAAACACACAAGCTCTGGGAGACTGCACATGCAAACTGCACACAGAAACACCTTCACTAAAGCTGAGGGTTAAACCCAGGACCCTCTTGTGAGATGGGCGTGCTAATCTCCTAAGGGGAGGAAAAATGAAGAGACGAGTTTTGTTGGGGACTGAGAAAAGAAGAGAATGCCTTTACTGTCATTGCATATTTGTACACTGAAATTTGCAGTGGATTCCCAGGGATTCTTAATCGTACCTTGCCAGGTATTGCACTCTAATCTAATTTTTAACCAAGCGTGAGGTTGGTAGTACAGGTTGAGCAAAAAACCAAGGGCTGAGTTTTTTTGTTTTTGTTTTTACTGCACTGGATTTTTGCTGGTTTACTGACCTGTTCCTACTCGAGTGCTTGGCATGTCGCAACAGCTTTGAGTGTGTGCTGCTCAAGGCGGAGGCCCTGCTCACACTAAGCCCTCCACCAACGATAACTCATTTAGTAATGACCCAAAGAACATCACCTATTAACACTTCTGTGCTCTCTCCCAAAATGGCATCTTTGCAAGTTCAAACATGTTAAATGTAATCAGTCGGAATGATCTATATAAAGGAATACAAGACTAATATTATACAATCTGATATTATTCAAATTCCTTTAAAATTTTTTATCAACTATGTTCTCGTTGCACAAAGGGATCATTTCAGTAATAACTAGACGCACTTGGAGAGTGCAAACCTCTGCCAAGGAAGGACAGTCTCTTTGCTGTTTTCCCTCAATAAATTTAATCGTTTGCTCCTTGACCCGTTCTCCACCTTTCCTGAAAATTTCTGGGAAATCTGTTCATAACTTTTTTTCGCACAGTTGCTCACAAACAGACAAATGCCGGAAGAAACATAACTTCCTTAGCGGACCTAATAAATCGCCTCAGATTCAGCGTTCGTTCATATTGGAGACGTAGTTTGTCCATGACATTTTCAGGAGATGATCTTGTGTAGCTGATCCAGTTGAACCACTCTTCAGCTTCCAAGGCATGTCCTGACAAAGCCGGTTTTAACCTAAAAAATTTTTATAGTAGTGCTCAGCTGCTGTAGAAAACAATAAGTCGTTACAGAAGCACCCATCCCTCTATCCATCAGTAATTCCACTGTCATCTTTATTTTTATGGTTCTATAATTCACTTTCCTAAGTAAGCTTGGCACTCTAGACAGAACACAAGGTGTCTCAGTACACACCCATCCACACACATTCATATCACACCTACCAGTGCTGACTATGAGAGTAACGCAATGCTAGGATCTGTATCCGGATTTAACCCAAAAGCGCACCAAGCTCTCTTGGTCAGGAGACTTTTTTTCTTCTTTATGAGTTTTGGCCATAAGATAATGAGACTGGTGTAATTGTGGGATGCCCCATGTAATGAGATAGACCATTTAGCGATGCTTTACAGGTGCTTGCCAACTGGTTAATTTAAACCACCTTACATACCAAACTGCATGAGCTCATTCTCATTATTTAATAACCACACTCATTTTATAAGCCGCTTAATCCTAATTAGGGTCGCGGGGAGGCTGGTACTCATCTCCGCCGACTCTGGGCGAGGGCGGGGTACATCCTGGACAGCTCGCTAGGGTATCGCAGGGCCGACACACACACACAACCATTCACTCTCACACTCACACCTAGGGGTGATTAGGAGCAGTCAGTTAGCCTACTATGTATGTTTTTGGACTGTAAGAGGAAACCCACTCAAGCACGGGGAGAACATGCAGAGTCCACACCGAAATGCCCAAACCCGGGAATCGAACCCGGAATCTTCCTAGAGTGTGCCGCCCACCTTATATATTTCTTTCTTTCTTTTTTATATATTTTAAAGATGAACCCCACCACTATGGACACTTTTTCACTGGGAAACAAATACAGATATAACAGAAATGCCAGTGTCAGTATGGTGTGTGTGTCGCACATCCTGTACCCATGGTAACGTAACTGACATGTATATCATCATCATCTTCATATGTATATCTACTGTGACAAATTCTAACGGAAAGAACATGTATCTATTGTGATGCAATGATGTCGCAGACAGTTATATTAGTTATATAAGTGTGAGTGTAGGTTAGTTGAACAGACTACGCTGGAACCCGGACAACGGTGAGGATTCCACCAAGGATATTGCCATGAGACTCAAAACTCCACACAACGAACTGTCTCGGATCTTCACCTGCCACCTTCAGGATCAACGGGCCCATGACTGCGTCTCCTCCGAATAGAGATGGTGAGATGAAGCTTCTTGAAGCCTAGAAGCCTCCCAGCCAAATGGATCACAAAAAGGTTAATTTCTCAAGGCTTCACATGAACACAAACCCCCCTGCTGGTCAAAGTCTGTTAAACAGCCTAATATATTATAGGTAATGTTATTAATTTGTTACACACTCAAAACTGTTCTGCAACAGTGCAGCCATGGGAATGACCGCCAAGTAAAATAATCGTTCATGTATTCATTCTTATAAATAAAAGTTCTATTTTTGTTTAGCGTATTATGGGTATTATGACAGTACAATGGAATCTAATATTACTTGTCACATTGGCAATGGCCAGTTTGACTAATGTGCATGTCTTTGGACTGTAGGAGGAAACCCGCACAAGAACAGGGAGAAAATGCATAAATCACACAGAAATGCTGTGCCTCCCCTATTTATATCTGTGTTTGTAACTGTTTAAAGCACGTTATCTTCTCATTCGGAATAATGTGTTCAGGGTCGGTCGCTTCCCCGTGAGAATATAGAGATAAGATTCACGGAAACGAGGTCAAGATGGATAAGAGGCGGCGAATCAGTGAGCAGCTAAACATTTGGCCCACTCTTCCATGCAAAAATGATTGTTTTGGCTTTTCTTAGTGCACTTCAGTCCATTCTCTTCCTTTTTTGATGAATTTTCCAGTGGTCACTGTCATGTTGAAATGTCCACCTAGATTTCACCTTCAACTTTTGGTCAGATGGCCTCGCATTATCTTTAAGGACTCTTTGATATGATGCAGAATTAATTTCTGGCACAACCCAGTCCTTGAGGCAGTGACGCAACCCCAAACCATAACATTTCCAAAGCTATGTCCTGTTACTGGGGCCGATTCAACTCATCAGAGTACATTCTTTCAATAGGCCTGGTCACTGCCGAAGCCCTTAATCCTATTATCGCAGGGCACCTGGTGTCTACCTCTGTTGACTCTCGACAAGGGTGGGGTACACCCTGAACAGCTCGCCAAACCATTGCAAGGTCAACACACACACCTAGGGGCAATTTGGAGCAGCCAATAAGCCTAATGTGTATGCTTTTGGACTGTAAGAGGAAACTGAGGTACCCAGAGGAAACCCATGCAAGTGAGGGATGAACGTGCAAACTCCCCACAGAAATGCTTGACCCTAGGACTCAAACAACTCAGGAGAGCCAAGAAAAAGATGTAATAGCATCAGTTCTGAAAAAAACAACAACACTGAGATTGTTAAAGTATCACTTCTCCCCACCCCACAACCGCACGTTGTGGAATTACATCTATTCATTCATTAATTTGCCAAACGAATTGATCCTACAAGGGTGGTGGAGAGATTCAGCCTATTTCAGCCGAATCTACATATACATATAAACATACACACACATAGCAGGCTTACAATATGATGAATACCTGGGACACACACACACACACACACTCACACACACTCACACACAGACGCCCACACAGGCTTACAAGCCAACATTTCTAATGTGAAAGGTTACAAACTGTTTTCTCAGCAGATGTTTTCTATTGTGTGGATCTGTATGAAAAAGCTGACAAGCAACATATACAGAAACACACACACACACAAACACACACACACACACACACACACACACACACAATGAGTTAAACTTACAGTGAGTACAGAAAGTAACCGACCAACCCAAGTTATGAAAACCATTTACATTCTCCTAGTGCTCAACCTTTGTCAAATATCCATTTGTCAGTCATCCAGTGCAAATTCCTACCCCCCCCCCCCATTACTGACCCTCCTTCACTCCTTCTAGTAGTAGTCTTCACACTTCTGACTTCTGAAATCTGAATTTGAACAAAGACTCAGACACGAGTGATCAAACCTGGATGATGACAGCATTCTTTCTTTTATTATTCTGCATGTATACATGCGGAGACGCACACACACACACACACACACACACACACACACAAAATAACAGAAAAGAAGGGACAATAGAGGAAAAGAAAGAGCTGTTGGCTGTCACTGACTAACCAAAAAACACTTGTCACACTAATCACAGACACACCACCAGAGAGAGCGTGACCGCAGTTGGGAACTTATTGTCTGGTTTGACTAGTTCTGGGCTTAATCACTATATCACTGCAGGAGTGGTGACAAGAAGGAGGGGAGACCTTCAAAGGAAAAGGAAGGTGTACTTCAAGACAGCAAACAGGTGAGTGTGGAAAGAGAACTGAGCAACATCTGCAAGAAGAGCATCAAAAACCATCTCTCCCTCTCTACCGTGTCCTCCCATAAGGATAAAGCAACAAGTGGATACGCACAAAGAATCAGGTAATCTTTAATTACCTTCTTATTACCGAACACAAATCTCCTCTAACTACCCAGGCTTTAACTTCGGAATTCTTTTCCTGCAGCGACTTGCCGCTCTCTGGATTCCTTGGAATTGACAGCCTGTGAAAATTATGTCGAGTTACATGTATTACCTTCTCCCGGCTGTAGGAGGCTACGCCATAACGTCCCTCTACCTGCTAAAGAATCCACACATCCTGCACAAAAAGAAGCAGGTGGCGTTCCACTGTACGCACATCTCACACCGAGGAGGTAAGGTGGCTCACCTCGCCGGCCCATTCCCGGCTTCAAATCACTAATTCCTGTACATGACAACCAAGAGCACTATACACAAGGCTACAACAGGGATATGAGTTTGTCATTAAAGTTAATGGATTACTGAATTGTAAGACTGGAGTGACATTCTGACCCAAATAAGATTTCCGGATATGCATACAGCAAATGTGGGAGTTTATAGAAACCAAATCTTCAAGTAATCATATAAGGTCGCAAGCGAGAAGGTCCTGGGTTTGAGTCTTTCACTTCACAACCCCATACTGTTGCTTGTATCTACACTGATAAGCCATTTCACTCCAGTCGCTGGCTAGAGTGCATCTGTTGCTGTGTACAATATAAGCTGCTTAATAACTGAGCGAGAGGTCTGTACAGAGAAATTTTAGCCCGAGTGCTTTACAGCCAGAGTCACAGGAAAGGCCTACTAAAAAATACCAAGGGCTGAGATTTCTCTGTACAGACCAAGCAAACACAGTTGATAAGTAGTTTATTACTTTCCATTTTTTAGCTCCCGCTCATCGGGATCTATAGGAATGGGTTCCGTTTGTCCGTCCGTCCGTCCGTCCAACGGTCACACTTTAGTTACATTTACTTGCCATGCATTGAAGCTGTGGCTTTCAAACTTGGTGTGCTGGCTCACTACTATGAGTGCTAGGATGAGTTTGTGTGTGAGTGACCTTGACCTATTATGTGACCGGATATTTTACAGCAGTTATCGGGCACTGTGGGGGCGGGGTTGGGGGGAAGAGATATTTTACAGCAGTTATCAGGCACTGTGTGGGCGGGGGGGTGGGGGGGATGTCTAGATCTGGGTTACAGTCATTGACTGGTAGGAGATCACCTACAGATCAAATTTTGGGAAGAATCCAAGCACTGATGACATCACAAAAAATTATTTAAAAGAATGATCATATAGGCTTTTTTTTTTATCTCGAAGCTTTGAGTTTCATCTGGTTTTGATACAGATTGCACATTTGGCTCTTATTTAAATTTAACATGGGAAAATTCCATTTTTTGGAAGTGTGGTAGTACAGCAAGCCCAGCAGGGGATGCTGTGTAGTTCATTTTTATGGCTTGGTTGGGAGTCTGCGCTATCGTACCTCTGAATCCGTGCTTCTCTTTCCAGGTTCTGGAGAGAAAATCGAAAGCACCATGGAGGCTTTCACGCAGTGAGTAATAACATGCACTCACTCTGCCATGCCTCATATTCTTCCTCTTTTCTGTTATACGACCTTGTCGTATTTTTCTCTACTGATGTTTCTTAAATTTCCTCTTCTCCCCCTCAGCGCGAAGGAGCAGGGCACAGAGATGTTCGAGCTGGACTGTCACCTCACTCGAGATGGTCATGTGATTGTATCGCATGATGAGAACCTCCTGCGGCAGACAGGGCTTGATGTCAACATCTCCGATCTGAACTTAGAGGTCAGAGGTTAAGAGTTCGTGCTGACTATGTTATGCTTCCTTTTGTTCATAAGGAGGATATATACAGTGCTTTGCATGCTCTCCCCTTGCTTGTATGGGTTTCCTCTGGGTACTCCAGTTTCCTCTTAACTTCCTCTTCAGCTAACTAGCTGTTCCAAATTGCCCCTAGGTGTGTGATGGCTAATCTAATTTCTAATTCTTGTTCTTCAGGAGCTTCCACCGTATAAGGAACAACTCGAGGTTACATTTAACACAGGTGGGTTTCTAAGCACACACACACACACACACACACACACACAGAGTAAATCTTTCCTAACACACACTGATGTTAGCACAGGTCACTACAGCACTGGCTCTGACAGGAAGTTTGCCCTGTTAGAAGACCTTTTCCGCAAGTTTCCCAAGATGCCGGTGAACATTGAGGTGAAGGAGCAAAACAACGAGCTGATCCAAAAAGTGAGAGCTCATCCTACAACCGAATTTCAATTTCTCTTAAGGCGCTCGTTCCAAATTAATGGCGAGGCACTGTCCAACTGATCTAGTTTATTCTGAAACTTCCAGGTTGCACCGTTTGTTTGTCATTTGTATGCGTCTTCTTCATTTCTTTCCTCCCTCCTCAGGTATCCGCTCTTGTAAAGAAGTATGACCGGGAGGACATCACCGTTTGGGCATCTGTAGATTCATCTATCATGAAGACATGTCGTAAAGTGGTGTGTGTGTGTGTGTGTGTTTTCTCACTTTATTATCGCTGTATTGCTCCAAGGGTGGCACAGTGGTGTAGTGCTTTGCACATCACAGCAAGAAGGTCCTGGGTTTGGTGAGAGAGTTTCTGTATGATGTGTGCATGTTCTCCTTATGCCTAGGTGGGTTTCATCTGGGTACTTTGGTTTCCTCTGACAGTTCAAAGACATGCACATTAGGCTAATTGGGTGTTCCAAATTGGCCCTGGGTATAAGTGTGAATGGTGGTGTGTTTGTGTGTTGGCCCATGCGATGAACCGGTGAGTTGTTTATGGTGTACCCCGCCTTCGCCCAGAGTTGGCAGAGATAGGCTCCAGCCTCCGCATGACCCTAATTAGGATTAAGTGGTTCAATCAGTAGATAAATGAATGTAGTGCCCCAGACTAAAGTGGAGGATAAACCAATGACGCTAACAATCCCAATCATACTAAAAAGTCAGGAGCTCAAACAAACATAACTACATAATTGGGAGGGAGGGAGGGAAGGAGGGAGGGATGGGTGGAAGGGTATCCCCCGTCTGGTGGGTAGAAATTGGCCATGACTTAAAAAAAATACCCATAGGTGTCATGTTTTGGGGGCATGGGGAAAAAGACAACAACTAACTTCTTTGTCTCAGGTTGGATCTCTGTCTCATTCTCTGTGTTTCTGTGTTGGACAGAATTCCGATATGCCTTACATGTTCACGGAAATGCGGGCCATACAGATGCTCCTGCTTTACTACACAGGCCTCCTGCCGTTCGTGGCGCTGGGAGAAAGCTTCCTGCAGTACTACTTGCCCCAAGTCATCAACACGTATGTGTTTTATTTCCCTATTGTTTTTAAGTGCATTGTTATTCATATTGTTCATATAGTGCATGTGGAAAAGGGTTATTGTGTATTTTTAAATGTATGTATAATGTCTCTCGACTTCACATTATTTCTACCTGTGTCATGTATTTGCAGTTGTTAAACATCGCATTCGATTGTATTCATTTATTTACTCTGAACTTTCATTTTAGGACTTATATACCAGAGCAGGGCATTCTGAGGAACAGATGGGTCATCTGGCTGATTCAAAAGTATGTGAAAAACAATCTTTCTAAATAATGCACACTACAAAAGTAGTACTTAACCCATAGGATACACAGCTATACAAAAAAAATAATAATAATTTAAAAATAAATGAACAACTAGAAGCAAGAGAGTGCAAACCTCCACCAAGGCAGCGTATTGATCCTGACCGAACTTGTGATAGATCGTATGAAGATATGCTATAAGTTTGTGGAAGCATTGCAGCCTATACTTATGGTGTTGAATGCAAAATCAAAAATTGTTGCTATTGCACCCCCCCCCCAACAAAAAAACAATCAGTATGTTCATAAATTTTTGTGTAAAATTACAAACTAAGAAACAAACAGAGAGACACACAAGCAAACCGACACTGACAGAACATTATATTACAAAGGCCTGTTTTCAGATTTATTCAAACTCTTATCTTACTCACTCATTTTCCGAACTGCTTAACCGCTATTAGGGTCACAGGGAGGCTGGAGCCTATCTCAGCCAACACCGAGCCACGGTGGAGTACACCCTGTACAGCTCGCCTGACCATCACAGGGCAGCACACACAATCATTCACACTCACACTCACACCTAGGGGCGATTTGAAACAGCCAGTTAGCCAACTGTGCATGGCTTTGGATTGTGGGAGGAAACCGGAGTACCTGGAGGAAACCCACAAAGGCACGGGGAGAACATGCAAACTCCACACAGAAACACCCGCTCCAGGGCCCTCTTGCTGTGTGGCGTATGTGCTAATCACCACATAATTATTGCTTTGTTTTATGTTTCTTATAGGGTAACTTTGAGGAAAGGTTTGTTTGAGCATCTTAAAGCCCGCGGGATTCAGGTAGAAATCTTTATGAAATGTCTTTCATTACGAATAAAATACATTTTGGAGAACAGTCTACAACTTGCTCATACCTAAGTGATATTTCAGTATTTTTATATCTGCCTTTGTTTGCCTTTTTCTCCTTCTTTCTTTCTTTCTTTCTTTCGTGTGTTAATCAGATCCATCTCTTTGTCTGTAATGAAGAACGTCACATAGAGGCAGCTTTTGCAGCAGGAGCGACCGGAGTCATGACAGATTACCCCAGTCTCTTATCAGACTACATTAGGAGGAAGAAAGAGGCCACAGGAATGACGAGCTGAATGCTACACTTAATAATTATTAATAATAATAATAATAATAATAATAATAATAATAATAATAATAATAATAATAATGATAATAATAATAATAATAATACGGGTGCATAATGCCACAGTGATTCGCATGCTCTCTCCCTGTTTGAATATTCTCTACCTGTTTGCACTGGTTTCCTCCAAGTACTCCAGTTTCCTCCTACAGTCCAAAGACATGCACATGTAGGCTAATCAGCTTCTCCAAATTGCCCCAAGGTGTGAATGTGGGTGTGAATGGACGTTTATCCTAGGCAATACAGTAGCTTCTGCAGGGGGCTTTCAACCCCTTTTGGATAAAATCAAAGGTGGCCCAGTGTGTTGGTCAGTTCAAAGAAAGTAGGATGTGTAGTTTACAGGAGAGGCTGGGTAGAGTGTGGTCATTAGTACAAGTGAGACTAGTTCAAATACCTTCATCTGCACAGGCGTCGAGTTTTTCCTCATTGCTACACATAAAGCTTTGCTTACAAAAAGCCTAAACAGAAATAAATTCCACACCTAATTATATCTAACAATATAGTTATAATCTGGGAGTAATTAGCAGGATATGACTATTCACACCCAGATGCAAGTAGAAACTCTCTAATCGGCACAGCAGTAAGGATTCTTTTATATGTTTGTCAATTTTTTTTCTTCACAGTGCTATTATAAGTTTGTTTTCAGTACTCGAAATGACTTCCTTGCTTCTGGATTGCCACACAGTATACATTTCTTGGGAGGTTTTTGCTGCAGATTGCATCATCATTGCGCAAACATCAGGTTCTGCGGATATTGGTGTCCTGTGTAATAAAACATTTATACTGTCAATTCTGGATTTCCCAATCTTCTCATGGATGCATTGTTCAGTTCAGTGTCACATTTTAAACCAGAGACAGCATTTTTAATAAACTCAGCCTTAACATCATAGTGTTGTGCAGCCAGGCACCTAAACACTGGCTTGAACAGCAACAGTAAATAATGTAGAGTGCAGTGGTTAGCATGTTCACTTCACAGCAAGAAGGTCCTGGGTTCAAGCCCCTGGCTTGACAAGTGTGGAGATTCTGTGTGGATTTCTACCCATAGTGCTTGTGTGGGTTTCTTCTGGGTACTCCACTTTTGCCTGTAGTTAATATTTTGGGTTTGTTTGCATTTTTTCTAACAAAGTGGCAACTCAACACTGGATCAAAAACTCTAAAACTTTGGGTAACTACAGTGGGTTACAATAGAGCTTTAATTTCCCCTACACCACAAAAAAAGTTTATTATGGTGCTAAAATATTGCAGGAGTGCTATCATATCATCGGCGGCACGGTGGCGTGATGTTAGCGGGTCCGCCTTACAATAAAAAGATCCTAGGTTTCAGTCTAGGGTTTGGAAATATCGATTCTTGGTGGAGTTTGCATGCTTTCCCTATGCATGCACTGGTTTCCTCTAGGTACTCTGGTTTCCTCCGACAGTCCAAAGACATGCACATTAGGCTAATTGGCTGTTCCAAATTGCCCCAGGTGTGAATGTGAGTGGTGAATAGCTGTGTGTGTTGGCCCTGCAATGGACTGGCGAGCTGTTCAGGGTATACCTCGCCTTCACCCAGAGTTGGCTGGAGTCTATTTAGGGAAAAAGCGGTTTAGACATACATTACATGTATGTTATGTAACAATGTTTAACTGTATCATCACTGTGAAGTAAACAGATTTATACCATGATGCTGTAGAATTCTTGATTCTGAGGGTCTTCATTATGATTATTAACAGCATTATTGACAGTAGCACTCTATGACATGTTACATTAAGGCATTTGGTCCTATGTTATTGTTCCTATAGTAACAAGCCATTCACAGATATATAAATAAAATGATCTACATGATTAAAGACAAATAATATACTTTTATAATTAAATGTATAATTGTTAATATGGAGAATTTTCCTGTGATGTTTATTCAACATTTATGAAAGGAGTCTCCAGTGTCAGTGTTAGTGTCCTGTAATAGTCAGTATGTGTATCATCACAGGAAACAGTAACATACCTGACTATCAAATGAACATATGTTCCTTCCTTAAATAAATTCCCTTCTCTGAAACTAAGCTGTCCAGACATGTTCTAGCATGACAGTGCCCCTATGCACAAAGCTTCGTTGACCTCAATCCCACCGAACACCTGTACGGTGAGCTAGAACACTAACTGCGCCACTCCTCACCTAATGCTCTCACTAATCCTTACCAAAATCTAGTGTAAAGCTTCCCCAGAAGAGTAGGGATTATGATAATAGCACACATTGAATGAGTACTGCGATATTCATAAAGCTCATATGGGTGTGATGGTCAGGTTTTTGACTATGCGGTTTATTTACTATATTGTAAATGATTGAAAGACCCAACATAAAAAGGTGTTCTTTCACTTACCAGGCATATTAAATTAATATGAAATAGTGTTAACCATCCATCCATTCTCTCCTCCTGGGGTATTCATTGGCCATTCCCAGGCCATATGGGATACATATAATCCCTCCAGTGAGTTCTGGGTCTACCCTTGGAAAAGTGTTATCTCTTGGAAATAATATGTCTTTCTGAAACCATTTGCTTACTCCTGTACACAAGTGTCAATGATATTAGTAAACATCACCATCTTTTTTATTTCTGTTAAATCGTATGCCTTCTATCACTTCAGACTTTATCTCTGACTTTTCCACCCTCTATGAATCGGTGTTGCACCGCTGTGTTATCGTGCATGCATAAGACTATTCGTCAGGTCAGACGGTCTTATTGTAATCAGATACAGAACCAAAACAAGATGTAATAGAGGTGTCTAAGAGATATTAATCTGGTAAAATGGAGTAGTTCTCCCAGGAAACATTTGTATTCATTAAAAATGGACTGATAATGGAAGATAAACACATTTGCTATTCTCTAGTGAACGTGCCCCTTTAAATATAACCATGAAAGGTTTAAAATGTTATTCATTTGCCTGATGAATAAAAAATTTGTGTTCATGAAACATGGTGAGGATATAATCCAGATCAGTGTGGTAATAGTAGCCTAATGTATATCTGTATTACAGATACTTAATCTTACAGATACTTAATTGCCGTGAGAGAGTGCAGCAAGGGGAACAGCAACACTGGTTGTGCTTTCTCGCCTGACTCTTTTGTTTATGTGGTGGGGCACGAGCGGCACGATTATGGGAAGGGTCAGCCGTTGAGACGGGTACTTTGGTTGGGCTTGGCGGCCCTCCCAGAATTCCACAGGTGACTCTATACTTTGGGTGGGCTCGGCAGTCCTCCCAGAATTTCACAGGTGACTCTATACTTTGGTTTGGCTTGGCAGCCCTCCCAGAATTCCACAGGTGACTCGATACTTTGGTTGGGCTCGGCGGCCCTCCCAGAATTCCACAGGTGACTCTATACTTTGGTTGGGCTCGGCAGCCCTCCCAGAATTCCACAGGTGACTCGATACTTTGGTTGGGCTCGGCGGCCCTCCCAGAATTCCACAGGTGA
>JAOUQZ010000024.1:21969337-21987881 GCA_028564935.1 Neosilurus hyrtlii | reverse complement strand
CGTCAAAGCACCAATGGCTTGGAAGACCATCGTGAGAAAAGACATCATATGCAGCAGGAATAAATTAGGTGAACAACGGAATAGTGAAAAACGGAAATCTAAATCAGCAGGGATTTTAACAAATTACACTTCACCCTCAAGTTCCCGTACCCCTATTTCCCGTACAAAAGCCAGCACCGGAAATTATTTGGTATTGCCGGGAAAACGTTCAGACAAGTCCAGGAATCAATGATGGAAGTCCAGGTCAGTCATGATTTCCGATCTTCCCCCCAGGACAGATTAAGGACCCCAGACATTAGTGATTGCCGGACTTTTGAGGTTCCTGGACAGTCCATCCCGCCTATTAATCGAGGGCGACGTGTATAGTCTCAGGGAGGAAATGAGACGCCAAGGTTTTAAAAATCTGTTTTTGTACATAATGCACAATATGTAGAAGTCATTTTGTGCATCTTAAATCACTCAGGCCCCCAAACCCGGTCTTAAAGCATCGCCACCCTGCATGGTTAAGTATTTACAAAATTATTTTTAAAAGAAACAAAAATATGCACTTCCAGATTGGGAAATCTGTAGATTTAAGCATTATTAAAGAAATTCAAAGCCTTATGTGCTAATAAAGGAGCTATAACCAGCTCAAATGAATGGTTAGGACAGCGTGTAGGCCTAATAAAAACACCCAGCCCTCTCAAAAACAACACACAACCAGAAATCCTTTAATAAACCATGTAAACAGAGACTATTTAAACAAAGAACACGAATCTCTGGCTGTACCACACGACACGCTTCACTCCCTCACGCGGCCCTCGCGGCTGTTTCCGCTCAGCAAGTCGATAAATCTCTCAAAAATCAGCAAACAGCTTCACTAAACAACCAAACCTGCGCGGTATCAGGCTTCCTGAGCTCGCAGACATCAAATAATACCACAAACGACTCAAATTCACGGCAAAATAACCGCTTTATAACCACCACGCCGCCTGGCTGAACGTACCTGGGTGTCCGCCATCTTTGCCAGCCGAGTCGTAAAGAGAACTACACATGCGCGAGACAGACGGAAGAGGGGTACGACCGGAAGTGACGCAGGTTTTAAACTTCTCTTTTGAAACAGCGCGTACATCATAGATATAAACACAAAAATAAATTTAATTCTAACAGACAGACAGACAGACAGATAGATGTATAGATCGACAGATGTAAAGATAGATTGATAGAATGAATATAAATAAGAAGGTGGATGTATTTGTGGGGTAGATAGATAGATAGATAGATAGATAGACAGACAGACAGACAGACAGACAGACAGACAGATAGATAGATAAAATATAAATAAGAAAATAGATGTATTTGTGGTTGTGGGGTGGATAGATAGATAGATAGAATATAAATAAGAAGATGGATGTATTTGTGGTTGTGGGGTGGATAGATAGATAGATAGATAGATAGATAGATAGATTTTTTAATGTTTTGTACCATTATATGGAAACTCGCGAGGCCTCTGGATGGGAGAAATCTTGCATCACCTGTTGAAACACCTTAACCATCTCTTCTGGCATCAAATATAGTCAGAATCACTTGAGATCACATTTCCCCTCATTCCAGTGATTGACACCTGAGTCGCTCTCTGTCTCTGTGTGCCATTTTAAACATTGTGCCGTTCACACATGATCGACTTGTTGGCTGGCAAATTGTACAGGTCTACAGTGACTGCGTCTTCCAAAAGGGACAAAAGTAAAAATATAATTGTGTCTCCAGAGACACAAGAATGTAAGGGACAGTCCACAGCACAGTGTAATGGAAGAAGAAGCCACCAGAGGGAACTGTACTGTAAATTAAGTTAAAAGTCAAAAATCTGTCCCAGGAATAGCAGTTTTCTATGGATACAACATAAAATCACAAGGCTTTTAATTGGGGAAAGTTTACGAATAAATGACTCGTTCTCACTATTTTCCTGAACCACTTAATCCTATTTCGTGAGCTGCGGGGTCGTTAGGGTCTTGGCAACTGACACTGGGCGAAGGTGAGGTACACCCTGAACAGGTCACCAGACCATCTCAGGACGACACACACAACCATATACACTCACATCCACACCTACAGGCAATTTGGAAGCCTAATGTGAATGTCTTTGCACTGTGGGAGGAAAAGAGTACCTGGAGGAAACCCATGCAAGCACAGTGAGGACATGCAAGTTCCACACAGCCCTCAAACCCAGGACCTTCTTGCGGTCAGGTCGAGGTGCTAACCGCTACGCAACCATGCCGCAGCATATTTATTCTATTATATCTATCTACTTATGTAAGTTTCAAAATCATTTTTAAACAGAACTATTAGAAAAGGCCGTCTACGGTCTACATGTGACGCACCGACGGGACATTCTGACACAGAAATGGAGTCTACTGTGATCTCATGTCATTGTGATCTTACAGAAGTTACTTGTTGAGCCTCCTGATTGTAATTTAAAAAGTAAGCTTCTTATAGTGTTATTATGGGTAATTATTGCTTGTCTTGCCTGTCGTATCATTACGTTTTCAACTCTATAAGTATCTTAAGTGACTGTGTCTGTAAAGAACTGATCAGACCTGAAAAGGAGATTTGAAAAGAAGACGCTTGGAATTAAAGCAACTTTACATACATCAAACTTTGTGGTTGAACTAGAGAGCTAACCGGACTCTCCATAGTGATTCGATCAATCCAATCAGCGCAGTTTACTATTTTTTTCAAGAACTCTGTGGTAAGGCCTGTTTTCATTATAACATACAACATGAAAATGAATCAGGCTTTTGTCATCAACTCATTTATTACTAAAATTTAATATCCCAAGACATATTTAATTTATAGGCCCTGTGATGGCCTGGCAAGCTGTCCATGGAGTGCCCCGCCCTCGCCCAGAGTCGGCCGAGATGGTCGCCAGTGTACCCGCGACCCTAATTAGGATTCAGTGGCTTAGAAAATGAGTGAATGAATATTTAAATTGCCCTGCGATGGCCTGGCGAGCAGTCTAGGGTGTACTCTACCCTTGCCCAGAGTCGGCTGAGATGGGCACCAGCCTTCCCGCCACCCTAATTAGGATTAAGCAGTTCAGAAATTGAACGAATGAATATTTAAATTATACATTTTTCCCCCCACAGTTATCCATATTTTCATTGTCATATTAACCCTCAGGTATCTACAGCAAACTCTTACCAGTTTACAGGTATGTCTGCCCTAGCAACATTTTATTTATATGATTCGCCAATGACACTGCAAAAAAGCAACACAAACAGCCAGTCATCTTTCACACTGTACATTGGGGAGGGTCTATCGGGTTCATTGTAGAAGTTCAGACCCCTTGTTACACTAGAAATATGTAGATTTTCATCATCAGGTGGTTTTTACTTATACTACAAAAGTGCAATGTTAAAATATGTTTGCTAGTTTGCATTAGCCTGTTTGACCCAAAAGTTTCTTTTTACTCTGGCAAGAGCGCGAAATCACAAGAATAGAACGTAGATGAAAACAAGCAAGTCTTGTCTTGCAAGGTTTTGGGCTGCAAGGCGTTTCTTCATTGCAGGGGCTGCAAGGGTATTCTTTAGTGCCCAGTAGAAGTTTCTGTGCTTAATATAATATAATGTTTTGGTGGGAAGTGATGAGCTTTGAAAGGGATCGTTCCTACCCTTTCCTGGACATTTACCGTAATCGGTCCAGCAATCACCATTATTCAGCAGCAGTCCCGGACTTTTACACACTTATCCGACACTCAATACACAATATTGTGTTTCCACAAACTTCAGCACATTCATTTATTACATTCATTTTAAATGTGGGTTCCGTCACTGTCCTCATTTTCCCTTCGCTCTCCCGTCACTGATGCCACTATCTGTTCATCGGACATTATTTCGTGCCCCTCAGCGGCTTCATTTTCATCCATCCACTCGGACGGGAACGGGCCGGACAGGAGGGAAGTTTGAAAATCATGACCGACCCGGACTTCCATCGATTCCTGGACTCGTCCGAACATTTTTCCGGCAATACCAAATAATGTCCGGTGCTGGATTTTGTATGGGAAATCCGAAATCTGGGAAATAGGGGTACAGGAAATCGAGGGTGAAGTGTATTAAGGTCAAGTCTAAAAAGTATAAAGTTGACCTCAAGTACCAAGAAAAAGATTATTAACTCATTTTAAAACAAAGAAAGTTTAAATTAAGGTCACTTTCTAATCTGAAATAATGGTTAATTTCTCTAATTAATAGTGTGCAATTATGGTACATTATTTTTGCTTGAACAAAATATGCCTGGATGTTCTGAAATGGTAGACGAGGGAATTAAACTGTGACCCTTTTAAAGAAATGATAACTTCCCTTTATTTTCCATTATTTCAAAGCTGACACAGCTTTAAATTTTTAATCACTGCAATATAACAATGTTATAGACTTGATTTTTTTTCTCCGATAGATTAAGCAAAATGCAAATATTTGTTAAGACCCTGACTGGCAAGACCATCACCCTCGAGGTGGAGCCCAGTGACACCATTGAGAATGTCAAGGCTAAAATCCAAGACCATGAAGGCATTCCCCGAGACCAGCAGAGGCTGATCTTTGCTGGCAAGCAGCTGGAAGATGGTCACACCCTGTCCGACTACAATATCCAGAAAGAGTCCACCCTCCACTTGGTGCTGCGTATGAGGGGTGGCATGCAAATCTTTGTGAATACCCTGACTGGCAAGACCATCACCCTTGAAGTTGAGCCCAGTGACACCATTGAGAACGTAAAGGCCAAAATTCAAGACAAAGAAGGCATTCCACCGGACCAGCAGAGACTGATCTTTGATGGCAAACAGCTGGAAGATGGTCACACCCTGTCTGACTACAACATCCAGAAAGAGTCCACCCTCCACCTCGTCCTGCGTCTGAGGGGTGGAATGCAAATATGTGTAAAGACCCTAACTGGCAAGACCATCACCCTCGAGGTTGAGCCTAGTGACACCATCGAGAACCTCAAGGCCAAAATCCAAGATAAAGAAGGCATTCCACCGGACCAGCAGAGGCTGATATTTGCCGGCAAACAGCTAGAAGATGGCCGCACCCTGTCTGACTACAACATCCAAAAGGAGTCCACCCTCCACCTGGTTCTCCGCCTCAGGGGCGGACAGTAAAAATGGTAGCTTGTCATAAATGCACCAAGTTATAAGTCTTTACTTAGTCTGCACTTTTTTAAGTTACCAAACATACTACGTCTGTTGAAATATGTCAAATAAAGCTTTGAAGAAGTTATAAAGCAAACTGAGGCAAGTTCATCCAATGCCCAATAGGGGGAGACATTTCATCACAACCATGCTAAGTTATAATAATCCATTTGGGCCTGGTGGAGGTATCTTGCACCCTATGCCGCCATGGCAGAGTATATAAAAGCAGAAACGTGTATTCTCAGGTAATATCTAATTATATACTGATGATGGCTTTCATAGTATAAAATATATCTTGAAATGAGCAACTTAAAGTGCACTTGGCGATGCCTGAGTTCAGCAGGAAATGTTTAAAAGATTCAGAGAGAGAGCACAGTGGGAGCGTGTCTCAAGTCCTGTGCTACTTTTATAAATTTGACCGTGCAATTGGAGCAAGTGGAGCAATTTATTGAGCATAAATTCTCATCATTCACTCACTCATTTACCTGCTTAATCCTATGGGGGGTGTCATTTATTCATTCATTTATTTTCTGAACCGTTTAATTCTAATTAGGGTCACGGGGAGGCTGGCGCCCATCTCAGCTGATACCCTGGACAGCTCGCCAGGCCATCGCAGGACAAAAACACGTTGACGGCTATGCAGCCTACTCTTGACGAAAGTCAGCAAAGGTTCTTTCACATGCCTCTCACCACAGACAGTGAGAGACATGGCTGGCCTTTGATAACCCAGTTAGCTGCACTGGGGGGACAGCAGTGACAACCCATTGATAGTGGGGCTTGAACCCCTGACCTTTGCCTAGTGTGCAAAAATAAAAAAATAAATAAAAATTTTGCGTCATGGCCCATTTCTTCTGGTTGGTGGTTGATAAGGGGAAAAAAATTGTAAGTGCATCCAGGTTACGTTAATACCAAAATTGCCCCAGTGTCATGGCCTATTTCTGCAAGGTCAAGGTAACAAACAGACATGACAATTTTAGTAGTATACTTACTATTCAATTCAATTCAGGTGTATCTGTATACTGCGATAGCCTGGTGAGCTGTCTAGGGTGTACTTTTCCCTCACCCAGAGTTGGCTGAGATGGGCGCCAGCCTCCCCGCAACCCTAATTAGGATTAAGCGCTTCAGAAAAATGAATGAATGTATCTATATTGCACATTTTACAAATAACATTGTTGCAAATGAGTTTTACATAGTAAAACAAATTTGGTAAAGAATTTAAACTTAGTACTTAAATTATTATTTGCAGACCTCAAACTTAGTGTGGCAGGAAGGGTGTTGCTAAGGTCTGCTAGTAGCTCAACCCCAACTTAAACACCTGGTGCCTGAAGAACCCGATGTGTGGTGTCAGTAACATTGAGCTACGGCACACGCAGCTTGAAATAACACTTTCAGGAGATAGTACTTTATTTAATATGCCTGGTAAGTGAATGGGTTAATGTTAAAGTCAATGCAATATTTATATGCATCCCATATGTACTATCCCATATTATTTGCACTTTTACAGACAGGTCCGCCCAGTGACAGCTACTTAAACTGAACCTTTTTCGAGAGAGAAGTACTGACCCGGTTTTATTTAGTTGGTGTCACACACTACAAACTTCAGTGAACAAACTTGTGTTTCAAAATCATTTTTGTTGAAAAGACGAGCTCACCATACGTCATGTGACACATCAAGGGACATTGTGACAGAGACATGGAAAGTTAACTGTGATCTCATATCACAGTAGTCACTATAGTATTGTAGAGCCTCCTTATTATTTGATAGTTAGCTTATTGTGAGTTAGAAACTACGATTTCTCCTACTGTGACATCATAAGTAATTCCTTGTCTTGCCTGATGTATCATTGTTTTCAACTATAAGTATCTTGACTGACTGTATCAGCAGAGACTTGATCAGACCTTATCCGACGTGTAAAGTAAAAGACTTGAAAACAAGAAGACCCCTAGAATAAAGAAACTTCAACTACACCAAACTCCTTGTTTCAACTAGAGACCTAATTGGAGTCTCCGTAGTGAGTTGACCAATCAGCATAGTTTACTGTTTTTCAAGGACTGCGTGGTAAGACCTACTTTCATTATTAACATTCCTCAGTAGACTAGTTTGAGTTTGATGAAATGCAACCTGAAAACTAATCAGACTTTTGTCATCAACTCATTTATTATTAAAATTAAATATCCTGAGACATGAGAATGTAGTGTTTTTGTGTAAAGTGACATTAAAAAGAAAAAAAGATAACATCTGTTATTTTTCATTATTTAAAAAATTTACACAACTTAATTGTTTTAATTACTGCATATGGAACTTTAGTGGGGTTTTTTTATTATTTTTATTTTTAATTTAAATATTTTATATGTATATGGAAATTAAGGTGGTGATTGACATACATTGACATTTATTTGGTATTTATACAAAGGCTTCTCACTGTTTATTTTATGACAGTAGATCATTAGTTAAAAATCCCCCAAAAAATTTTTTACATGTTCTAACTTTTTTGTAGTGGTCTGAATCTACGCAATATTATAAACTTAAAAATTGTTTTTTCAATAGATTAAACAAAATGCAGATCTTCGTAAAGACCCTGTCTGGCAAGACAATCACCCTTGAAGTTGAGCCCAGTGACAGCATTGAAAACATCAAGGCCAAAATCCAAGAGAAAGAAGGCATTCTCCCAGACCAGCAGAGGCTGATCTTTGCTGGTAAGCAGCTGGAAGATGGCCGCAGCCTGTCCGATTACAACGTCCAGAAGGAGTCCACCCTCCACCTGGTTCTGCGTCTAAGGGGTGGAATACAAATCTTCGTGAAGACCCTGACTGGCAAGACCATCACCCTCGAGGTTGAGCCCAATGA
Organism: Neosilurus hyrtlii; assembly: GCA_028564935.1. NCBI lineage: Eukaryota > Metazoa > Chordata > Actinopteri > Siluriformes > Plotosidae > Neosilurus > Neosilurus hyrtlii. The sequence goes on along the minus strand of JAOUQZ010000024.1, from coordinate 21,979,878 downwards.
CACCATTGAGAACGTCAAGGCCAAAATTCAAGAGAAAGAGGGAATTTCCTCAAACCAGCAGAGGCTGATATTTGCTGGAAAGCAGCTGGAAGATGGCCGCACCCTGTCTGACTACAGTATCCAGAAAGAGTCCACCCTCCACCTGGTCCTGCGTCTAAGGGGTGGCATGCAAATCTTCGTGAAGACTCTGACTGGCAAGACCATCACCCTCGAGGTTGAGCCCAATGACACCATTGAGAACATCAAGGCCAAAATTCAAGAGAAAGAGGGAATTTCCTCAAACCAGCAGAGGCTGATCTTTGCTGGTAAGCAGCTGGAAGATGGCCGCACCCTGTCTGACTACAGTATCCAAAAAGAGTCCACCCTCCACCTGGTGCTGCGTCTAAGGGGTGGAATACAAATCTTCGTGAAGACCCTAACTGGCAAGACCATCACCCTCGAGGTTGAGCCTAATGACACCATTGAGAACGTCAAGGCCAAAATTCAAGAGAAAGAGGGAATTTCCTCAGACCAGCAGAGGCTGATCTTTGCTGGTAAGCAGCTGGAAGATGGCCACACCCTGTCTGACTACAGCATCCAGAAAGAGTCCACCCTCCACCTGGTCCTGCGTCTAAGGGGTGGCATGCAAATCTTTGTGAAGACCCTGACTGGCAAGACCATCACCCTCGAGGTTGAGCCCAATGACACCATTGAGAACATCAAGGCTAAAATCCAAGAGAAAGAGGGAATTTCCTCAAACCAGCAGAGGCTGATATTTGCTGGTAAGCAGCTGGAAGATGGCCGCACCCTGTCTGACTACAGCATCCAAAAGGAGTCCACCCTCCACCTAGTTCTCCGCCTCAGGGGTGGGCAGTAACTTTCATAGTTTTAAAAGCACCAAGTTATAAATCTTTATTTAATCTGCACCTTTTTAAGTCACTTTTTTTAAGTACAACTTGTGTTGAAATATGTAAAATAAAGCATTGAAAAAGTTTTTTTACAAGCAATAAACAGTGTTTGTCCATGGCAGTGGAGCCATACCTGAAAAATTCCATTTATGACTGACACCTGTGCTGTATAACAGGTAATAATCAATTAAATTATTTTATGAACTGAAAAGTGTGCACATAAACGGAAGCAATTGTATAAAAGTGCATTATGATGCCAGAGAAAAGTGGGACATGTTTAAAGTCCAGGAGGCAGAGAAAGCACTACAGGAATGACAGCCACAGAGAGCTGTGTGGGTTGAAGGTATGGATGGAGAAGGATGTGGTAGGACCTGAACCTCCTAAAAATGTTGCTTACAGGTATTACCCTCGCCGCTGGGTGGGGGAGGTTATATATTCACCAGTGTACGTCTGTTTGATTGACTTTACGATTATGGAGAAACTACTGAACCGATTTTCACCAAACCAGGCGGAGGGAATGGGTATGGGCCTGGCAAGTGCCTGTAACATTTTGGAGCAGATGTGGATCCAGAAATTTATTAAAGGCTTCATAACTAGCAGGATTATGCAAAAATTACTTATCTGATTTTCATCAAACTTGGTCTGTTAAGAACCCATTCAATTTGGAGGTGATCTCAACATAAAATAATAAAAATGTTATATGTTATATAAATGTAAAATGCATATCCACACCCACTATGGGGACAAATTTCATTACAACTATACCAAGTTATAACCCATTTGTGCCTGGTGGATGTATCTTGAACTCTACGAGTGCCCCTGTAGTTACTCACAATACCCACAGAGTACAGTGCTGTTAAACATCATTCCTGCCTAGAATTTTATATTGTTTTCCTCCTCGCTCCTTTTATAGTTTTAGCCGTGCCCTGTTACCAAGAGTATATAAAAGCAGGAAAGCGTATTCTAGGAAAATATTTTGAAGAAAATTGTCTCCAAACCTCTATAGAAGCTTTAACTGGATTTTGAAATGAGGTAAGATTGCGGTTCACGTTAAAGCCTAAAGTATTTTTTTATATGCATAAGATAATTAACTACTGTTCCGTCTTACAGCAAGTCATTGATGGGTTTTTTCACTTCATACAGACTAGGCCAGGGACGTCCATTCTAATCAGCAGAGGGCCGGTGTGGGTGCAGGTTTTCCGTTCAACCAAAAAGTAGCCACACCTTCCACCTGTTTCAATCACTGATTTAAAAAAAGAAAATAAAATTAAAAAAAAGACTATAATACACATTAGTGTTTCAAATTTGAAGCTGGGTGGCAGCCATCTTGGTGAGACCACCTTTTTGTAAGCTCTGAAAATGGAACTGTTGAAAGTCAACACAGTTCGAAAACCCTGTAAAGTGAGAGGTTGAACCCCCGACCTTGGGATCAGTAATCCACCGGGACACCACTGGCCCTGGATGTAAGTGTATTTCCATTTTGGTCCCACCAAGATGGCACCCGGCTGGCTTCAGGTTTTGCCACATGCAAACAATAGAATACACGGTCCACGTTCCTGCAGCTCGTTCACATCTATAAACCCGAGTTGTCGAGTGCGACCAGTCTCTGGTAAGATGGCGGCACGTTCCAAACAACTCATATACTGAGTAGCGCTGGTCTTGTGTTTATGTCCACGTCAATGTCTTTGGACTGCGGGTGGAAACCCGCGCCAGCACAGGGAAGACATGCAAACCCCACACGGAAACATTCCAACCCTGGGCCTTCTTACTGTAACACGGACGCCGACCAGATCACTACTTAATTCTTGAAGTCACTCCCAAAAAAAAGGCTAGTCATGTGGGTGTGATGTCACGAAGACTATGAGGTGACTGTGGCCCAATCGGTCGATCCATTTTTTAAAAATTTGATAATAAATAATCACATTTTTCGAGTACCTATAGCCCTGAGATTGTTGCTCTATCCTCCCTGGTGAAATAACTCTTTTGAAAGGCCACGTGTCCCAAAGCCCTAGGTGGTTACCGTATAAGCCGGTATATACGCGCACGCCAAGTAAAACGACGTATCGCAAACCATTTGGAAGACAACTACAAATCCCAGGTGACTTTGCAAGCGCCGGTTGACGTGGCCGGCGTTGTTGAACATACCGGGCCGGTTTGAAATCAGTTCAGCCGTTAAGCTCACGTCCTCCTCTGGGTTGCTTGGTGAAAACTGGTTCTTGGCCGTTTTCCTTCTTGAGGTTTTACAGTTCAGTTTCCTATAACTGCGTCAGAGAATGTCGGGGAAGATGAAGAGCAGGAACGCGGCGAACGCGGACTCGGTGTCGGCCAGTGTGTCGTGCGACGAGCGCATCCTGAAGGACTGCCATCAGATGTACACCGACACCGACAGTGGTAATAAATCACGAACGGTTTCACTCGACTCCCCCGTCAGCGTTCGCTTTGTTTTCAGTGCTAAGTGTGAGGCGATGCTAGCAGCAGGTAGCAGCGCGCGCTGGGTTCCAGTGGAGCAGATCAGGAGAGATGAAGTTCAACCGAGTTAAACCGAAATCAGGAGGTTTCTCCGTCGAAAATTCCTGCTTTGGTTTGTCGTGTTTGCTTCTGTTGATGTTGTTTGTAGTGTGATTCGGGTCGTTTGTTTTTCTTACAGTCTGAGAGTCTGTTTAAGATTCAAAGGAGGCAGAAAATGAAAACGACTTTTGGCAGAGGACCAGTTTCAACATCAACAAACTTTAAGTCTCTCTGTCTGTCTCTCTTTCTCTCTCTTTCTCCCTCTGTCTCTGTCTGTCTCTCTCTCTCTCTGTCTCTCTGTCTGTCTCTCTGTCTCTCTCTCTCTCTGTCTCTCTGTCTGTCTCTCTGTCTCTCTCTCTCTCTCTGTCTCTCTGTCTGTCTCTCTGTCTGTCTCTGTCTCTTTCTCTGTCTCTCTCTCTCTCTGTCTGTCTCTGCCTGTCTCTCTCTGTCTGTCTGTCTCTCTCTCTCTCTCTGTCTGTCTCTCTCTGTCTGACTTTGTCTGTCTGTCTCTCTATGTCTCTGTCTCTCTCTCTCTCTCTGTCTCTCTCTCTCTCTCTCTGTCTCTCTCTCTCTGTCTCTCTCTGTCTCTGTCTCTCTGACTGTCTGTCTCTGTCTCTCTGACTGTCTGTCTCTGTCTCTGACTGTCTGTCTCTGTCTCTGACTGTCTGTCTCTCTGTCTGTATCTGTCTATCTATCTATCGTGTGTTTGGGTCTGTCTGTCTGTTCTTTGTGTGTGTGTATGGATTTGTCTGTATCTATCTATCTATATGTCCGTCCTCTGTCTCTATCTATCTGTCTATTTATCGTGTGTGTGGGTCTGTATTTATCGTGTGTGTGGGTCTGTATTTATCGTGTGTGTGTGTGGGTCTGTATTTATCGTGTGTGTGTGGGTCTGTATTTATCGTGTGTGTGGGTCTGTATTTATCGTGTGTATGGGTTTACACGTCACCCTTGATTTCCCGGATTATTTCACAAACTTATGGAGCGAATCAGCACATTCTTTTATCACATTCATTTAACACATTCATCCACTTGGACGGGAACGGGCCGGACAAGAGGGAAGTTGGAAAACCACGACCGACCCGGACTTCTATCATCGATTCTCGGACTTGTCCGCGCATTTTTCCTGCAATACCAAATAATGTCCGGTGCTGGATTCTGTACAGGAAATAGGGGTACGGGAAATCGAGGGTGACGTGTACTGTATAGTCCATATGACTGTTTATTATTACCGAGTAGTGGAGAAGGGGTAGGATTTTAAAAACGGGTTACGCTTTTTCCTACTCCTTTTGGGACAAAAGTGAAAACTGTTCTTGCTTTTTATTGTTTTATATATTTTATTATTCAAAGAACAGCCATGTGGCATCTTTTCGGCACACACACACACACACACACACACGCACATTCACAACTTGAATGTAGTAAGACCACCTAGAGGCATTTTATTGAGAGTTAGGAGTAATCTGGAGAAAATCTAGAACGCCCATTCAGACACACGCAGCCAGGAACACGAGCAAAGGGGCGTGCAAACTTTTGCACGTGACTTAAGTGTCTGAGAAATAATTTAAGCTGTGTTCTCTTTATTTGTAGGATTAATTGCAATAGCTCAGTCTGTTGGTGTGACGTTGCTGCCTCCCAGGAAGAAGATCACTGTGATGCTGATGGGAAACCACTCAGCTGGGAAAAGTTCCTTCATCAACTGGTATGCAGTACATTCATCGTTCATTTTCTGAATCGCTTCATCCTGATCAGGGTCATGCCCAGCTCAGCCGACTCTGGGCGACGGCGGGGTACACCCTGGACAGCCGGCCAGGGCACTATGCAGTACATACGCGCGTTTCTATCTTTTAAGCTGTAAAGATTTTCGAGAACGTCGAAGTTTCTGCATGCACTATTGATTCTTCTCCGTATCCTTTTTGTTTTAGGTATGTAGAGGAGCACATCCAACGGACAGGTGTCGCAATTGAGACGCAGGGCTTCACGTTTGTTACTAGCGGGCGTAAGAGGGAGTCGCTCACGGTAAAGAAACGTCATCGCATGAAATCAGGAACTACTTTTGAACGAGACCTTGTGACTGAGATTTAGTTTCCGGTTTGACCTTTCACCTCTGCTGCTTTAGGGTAATGCAACGCTGCACCTGTATCCTCACTTTAAACCACTCCAGGAGTTTAAAGGTGAGTAACCCCGAACCAGACGATGAAGAAATATCTTGTGCTCGGCGTGCATGTCTCGTGACTCTGTTCTCACCAGGTGTGTCGGAGTACGTCGGCACCGAGATCTGCACTTCCCGGCAGAAGCGGTTCAGTTTGGTGACGTTTGTGGACACTCCTGGACTGGTGGACGGGGATATGAAGTACCCCTTTAATGTGGATCAAGCCATGCTTTGGCTAGGTGGGATTTGGATTTGTTTGTGATGTCAGCGATGACTGTACTTTCATGCTTTCTGAGCTGTAGCCAATTTGTGAGATGGGATTTTGTGAATCGATAGAAAGGCGAGTGGGCGGGGCTGACGTACTGATCTAACTGGGGGTTTTTGTAGTGAAATCATTTTGTCCCCGTGTTGGGGCTGGTGAGTTTAACCCGTATGATCTATAGTCATGTGTGTGCACTGTGATGCGGACCGGCTCATACCTTGGCTGGGTGTGTGGGTTCTCCAGACGAGGCTTTGTTTTGTTTTTGTTCGCTTCCTTTGGCTTTTTATCCATTTGACGTTAGCTACATGATCTGTAATGACCTTTCTGCTCTTCAGGTGATGTGTGCGATTTGATCCTGGTCTTCTTCGACCCGATGGGACAGGCTCTATGCAAACGCACCCTCAACATCGTGGAGCAACTCAACGAAAAGCAGGGAGATCGGCTCCGCTTTTACCTCAGCAAAGCCGACGAGGCTGGGGGCGAGTCAGACAGACAGGTGTGGTGGTGGTCCTGGTTTCTCTTGAATCTTTGAGCTTGTGCACTTCACGTCAGGCCTCATGACGGGTTACGACTTTGTGTTATAGAGAGTGATGATGCAGATTGTGCAGGAGTTGTGTAAACGCCCCGGACTCAACAAGTGTGGCTTTGATATGCCTACCATCTATATTCCAAATCCCAATAAGGTACTATCAACACACACACTCAAAACATTCATTCATTTATTTTCTAAGCCACTTAATCCTAATTAGGGTCGCAGGGAGGCCGGTGCCTATCTCAGCCAACTCTGGGCGAGGGCGGGGTACACCCTGGACGGTACGCCAGGCCATCGCAGAGCCAACCTACACAACCACTCACACCTAGGGGCGATTTAGAACAGCCAGTTAGCCTACTGATCATGTTTTTGGATGGTGGGAGGAAACCGGAATACCCGGAGGAAACCCATGCAATCGTTAAATCCTGTTAGGGTCACGGGGGAGGCTGCAGCTACACCCTGAACAACCCGCCAGTCCATCGCAGGGCAACACACACAAAATCACAGCCAATTAGCCTAATGTACATGTCTTGGGAGGAAACTGGAGTACCCAGGGGAAACCCACACAAGCACTGGGAAAACATGCAAACTCCACACAGGGAGGCCTGAGCCGAGGCGGGGACTTGAGTGCAGGTCGTTAAGCTTACTCGTGCGAGGTGCAGATGTGTGAGTAGGACTTTCTTCCATCATCAGGACATTCTGAGGGTTTTTTTTTGGTTTTGTTTTCTTACTTTTTTTTTTTTTTACCTGATTTGAAAAAAAAACTGATCCGTATCACCCTGTACACTTGTTATCCTTTCGATTCATTTGGTCCACAGCCCAGTCGATGTGTCAATCAGATCGAGGACGTGTGTCGCACCATAGAGAAGACGATCAACCAGACGGTACAGAACACGCTGAATGCACTGGAGAAGGACTGCGAGCTCATCTGCCAGGCGGTTACGGATACGCTCCGGGACGACCGGTACTAAAACACATTTTTGAGCTCTGTGAGTGTAATGTGAAGTGAAACGCGAATGATATGAACGTAAGTGTTGGTACCCCCGCAGGCAGTGCAGTATGGAGAACAGGCGCGCTCGCTGGAAGAGCTGTGTTCTGAGTCTGCTGGGTTTCAGCCTGCCGTTACTGCTGCTCTTCTTCCTGGTGCTCGGCAGTCTGTCCAGGGAAATGCTGGAGATTGTACTTGGTGCTGACGGCACCGAGACTCTCTCGCTCTATCTGGTACATGTGTATATGTACATCTTATTTCAGTGTGTTCCACTCTCTTCACTTATCCTTTCTCTGTCTCTTGCTCTTTTTCTGTCTCTTGCTCTGTGTCTCTTGCTCACTGTCTCTTTCTCTTTTTCTGTCTCTTGCTTGCTCTCTTTTTTTTCTTCTCTCTCTCTCTCGCTTGCTCTGTGTCTGTCTTTCTGTCTCTCTCACTCTGTCTCTTTTTCTTTCTCTGTCTCCCTCTTTCTGTCTCTCTCTTGCTTGGCCTGTGTCTCTCGCTCTCTCTGTTTATTTTTCTCTCAATGTCACTTGCTCTGTGTCTCTCGCTCTCTCTGTTTACTTCTGTCTCTCTTTCTGTTTGTCTCTCTTTTTCTGTCTCACTCACTTGCTCTGTCTCTCTTTTTCTGTCTCACTCACTTGCTCTCTCTCTCCCTCTCTCTCTCTTGCTCTCTCTCTCCCTCTCTCTCTCTCTCTAGGCTCCAGTAGTGAAGGCGACTGAATCTCTCTCTGTAGAAACCCAGCTGTATGTTTGTGGTGGCCTTGCCCTCCTCTCCTTTATCCTCCTGATCTTCGCTCGCTGCTCTTACCGGTTAGTCAATTCGTGTGTTTTAAGGTTCTCTTAACAGCACAGGGAGGAAACCAGTGTACCTGGAGAAAGTCACGCAAACACAGGGAGAACATGCAAACTCCAGACAGAAACGCCTGAGCCAGGGACTTGAACCCAGGACCTTCTGGTCCACCTCCAGGTGGACGTGCCAACCAAAACGCCACCGTGCCGCACTCAATTCAAGCTTCCTTTTTAAGATAAAATATCACTCTGTGTGTGTGTTGTACCTCTGACATGATCTGGTTTATCTGCGTGTTTGTGTCTACAGTACAAGGCCGACTCTGTCGGGAAAACAAAAGAGGCAGTTGCAGGAAAAACTGGAGTATGTTCAGGAGGTGGTAAAAACTAAAAAGGTAGTGTGTGTGTGTGAGTGTGTTGTAAATAAATAAGACCATATACAAGGGGTGATATATGTACTGTGTCTTAAGCTGTGTGTGTGATTCCACAGAAGAAGCTGTACGAGGAGTACCTCCGGCAGAGCGTCGGTGATCAGGATATGAACTAAAGTTTTCAGTGAATGGTCTACCGGAGTGATGAACGGAAAGAGCAGCGAATAATAGAAGAAGCACTAAACATTCCTGCACTGTAGAACAATAATAATAATACAAACTCAAGCTGTTCAGGATCACCGCCCAGACGATACCCACCAGCGTCTTTCAGCCCCGAGAGGGGAGAAGTAAACCCATCACCTATTTCTCAATGTTCTGTTCAGTATGCTTTAACCGTCTTATTACCATGTTACTCTCCACTACATCCTCTGATCGTGTGTTTTTCGCAGCGAAGGCCGTGCACTGCTTTGATGAGCTTCATGTTTATCAGTTGTACTGTTTTAAAGTTATTCTAATAAAGTTTCAAGGACTATACCTCACTGTTACACTGTACGAGTTAATGAAAAATGAAAGAAGTGATCGTTTACAGTATGATGGATTTTACACAAAAGCTTGGCAAGAACAGGATTTTTACTAAACCAGAATAAACCGTGTTTAAATGCCTTTGTCCCTTTTTTTTTACTCTTTTCTTATGGCTGTTGTAATAAAGCAAAATCTATGAGCTGATCAAGTCTCTTTATTGAACGTCAGGTTGAAACATCTCCAGTTTCGTCACGATTTCCTTTCGGGGCTGTGAATCATAATTACTCTCTGGATAGTACTGCTCAAAGTGACCCCTGACATGCAAGTTTTTTTTTTTAAGTGGAACAGGAAATGCTCATTACTTTGCCTCATTCCTGTCCGATTTCCACTTTTGTTCTCTTCTGAAACTTGTAGACACATTTTTACTTCAATGTTTCTCTTATTTTTAATAAGCGGTAGTTATGCAGGCCTTAAGCTGGATGCACACAGCACTTATAGGCTACACTTTTTGACTGGCACCATGAATCGTGGAGTCACAAGCCTTGTGCGGAAAAAGCCTCAGCCGTTTCATGCTTGCGGTACTTGGAGTGGTCATGACCACAAGGTTTATAATAGTTTGATATTTTCTGGCATTTCATTTACCGGTGGACATCAGGATGCAGCCATATTCAAACTGGTGTCGTTTGAAAAAACTGTAGCCTGCAAGTGCAGCATACACCCAGCATTGCATTCTGCACACCTAGGAGTTTCCTTTTTATTATTATTTTAGTTTTACTTATTTTCTTAACAAGACTGTAAACCTCCACCAAGCAACAACAACAAAGTGGCATGTTGTAAAATCACACATCCAAAACATTGGCCTGTCTCGTGGTGTTAAAAATACGTCACACATTTCATTCACCTCATTTCCAAAATAATGGTTTCATGAAAACCCACACATGACTCTTGGCGTAATCTTTCCCCAAAAGCATAACCACCATGGTGGAGGTAACAAACACGGAGCCTGGAGGTAAACACACAGCCTCCTTGGCGAAAGTAACAAGCAAACAAAGGTAAACTCCACTCTGAAACCCCCCCACCAAACCCCAGACTGGAAGTCCTTCATGCTTTGACATGCTACCCACTACACCACTGTGCCACCCCAACGACAATCCATTCACTCATTTACTGAACCGCTTAATCCTAATTAGGGTCGCAGGGATATACATACATATATGTGTGAGTGTGTGTGTGTGTGTGTTAGTGTGTGTGTGAGTGTGAGTGTGTGTGTGAGTGTGTGTGTGTGTGTGTGTGTGTGTGTGTGTGTGTGTGTGTTAGTGTGTGTGAGTGAGAGTGTGTACGTGTGTGATTGTGTGAGTGTGTGTGTGAGTGTGTGTGTGTTTGCATGTGAGTGTGTGTAAGTGTGTGTGTGTAAGTGTGAGTGTGTGTGTGTTTGTGTAAGTGTGTGTGAGTGTGTGTGTTTGTGTGTGAGTGTGTGTACGTGTGTGAGTGTGTGTGTGTGTGTGAGTGTGTGTGTGTGTGTGTGTGAGTGGG
>JAOUQZ010000024.1:21959235-21969237 GCA_028564935.1 Neosilurus hyrtlii | reverse complement strand
TGTGTGTGTGTGTGTGTGTGTGTGTGTGTGTGTGTGTGTGTGTGTGTGTGTGTGTGTGTGTGTAAGTGTGAGTGTGATTGGGTGTGTGTGAGTGTGTGTGTGTGTTTGTGTGTGTGTGTGTGTGTGTGTTTGTGTGTGAGTGTGTGTAAGTGTGTGTGTGTGAGTGTGTGTGAGTGTGTGTAAGTGTGTGTGTGTGTGTGTGTCTGTGTGTGTGTGTGTGTGTAAATTGAAATATTTTCAGTCCAAGATAGACAATCACTGCAAGGCAAATAAATGTCTCTGCCACCCACCAATCAGCGAGCACCAGCGCCAGAGCGAGGTGAAAGTGTGCGCTTTTGGAGCGCCTGATCACGTGACTCCAAGGAGCCGCCGCTGCTTTGGGGATGTTTCTCGTTTTCTGAAGGTTCAGTGCTTGTTCCGCTCACATTACCGTGCGGATGTCCTGGAGGATGAAGAGCAGGAACGCGGTGAACGCCGACTCCATGTCCTGGAACGAGGCAGAGCGCATCCTGAACGACTGCCATCAGATTTACACGGACACACACAGGGGTGAGAAATAAGATTTATTCCACTTCACATCTGCCTTCCACATCTGTACGACTTCTCTGTACCTGATACAAGTTTACCAAAGCAAGCATGACGCTTATTCGGTACTTCAAACAGCTTCTGGGTAATGAAAGGGTTAAAAACAACAACAACAATAATAACAACAATACTACTACTACTACTACTAATAATAATAATAACACAAATATAGGGAGTTGTGGTTGCATAGGGGTTTACATGTCCACCTCAAAGCAAGAAGGTCCTGGGTTTGATTCCTTGCTGGGTTGCCTGTGTCTGTGTGGAGTTTGCATGTTCTCCCCTTGCTTGTGTGGGTTTCCTCTGGATACCAAGTTTCCTCCCACAGTCCAGACACATGTACACATGTGTTGACCTGTGATGGTCTGGTGAGCCTTTGAGGGCATACTCTGCTTTCGCCCAGTGTCGGCTGAGATGGGCTCCAGCCTCCCCCTGACTGTAATAGGATTAAGCGGTTAGGCAAATGAAAGAGTGAGTGAATATAATAATAATAATAATAATAATAATAATAATAATAATAATAATAATAATAATAGCCTACCGCTTCCTTCAGTAAATGTATTTAATTAATCAAATATATATTGTTATACTACCCTATTTTTTATGTTGAAATAATTTCATGAAAAACATATCAAACAATTTTAAGAGAGAAAAATTTACAAAGCAAATAATTATTATTAAGTTTAAAGTTTATGGTGTATAACATTGTATAAGAGTATAGGTGTTTTTACATGGATAAATAATATTTAAAATCTAATCTATCAAAAAAAAACCTACTTTTAAAGTGATCCGTATTTATCTAGAAACACATTAAACAATTTGCTAGATTTTATTTTGAATGTCATTGATGATAAAATCTTCACCACACCTTACATTTCTTAGTATTATTTACCTACAGGATTAAACTCATTAGTTAAACGAGTACCACTAAAATATTTTCGTTATCCGGAGAGCTTCTAGAAAAATTCACATTTGATTTAAGTGAACTGGAATGTCTTTGTTTTTGAGTGATTCAGGTTTGGAGCACAGGTTTGGAGCTTGAGGAAGCACAGTATGCACCATCCCTGAGTCGGTCCTGTGTTCGGCACTCTATGCACGGTTTTACATATGCTTTCCATGTTTGCATGGGTTTACAATTCATGGTGTATTCTCATGGGTCATTTTCAGTGTTTGGTGATTAGGTTCCACATTCACCACAGTCCTGACCAGGATAAAGTAGTTACTGAACATGAATGAATGAGGGTTTGGATCAAACCACACAATGAATGAATGAGGGCTTGGTTTAATCCACATGAGGGTTTTGGCGAAACTATATGATGAATGAATGAGGGTTTGGATTAAACCACATAATGAATGAATGAGGGTTTGGATTAAACCACATGATGAATGAATGAGGGCTTGGATTAAACCACATAATGAATGAATGAGGGTTTGGAATAAACCACATAATAAATGAATGAGGGCTTGGTTTAATCCACATGATGAATGAATGAAGGTTTGGTTTAATCCACATGAGGGTTTTGGTGAAACTATATCATGAATGAATGAGGATTTGGATTAAACCACATGATGAATGAATGAGGGCTTGGTTTAATCCACATGAGGGTTTTGGTGAAACTATATGATGAATGAATGAATGTTTGGATGAAACCACATGACAAATGAATAAAGGTTTGGATTAACATACCCGGTCTAGATGAAAACCATTACTAATTCTTTTATAAATGTAATATATTGATGGAATGGGATTCTCTCCAGTGTAAATATAAAATAATAATAATAATAATAATCAACTTGTGGACCAACTAGTGAGATACCCAGGCCCTTAATGTTTAATAACTATAACATTTATTTTATCCACAGAGGATTTAAATCAGCTTCAAACTTAGCGTAATGTTTATGTCCTTCCAGTGGCTGCTTAGGCCTTCTTTCCTGTCTGGTACATTTGACTTTGAAAGTCTATTTCCCTTGCAAATATCAAAAGACTACACATGCAAACCTGCTTGGTTTCAGGCAGGGGATGAAATTTATTTATTTTTTTAAAAATTTGTTTTCATAAAAACGTATTCCTTTTTTTATTACAAAAACACTCCCAGAAATTATCCCAAAAAATCACTCCCTGATATGGCACAGGTGTGGGTTTGAGTGTGAATGGTTGTATGTGTGTTGCCCTATGATGGACTGGCGAGCTGTTCAATGTGAATCCACGCCTTCACTCTGTGTTGGCTGAGATAGGCTCCAGCCTAACCCTCATAGGATTAAGCGGTTCAGCACTGGAATGAATGAATAAATTAAAAGCATTTAAAATACAAATGTACTCAGCCAACATGCTTTTCTTTTTAGGATTAATAGCAATAGCTCAGTCTGTTGCCGTGACATTGCTGCCTCCCAAGAAGAAGATCACTGTGATGGTGATAGGAAATCAGTCCGCTGGAAAAAGCTCCTTCATCAACTGGTATATATGTTTAAAAACATTACATGTTTGAAAGTGCAGGATTGGGATTATTTTAAGTGACTTTGCTTCTCAGCTATAAATATTGGTTGTAGGTATATAAAGGACTACATCCAGAAGACTGGAGCTGTGAACAAGACACCGGGCTTCACCTTTGTTACTAATGGGTGCAAGAGAGAGTCTTTTACGGTGAATGCTATGTTTATTATTTAAATTTACAGAATGCATGTGTGTGAAATTTGGCCATCACAGGTTTGCTTCTCCTTTGACCTTTCACCTCTGTTCTTGTAGGGTAACGCAGTTTTCCAGTTGTATCCCCACCTCAAGCCACTTCAAGAGGTTAAAGGTTAGTCATTAAAAGTTAGACCCAATAATAAGTTTATTGTGCTTGTGTGCATCAGTGAATACTGTATTAATAGGGATATTTTAATAAAAATAATAACTAAATGAAAAAAAAATTGTAAAATAAATACATTACAAATGTGCATGCACTTTGTTTTGGCAAAGCTTATGTTTGAGTGACGTTTAAAAATCATTACATAAAAAAAACATTTTGATAAATAAAGAAATCATCTAATAATAAATAATTTAATAATAAATAATTTATAAATAATAATTCTTTTTGTTTAAGGTGTGTCTGAGTACGTCAGCACCGAGATCTGCACTTCTCGGCAGAAACAGTTTAGTTTGGTGACGTTTGTGGACACTCCGGGACTCGTGGATGGGGATATGAAGTACCCCTTTGATGTAGACCAAGCCATACTCTGGTTGGGTGTGTGGGTTCTCCAGACGAGGCTTTGTTTTTGTTCACCTTCTTTGACTTTTTATCCATATGACGTTAGGTACATGATTTACGGTGACCTTTCTGCTCTTCAGGTGATGTGTGCGATTTGATCCTGGTCTTCTTCGACCCGATGGGACAGGCTCTATGCAAACGCACCCTCAGCATCGTGGAGCGACTCAACAAAAGGCAGGGAGATCGGCTCCGCTTTTACCTCAGTAAAGCCGACGAGGCTGGGGGCGAGTCAGACAGACAGGTGTGTGGTGGTGGTGGTCCTGGTTTCTCTTGAATCTTTGAGATTGTGGACTTCACGTCAGCCCTTATGACGGGTTATGATTGTGTGTTACAGAGAGTGATGATGCAGATTGTGCAGGAGTTGAGTAAACATTCCGGACTCAATAAGTCTGGCTTTGACCTGCAGAGTATCTATATTCCCAATCCCAACAAGGTACTACCAAAGATCAAAAATCATATTTGTTTGGATCACTTTAATATACGCCTTTAAAGCCACCTGTGTTAGCCACCTTACACTGGTACATTACACTTACCTTCTTACCCACCCCTACATGTTTTTACAGCCCAGTCAATATGTCAATCACATCGAGGAGGTGTGTTCCACCATACAGAGAACCATGAACCAGACAGTCCAGAACACACTCAATAGGCTGGAGAAGGACTGCGAGCTAGTCTGCAAGGCTGTCACAGATACACTCAACAGCGACCGGTAGCACAGTTTCCCACATTTACAGATTGTGTGTCAGATTTAAAATGGAATTAAACCCAAACCTAATAAAAGCTTGCATGCATAGTTTTTGTCGGTTCCTATCAAAACGCAATATGTTTTATAAACCTTTTTTGTGGGAAGAATGAAAATCCTTACACAAAGGGAGTACCATTGTACTGAGAAATGTGGGACGTGAATGACGTGGAAGAAACGGTAAACGCGGAAGTGTTTGTATTAAAGAGCACTGTGGTATTTTTCATTAGTCCATGTAAAAGAGCAGACACATGTCTGATGTATGTACATGTAATGTAGTATTAGGTGTAGATGTGCCTAGTTTTATTTTATTCAGAAGTTCACTAGTTTATATCTGATTTGTTAGTTTAATATCTGTATACTGTTATTTTTACCGTTAGCTTGCCTTATTGGAACTGACGCATCTACTCTGGCGATTTTCTCGCAATCTGAATGTAAATGGCAGCCATTTCAAACAGGCTAACGCAAACTGTTAAACGGATTTTAGCAGATTGCAATTTCGAAAAATTGTTCGTTAAAAACACCCGATGATGAAAATAAAAATATTTTTAGAGTAACAGGAGAGTTTGGAATTATTTTCTTACATTTTATTTTAATGCTCGTGTTAGGTTCACTGGTTGTATAAGTTGGTGCAATATGAATATTTTTTTCTGGAATATAAGCAGAACTAATGTAACAGTATTACATGAGGACTGTTTTGATTATTTGGATGCGGAGCTCAAACCTTTTAGTGTTGGAATGACGTAAATACTGAATGAATGTAATTTTACAAAGCGATTTTATAAAGGTAAACACCTAATCTTTCCAGCTGGTGTAGATTGACTTTAAATTTAAAGTTGGTTATTTCACCCAAATTGATTATTACAGTTAAACACTGGAGCCAAAACCTGATTATAACATAAGTTCTTGTATCACCTGATATAGGCAGTGTTTAATGGAGAACTCTAAAACTGGCCATTTGAGCTGTATCCTGGGCTTGCTGGGCTTCACTATGCTGCTGGTCTCTACCCTGATATTTGGCATCTTCAACTGGGAAATTCTGGAGCTGGCACTGGGTCCTGCAGGTGCTCAGACACTGTTCCTATATCTGGTGAGTGTCGTTGTCTAGGCATTCGGTATTTAACCAACCAATAGGCCTTAAACACGGGACCCCATCTGCAAAGGTGTATTTTAATTTACAACCAATGATGAACATTTCAATGTGTTAAAATTAGCAGAGAAAATAATGTACATGCATTCTCTGCCAATTTTACCCATGTGCTTGTTTCTATACCTATAATGTGTGTTTATTCTCTGCTTGTAGATTCCATTCATGAGGACGTTTTATCGCGTGCCAGTGCAACTTCAGCTCATTATATGTGGTTTCTTAATGCAGCTGTCTTTTATTGTCTTCATTCTGGCTTTCCTCATTTTTCGGTGAGTAAACCTGAATTTGTGTGTCCTGTGTAGACATCCCTGGCATTTTTATGCTTATCGGCTTTTCTTTTATCACAGCCCCAATCCGACTCTATCGGGAAAACAAAAGATACAGCTGCAAGAAAAACTGGAGTTTGTGCAGGAGGTGGTAAAAGATAAAAAGGTAGTGTGTGTGTGTGTGTGTGTGTGTACATGTGTACTATATGTGTGTGTGTGTTTTAATAGAATAATGTATAATGCATCCTTTAGAGAATAAAAACATAATATATTTTATATAATTTGTGTAAATTCGCAGAAGAAGCTGTATGAAGAGTACCATCAACTTCATGCTGGTAATCAAAAGACCCAATATGTTTTGGGTTAAAGATCTACTGGAGTGATGAATGGAAAGAACAATGAACAAGTCACAGAACGGAATTGCTCCTGTACATGCTTTTTACCAAATATACACTACATCACCACAACCTTACATCATTACACCATGTGTTTTAAATCAAAGGTTTTGCGTTGCCTTTAAAATTATTTCGAAATATAAGTTATATCAATTATATTCAATATAAAGAATTTCATTTGTACTGCTTAAAATGTATACCGATATACGATACAGTTATATATAGTTTGCTAAGCATAAATAAAGCAAATTTGTATACCTATATCATTTTTCTCTTTCCTTAACACAATAAAAAGCAACAATTTAATCAGAATTGTTATGGATTCATTTTCCAGTTAACCATCTGATAGTTTGAATTATGGATTGATTGATAGATTCGTTCATTATCCATACCTTTTATCCTGTTTAGGTCACTCAAGCAGCTGGAGCCAATATCAGCTGATCTGAGCAAAAGGCTGAGTACACCCTGAACAGCTCATTAGTCCACTGTAGAGCAGTGAAGCAATGTAGAACACAGACAACCAGCCATTAACACTTACATTTACACCTAGGGGCAATTCAGAGTTAGCTTATTGTGTATGTTTTCGGGATGTGGGAGAAAACCAGGGCATACAGAGAAACATGCAAACTTGAGGACCTTCTTGCTGTGAGGCAGAAGTGCTAACCACAATACCACCCGGATATAGTTGGAAATAACACACGAGGATGATTTTAAAGGATTAGAGGACCATAGTCCTGTACATAGTAGGAGTTAATGTAAACAGTTGTTGAATTAATCACAGGTAGAGACAATTTTACGATTAGAAAATGTCAATGTTTATTTTGGCGGCACAGTGTTTTAGTTCTTAGGTCATATGCCTCACAGCAAGAAGGTTCTGGATTTCAGTCCCCGGCTTTGGAGTTTGCATGTTCTCCTCGTGATCGTGTGGATTTCCTCCAGGTACTCTGGTTTCCTCCCACAGTCCAAAGACATGCACATTAGGCCAATTGGATGTTCCAAATTGCACCTAGGTGTGAGTGTGATTGTGAATGGTTATGTGTTTGTTGTCCTGCGATGGACTAGCAAGCTGCTCGCGGTGAAGCCTTCCCTCACCCAGTGCCGGCTGAGATAGGCTCCAGCCTCCGCGACCCGAAGAGGAGTAAGCAGTTTGGCAAATGAGTGAGTGAGTAAATTGCTTCCTATATATAAAGGGAGTGATTTTGGATTTAAATGGAATCCCCACTGTAACCGGCAGATCAACTGATGGTGACTTTAATGCTGGAGTCGATTCAAACAGGGTCAAGGTTCAAATGTTGTTCTTTAACAGCTTCCTTCTTGTCTGTCATACAAAGATGTGGCTTACATGATGTTTAGGTAGTCAAGGTCAATGTTCTCTCAATCTAAGATTTTTGCCATCAGTCCATCTGTCCTTCCATGCACATGCCTGTCAACGAGTGCAAGAACGTTTGCAGGATTTATTTGAAGTTATCACTGATACAAACAGACGCACTTAGCTTTTGGAATCAATCTAAACAGGGCAAGGTCATAGCGTGGTTAAATGTTTGAAATGATTTTTCTTCCTGGTTGAATATAGATTAAAGGTTATGTCAGCTGAAAAGTTTGCAACAGGAAGTACTAGACTAGGCGGGTCTTGTGGGTAGTTTTATAGGCAATTTGGATTGCTTCATTGCTTTCTAAGAACAATCACTCACTCACACCAGAACCTTCTTGGCGTGAGGACGCGGACATCCTAACCACTACTTCACCATGTGCCGCCTGCATTCCAAGAATAATTTTTTGGGTAATAGTGTAATGAAATTATCAGTCATTTCTCATGTTTCACTGATATGGTAAACCATTTAACCCTACTAGGGCCACCAGGAGGCTGGCGCTTATCTAAGCCGACACTGTACGAAAGCAGGGCACCCTGAACAGCTCGCCAGACCATGACACGGCAACACACACACACATAACCATTCACATCTTAGGTCAATTTGTAACAGCCAGTTAGCCTAACGTTTATGTCTTTGGACTGTCGGAGGGGGGGAAACCAGAGTACCCAGAGGAAACCCATGCAAGCACAGGGGGGGACATGCAAACTCCACATCCAGGACCTTCTAGCTGTGAGGCGTACGTGCAAACCTCTACGTCTCTGTATATCAAATTGTGAACCTTTTCGAAAACCCTGGATGCACTTACTAAAATATCAAGCACTGTGTGTGTGTGTGTGTGTGTGTGTTGGGGGAGGCATATACAAGGCATGAATGACCCTGCAGTATCCAGATGTTAATATTTGGAAAGATTAGATCAGTTTATTGACTTTAGTGCAGCTTTTCTTATATTATATTCCAAGATAACAAGCTAACAGCTAACCTAGCTCACTAAACAGGCAGCACTAAACCCCTGCTTGCTGTTATTTGAGTCCCCTCCCTAATCTTCCCTGCCAGCTCGAGCCTACAGGAAGGATGGTGACGTCACTTCCGCAGGGTTAAACCGGGGAAAGTTGTTTCCTCAGCACTTGCAGTTGTGGAGGTTTCTTCTCTTTTTTTTAATAGATTTTTATCTGAATTCTACGCATTAAGATCAAATGGATCACAGATAATAGTAATAATATTAATAATAATACATAATAATGCCGAAACCGACAGGAAGTGTCGTCATTAAAGAGTTTTAAAGCATGGAGGTGACGAGTAAAGAGGACAACCAGTCTGCTGGTATGTAAGTTCATTTTAGATGCTAACCTGCTAGCAAACAAGGCTCTTGTTGTTGTTGACAAAGTTTGGCAAGTTTTATTCGTATATAACCTTTTTTTTTGGTAATTATTTTCGCCATAACAAGCAGTTGTAGCTATAAATGTTGTCAACAAGATAAAGTAGTTTCCTTTGCCCTCTTCTGACAGCTGTGACATGACGCAGCTGGAAAAGTTAACCTCAATAAAAACATTAGGAAATGATAGAACCAGGTTTGATGTGTTGTTTAGCATCTGGAAAAGCTGTTATTCTGTCATCAACAGGTGTCTAATGAGTCTTTTACCTGCATGCCACATCAAACCTGCCTTAATCTAGCTGTTATTGATTTCTAATTGGGTTCAAAACAAAAGTAAGAGACATCCTGTGTCGTTTTTGGGCTCAATCTGAGTTCTACAGGCAGTGATTTACACCTAAAACCCTTCTGCTTGTAAGATTTAAACATTTTTCAGAAACTCTTTATGTTGGTCGTATCCGAAAAAGCTTAATTACCAAGAAACATTACGATTAAGCCTCGATTGTTGGAATGGAAGAGCTGATATCGTCATCCAGTGCCACCTGCCTTCAGCCGGTTGACCGTCGTGGACCGCCGTTCTTCTTGTTGCCTTGCCATCCGGATACGGTCTCCGTAATTTAGCTTTGTACATTCTTTTATGTTATCCATCCACATGGTTCTTGGTCTGCCACGTTCCCTTTACGCATTAATTTTCCCTTCTAGCAATTGTCATTTACAGCTTTTGGCAGACGCTCTTATCCAGAGCGACTTACAATTATCATTTTTATACAACTGAGTCATTGAGGGTTAAGAGCCTTGCTCAGGGGCCCAACAGTGGTGATAGTGGGGATTAAACCGCTGACCTTCGGATCAGTAACCACTAAGCCACCACTGCCCTATT
>JAOUQZ010000024.1:21947097-21957867 GCA_028564935.1 Neosilurus hyrtlii | reverse complement strand
GGAGAGCAGGGTTCAGTCCAGAAAACAGGGTGTGTGTGTGTGTGTGTGTGTGTGTGTGTGTGTGTGTGTGTGTGTGTCAGATTTTATTGTTTGTTTTTGTGTGCAGGGCTTGACGTGAAAGGGAAATTCTTAAAAGTTCAGTCTGGCTTTAAAGGAATACTTCAGTGTTTTTCAACAAGATCTGCAAGATCAACAGGATCTATAGTAGCTGTACTAAAGAAAAAGAGCAAATGCCTTTTTCCTTGAACTGCTGCCTGCTAACTTTGAAATTTCAGCAGTAAATGTTTAAAGTGCTACATGACATGATATAATTATTGATCCAATAACAAAGCAAGGTTACTGAGGGTATTTTAAACACCAGCATTTATTGTTCTGTCTTGCCTGTTTGTCTGTGAACAAAATCCTGACCACACCCATGCAAGGATTTTTACTAAACATGGTGGGTACACTACCCTACCTGAGTCCTAGAGGTGACTTGATTTTGGTAGTTGAATGCCTATAACTAGGGGCGGCATGGTAGCGTAGTGGTTGGCACTTCTGCCTCACAGCAAGAAAAGTCCTGGCTTTGATTCCGGGGTTCGGGCATTTCTGTGTGGAGTTCGAATGTTTTCGCTGTGCTTGTGGGTTTCCTCAAGGTACTCCGGTTTCCTCCCACAGTCCGAAAATATGCCCATTAAGCTCAATGGCTGTTCCAAATTGCCCCATGGATGAGAGTGTGAGTGCGTGTGTGTGTATTGCCCTGCGATGATCTGGCAGGCTGTTCAGGGGGTGTACCCTGCCTTCACTCAGTGTCGGTTAAGATAACCCCCTGTACGACCCTAGTAGGAGTAAGTGGTTTGGACAATGTCAGTGCTGTAATTATGGAAGACTAACAGACTTTCAAAGGAGACAATGATCATGAGTGACCATCAAAGGACCCCCACCATCTTGTATATCCTTCCTGCTAATTTGGTCACTTCAACATACTGTAGAGCATTTCGTAACATGGGCACATGGGTAATTAAAGCCAGTATACATATACAGCCTGTTTGTTAGATTATCCTTATATCCTGCCTATTACAGCCCCTCTAGTTTGCATGTGTATGTGTCATGTGACTTAACTGCTATTATAAGTAGATTATGTTCTTTTCTCAGTACATGTTGAACTTCCCGTTTGTGGCAGTTAATGTTGTGTCAGTCATGCATATGCAACAGATGAGGACGTAGTACAGATTGAAAAACCCTGGTGTGTTTCTTTAATGCAAAACATATTACACTATTTCATTTACATCCTTTCACAGATGCCCTCGTCTATTATTGTTAAAAATCTTATTTCAGCATTTAAGGGATAAAGACCTTGCTCAAGATCCCATCTAACCTTCTTATCAGTAACACCCAGAGCTTTAACCACTGAGCCACCACTGCCTTTTATTTCAATACAACTCTCACTTTTCCTTATTGATTTTTCCTCAAACCCTGTTCAACTGCAGGACAGCATAAAGAAAGGACGAATTGAGAACGCCTCCCCTCCCAGAGAGAGGCTGAAGGATGAGGGTGCTGAGGGAGATGTTGCATGTCGAGACCTGCTTTCTGAGCCCCCTGACACTGAGAGTGCAGGGCTCCATATGGAAGGATTCTACACACAGCAGTCAGATTCCTCCTCTCTCTCCAGCTTCTCTCTGGACACCCCGTCCCTGCCCCGGCGCACACCCCCCCAGGATGACACTGCGTCCCTGATATCAACAGGAACTCTGGTGCCTGAAGCCATTTATCTCCCCCCACCAGGACACCGGCTGGTCACTCACACTGACTGGGAAGGACTTCAAACTCAAGTCAGTACAGCATGCTCGTAGTAGTATTTATACAATATACCAGCTGTATTGGCTTATTAGGAGGGTTCTATGGGGGTCAGTGATTTAAATTATGTTCTCTTGCTAGTTTTGAGGTTGGAACGATCAGATATTTTGACAAGCTGCATGTTAAAATGAGAAGCTGTTGAAGGTGACTGACTGTTATAATAATAACAGGAACTAAATTGTTTTATTGATGTTCTGCAAAAATAAATGTAACCATTAACCGATCAAAATGTATGAGGTTTAGTTAATGAGTTTAATCAGCGTGAATTGGTATGTAGGAGTAAAAATGATGCTGAACTTAATGTTTTAGGCAATAAAGGGGGTATTAAAGGAGTCCAATTACTTCCCAGGGATATTAAATAAACACGAAATACAGTGTTATTTATCTTTTGGAAATAAAACAGAATCAGCCATGTTGTCTTTCTGAAACCATTTGCTTACTCCTGTACGTGATTGTCAGTGACGTCTGCACCAGGCGCAATCTTATCTCATATAATTTTTATCTCATATGTCAGACCGCTTAATCCTACTGATATGGTCTCGGGGAGGTTGGAGCCTGTCTCACTCGACACTGAGCGAAGGTAGGGTACACCCTGAACAGCTTGCTAGACGATCACAGGGCGCCAAACACACAGCCTTTAGTACAAACATCCACACCTAGGGGCAATTTGGTGCAGCCAATTCTCTAAAAGTGCATGTCTTTGGGCTGTGGGAGGAAACCGGAGTACCTGGAGGAAACCCACACAAGCACGGGGAGAACATGCAAACTCCACACAGAGACGCCTTCGCCATGCCCAGGAACCCTCCTTGCTGTGAGCCAGATGTGCTAAGCACTACGCCACCGTGCCGCCTACCAGGCACGATTATATTAGTAAACGTCATTGTTTTTTTATTACTCTTGAAATCGTGTGCCGTCCTCTGTTTTTTAAAACTTGATCTCAGACTTTTTCACTTTCTATGGATCGGTGTTGCACTGCCAAGTTATCATGTATACGCAAGATCATTCCCTTCAAGTCTTGTTATTGTAAATAGGCACAGGACAAAAATTAGATGTAGAACATGACAATAAGAGACCCTACGCCTGTGAGCCGGGACGGTTTCATATGAACCGATAATGAAAGATAAAACACACAGACTTTGTCTGGAGGGAGCACGGTGGGGGTCTAACAGGGAGATCTGGGGTTTGTTTTTATGACATATTCAGTGTAATACTACTGCAGATCAGTGGTGCTGTGGCTCAGTTTCACAAGTGCCTGCTTGCTCAGCAGCAAATACAGGGGAAGTGCTGTTTTGTTTTTTTTTCCCTTCATAATGAGTTTGTCTGTTTAGTCGACAGTAATGAACAGTCTTTACAGCTTACACAGTGCTTATTCGCTGTACGACTCTTGTTGCGGTTTGTAAGTTTATACTGTGTTTTATAAATTCGAGAGTTGTTATTGGATTTACTGAGACGCTGTTTTCCTCTCCTGTGGGTTTATTTCAGTATGGAGCATGTATCTTTGGTAAATTTAATCAATATTATTATTATCTGATACTCACTGTATAGAATATACAGGGGCTTCACTTTTAGATAATGGGTGTGTTATTCACTGTGATTGTCAGGTGGAAGAACTACAGGAAGAACTGACCCAGCTAAGAGAGCAGAAAGCACAACTTGAGAAGGAGCTGGATGCTCAGACGACAGAAACCCAGAAACAGGTACAGAAACTTTGTCTCTCTTATGACTTGAGAGAAACGTTGACTCTATGTATTAAGTTCCCGGATTAAAATTCATAGGAAGATAAAAGTGAAAAAGTGACAGGCTTTAAAAAGCTGAATCAGTTTTATGATAATAACAATTAAGCATCAAATAAGTATTGTTTGTAATGGTTGTTGTTATGTATACTACATGAAAAATAAGCAGAAAGATTTAATTTTTAATCCGGACAGCAGCAGGTGATCTCTGGGTACACACATGTATATCAGCGTACCTCCTAAGGGTGCCTTTTTAAGCTCATTCCGAGTGTTAGTATCTACTGTGCAGAAAGAAAAGAAAACCATAATTTTATCAAATCTTTTGTGGTTTATAAAAACTTTTGTTGTCGTAGTGGTTAGCACTTCCACCTTTCAGCAAGAACACACGGAACATGAATTTGTTAAACGAACAATCAAACTAACAAGACAGGTGATACAAATGAATGTGGAAATCAGCTGGTGAAAGGCGTTGAATAGAAAACTCAGTGTTAACATTTTTTTTATTCGCTCCAGACCGCATCCAGGAAATGTGGCCGATTTATTTATTTATTTCCTCCTTAATTATTTCCTCCTTAATTCCTCCTCTTATTACATCAGCTTTGGACAGTTATGGATAGAGATATCTATCAGGAGCCACCTTTAGGTAGTGCCTAAACATTTATTTATTTATTTATTTTATGAGACAATTAAATGGTGATTCTTTTGAGATCTGTTGCAGTGGACATTCGCTCTCTGACTGGTCTGAACACGTGACTAATGATCTGGGGTCTCGGCTTTGGGCTAAAATCAAAGTTCTGCTCAGAATCAGGAAGGAGTGGTGATATCTTGTAAATAAGGTGTGTGTGTGTGTGTGTGTGTGTGTGTGTGTGTGTGTGTGTGTGTGTGTGTGTGTGTTGGCTATACACAGGTGGCGGTGCTCCAATCCCAGGTTCAGACCTCTGAGACTCTCCTCCAAGAGCTGCAGAAATCTTTCAGCCAATCACAAAGCGCTGTACAGAGCAGATTGGTAAGTTTTATAGATGTGAGCATAGTGGTCCTTTGCTCGATTCAGACTTGCTAACAGTTTTTCTTCAGGAGCAAATCATCTTCCGGTGTTAAAAAGCTACTGTCCGCATTTAGACGTGCAATTAAACGTTAGGCATGGTAATTCGTTCACTAATAAAGCTATTTTGGCGGCTCTTTACAGTTTTCCATTAATATATTGATAAAAGCTGGAAATGTTTCTTCTTATAACGGGATAATTTTGTAAGTCATAATAACATGAGAAATTTGTTATAACAACAAAGGTTTCATGTTATAACACAGGTGTCTCAAGGCCCACGTGCCAAATCCAGCCCGCCAACTCATTTTATGTGGCCTGCAAGAGCTTTCAAAGAATATGATTATCGTACATTTTTTGCATCAACCATTACCATGAAACCTAATTCATCATCCTTCTACTAGGTGGCGGCAGCCTATTTCATGTAAAGAAAAGAGGACGAAAGCTCAAACAAATCATTTTTCCATGCAGATTTCATGGTTGCCCTTTTGGAATAGATGTTCAGTGATTATTCAGCCCTTGGTGACCTTTAAATTTAATGGCGTGGCCCTCTGTGAAAATGAGTTTGACACCCCTGCGTTATAATGTGACACTGATCAGGGTTATCCGTACTTTTGGAAAGCCTTGTATGTATGTAAAACTAAAAGGCCGGAGGTCTGAGGGCTGCGTAGGAAGGCCCCCCCAAACACCAGAAGCTCTCCGATGCTTTCTTAGTCATTTTTGGGGCCATGAAAAACACCCCTTTGTGCGGGATCATAGTGTGTAAGTAATGCATAAACACTGTACACTTCTTGTTAAATAATAATTGATACTCTATTTCTTCAAACATTTTACCCCTCAAGCAGAATAGTTTGACTCTTATGTTGTTTTTGAGCAATTGTCTAAATGTCATGATTTTTTATTTTTTTTTGTCACAAATTTGACACAAATAAGTGATGAAGAAAAAAACAAAACCCTGACACTTCCCTAACTTGTGCATGTTCTTGGCCCACTGCTGAGGGAGGGTGAGCAGACAGGGGAACAGACTGGTGCAGATATGCCTTCTTCTATTCATTCACGCTGTATACAAACAACCGAAGCCCAAATCTTAAACTTTTTCCGCTTGTCATTATGAAACTTTTCATGCTCGCATCTACGTTTGTTGTGTTGAATTGTACTGGGTTCAGTGGCAGTGGTACAAAGAGGTCACTTTCGCTTGAATCCACACTCGAACAAGTTTAAGTTGTGAGACTCGGGCTCAGGTTATAAAATAAAAATCTATAGCAAACTTTTTACAAAAAAAAAAATAGGGTGCTTAAGACTTTTGCACAGTACTGTAAATCAAACGAAAATGTTTTTTGTCCCTTTTTCGTCCATAATGATTTTTCAGGTGGCATCACGACTGCATATCACTGACAGGTCATAGCACGCAAACAGAAGTTGTTGGCTTAAAGGTGCTGATTGAGCAAAATCCTCAAATCAACACGTGAGACACGTTTTCCACTTCAGGGCAGCACGGTGGCATACTGTCTGCCTCCCAGCGTTGTTTTCTCCAGCGTTGTTGCGTTTATGTATAGTGCTGGGGGTGTTGTATAATCAAACTGTCTCTTTCCTATGCAGAAAGAACTGTCTCTGTCTCAGAAGAGGGTATGTAGTGAGCTCTCCAGGCTGAGAGGAGGAGAGATGGAAGAGAACGCAGCCGGAGACGAACACCCAGAGCTGTTTACTCTACAGGTGACGTGTTTTTTATGTATTTGCTTAGTGTGTGTGTGTGTGTATGTGTAAGATGAGTTTACTCAGCCTCTTTCTTTGTAGGGAGCACACACGGAAGAGAGGCTGCGAATCGAAATTGTGAACTTGAGGGAACAGCTGGAGATGCGAACGGAAGAGAGTGGTTAGTATGCTGTTGGTTCCCGATGGTTATGTGTTTACTGTCATTTCCTGCTCTGTGTTTAACTGGTGCTTATATTTACTTGTTCCTTTTTTCTTTGCTCCTTCAGAGGTCCTGGAGGGTGAGTCAAATACATCCAAATCTTGCTGTAGTTGTAAAGAATTAACAGTGGAATTGGTCGTGTCAATTTCATGGGTTGGTATATCCAGTGTGTGTTTGTGTGTTTGTGTTCCTCAGTCCAGTTCTCCAGCCTTAAAACAGAGACCGACCGCATCCAAAGCGAAAAAGAAAAGGTGTGTGTGTGTTGCAGAAAGACCGAACACCATGGTAGAGGACATTCAGATTTTAATGCTTCCCGATCCCGTCATGAAAACACTGCTGAACATGTGTTGGGTCCTGTATGGGGTCACAGGAGTGCTGTGTAGAAGAATAATAAAATCAATAAAACAACATGAAGTTAAATATATAGAAGGAAGAAGTGTTTGTTTAATTTTATTTGTATTTACCCTCTTTTTTGTCCCTCATCCATCACTCTGTTGCGGTCTCTGCGTTCCCATTCCCATCACTGTCCCCAACTTCAAATTCTAATACCTCAACAACTATACATGCTATCCCTTTGAAATTGTATATGAACATCTATGCTTGTGCCTCCAAAATGAAACCATGTTTTGGATTATCTGACCGTTGACCCTGTTTGGTTTTTTTTTGTTGTTAATTTCTGCATTTTATTTTTATTTATAGCAGAGTGGATTAGTCATGAACTATGGCTTGGAAGGTTGTCCTGTGTCTGTCCCATGTCCGTGTGTTGCTGTATAGAACTAAACCGTCAACTTGATTTTGGACGGGTGTCAAATGTCTACGTGTTGCTGCATAAAGAGTTGACTTACCTTGGTTAGCTTCATTTGGGATGGTTGTCCCGTGTCTGTACAGTTCTGTATAGAACTAACCTTTCAGCTTCATTTTGGATGGTTGTCCCGTGTCCACGCTTCACTGAGCTGGTATTTTGCTTACGTTTTTCAGTCATTCTTTTCTTTCTTTATTTTTAATGGCACTCCTGTGACTCTGGTCATGGTTAAAGATTGGGGTTAATTTAACCAACTTTGAAGGCCAGTATTGTGCAAATGTACAACAAACATGTACCTGTGAACACTCTTTTATGTATTCCAAAAAATGTACTTGTATTCCGGTGTTTTGAAATAGGAACAGAGATATGAAAAGGTGTGTCTGTGTGTGTGTGTGTAATTTTGTAGCTGGAAAGCGAGCTGCAGGAACGTCACACGGAGGTGCAAGGCCTTCGGGTGGCGCTGTCACATCTCCAAAGAGACATTAAGGCCCAGCACCATGAGAAGGTATTAGGAATTAGGTTTGTGTGCACATCCAGATGCACCTGCTCTCTTAGAACATGACGTTTGAAACCTTGCCTTAAAAGAACGATACTATCAAAAGAATATATATCCTAACTATTTGGAAAATGAGGTTTGGAGAATATCTGTATAATCAGAAATGTATGTGGAAAATATACAGTACACAGCAGTATATTTAATATCCAGTAACTTTTTATTTTATTTATTAATTAATTTTAATACTTCTAGGTAATTTTGGGTGACTTATCTTGTATGTTGACTTGACTCGTCTGTTAAGTGAAATCGTCTGTCTCTTTTCTTTTTCTCAGACGATGCTGCAGGATCAGTGTTTAGAACTGCGCAGTCAGGTGATCAGTCTGCGCAGTCAGTTGGATACCAGCCAGGCTGTACAGAGGGACTTTGTGCAACTTTCACAGTCACTACAGGTGCACACACCTAACGTTTGGTTATTTCTCCAGGTGTTTACACACAGGTTCTTGTACACATCATTGCTTTAAATTAAAGCTGAAAGACCACCTGATAAATCCTGTTATATTCCATTTTGCTAACAAGGTCGTATTTATAGTTTGTAGCTTCTAAACTTTCTGGGCTTTAAAAAAAACAAAAAAACAACCAAGCATGCAAGTTATTAGGAAAACGGTTAGCTAAGACTACCTAGACAGTCATTTACTTAGCTAGCTTACAAGCTAATGTAAGGTCAGATCTAAAGTTGTACCCTATGACCTGTGCTCATGTTTAAGGTTTATATTTTTGGTGCATGAGGGATAAACGTAACATGGAGCAATGGATTTTCACTAATTAGGGGGGCTTTAGAAGAGAAAACAATCATTTTTAAAAGTTAATCTAATTCAAATCTCCAGATTAATTTTTTTTCTGTGTGCAAAAACTGAAAAGAAGCTGATATCTTCAGTTTTAGGCCCAAGGTAACATTCATGCCACTAATTGTTAGTTCCGATTAAAACTTGTGCAGTGGGTAACTGTATAGGTCCTGGGATTAATATATTTAAGCACAAACTAAAATCCGAAATTCTAAAAGAAATTATGTTTAAATCTATGTAAACTTTTGCCTTGATGACATCATCATTCTGGGATTCAGTTTACAAATAATCACCAACAAAATTGTTAAAATAGCAGCTGTCTGTCTAAGACTTTGCACAGAGAGCGATTTTGTTATAGAGGTTCGATTGAGATTAACTTTCAACAAGTGTCGTGTTTTACTTTAACCCATTAAAACCTGCCTATAGCCGTTAGCAGTTGTACACATAGGTATGTAAACTACTGTAAGCCTTTTTTTTTTCTTTTTTTTTTTTTTCTTTAGGTAAAAATGGAGCAGATTCGTCAGGCAGAATCTCTGGACCAAGTCAGACAAATCCTTGGAGAACATCTTGAGGAAGAAAATGACCAGCTCAGCAATACCACATGAGCCAGTAGAATGTAATCACCCATTTTCTGGACCAAAGTGGAAATGAACGCTTTATGTTAAGGCCACAGAAATGAACCAGGATCAAGCTCAGAGTCTAGCAAATTAGCTACTATTATTATTATTATTGTTATTGTTAACTGTGGTTAAATTTAGAAGACAGACTTACTTTACTGTTTAATTGGATGTTCTTGTCTAGCACAACTTATTAACTAAAACATTTTATAATATAGGTGGAAGCACAGTGAGACAGAGCTAACGGACTATAAACCTAACAGGTCTTTGAAACTGTGCCCACTAACCAAATATCATCTCACTTTCATTAAGAGTACATTAAAGTGGAGGGAGGGTGAGTATCACTTGGTCAGTATCTATGATAACTCATGCAAAATCTTACATACTTATATGTCTTATAAACACATACAATGTTCAAAATAAGCAGGTTTCCAGGTTTCCCCGAAAACCCATACCCGGGCTGAACAACTAGATATTTATAAAATGATTATCCGCCAGACAACCAACGATCGGCATTTTGAGTTTTCTAAAAATGTGGATGTCAAAAGTTAACCGTGATCATCAATCGACCCTAAGATCATCTCAGGTTACCTTTACCTTGCAGTGTTAATGTGAGCTAAATTACAAATTCCCACCTATGTAATAGAGTCGCGAACTAGATATAGATATAGCACCCGTTCGTACTTTACAGGGGGCACTTCTATGGGAAGCAAGGAGTCATTTGGGATTCGACCATCAAAAGTCCTTTGTATCGATTTATAATGCGAGTATAATGGTATTGTGTCTGTTACCATGACTGTTTTACTTAAACTAAGTATACAAATTTAACTGTGAAATATTAGCCCCGTGAAAATTATAAGTAATATAATTTAAAAGAATTTTAAAATAGATAATAGTTACACAATCTTTCTCTCTTTTTCTCTCCGGAAGGGGATCCCACCCACACACACACACGAATAAAAGAGAATTAAGGTTTATTAGCACATAAAAGCTCATACACCACCACTCAGACTCGCGCATAAACAAACCAAAATATTACTCAGACTAGCAGACAGACATGCCGGTGACAGTTAACATGAAACAGGAGCTTCTGTTCAGATGCAAGAGATTAAACTTAAACACCGAATAATTGAAAATAGGGCTGAGACGTTATTGATTTGATTCCCTTCCTCTCTCTCTTTCTCTCTCTCCCTCTCTCTCTCTCACTCTCACTCTCTCCCTCCCTTCCTCTTTCTCTCTCTCTCTCTCTCTCTCTCTCTCTCTCTCTCCCTCTCACCCTCCCTCCCTCCCTCTCTATTTCTCTCTATTTCTCTATTTCTCTTTCTAATTAATTTCCTAAACCCACAAAAAACAGGGAAATGTACTTAATATAACTTATCACTGAAAATTAAAAAAGGTTGTAGGCCTGTGTAGACAGTAAGTACAATAATAATGATATTTAATTAGGGACAACTAATTTTATATGTGGACAACCTATTCCATTCTTATTTCGA
>JAOUQZ010000024.1:21920546-21939119 GCA_028564935.1 Neosilurus hyrtlii | reverse complement strand
AACTCCAGTGTGAACTCCTTCTTCATCAGTTGCTTAATTACCTGGTGAAGAAGGCAAAAGGAACACAATTAAACACAATAGAACCCTCAAAGAACACCAGAACCCTCGAGTGACCCTTTTCTAAAGGGTCACTGGAACAGTTTCAGAAAATCATTTTATAGAATTTTTAAATGGAATTTGGGAACTATTGCAAACAGCATAGGACATTTTAAGAGTTTTTGCTGTTGTTGTGAAGATGAATAGGCGACATACTGTAATATAATAAAATAGTACAGTTATCATACTTACAGTGCAACAGGCATTGGCTCTCTCCACCTTGGAAAGGCTACGGACCTCAGTGTTGAACACGTTCATCTTTTCCACCAGGCAGCAGAGTGCCGTCTCAGTAGCTTCACCCACCTTCTCATAGATTCCTTTGGACTGACAAACAGAGAGTACATTTTTATAGTAGACCCTGCTGGATCCACTGTATAGATCACACAAATAAAGAAAAGCATTACCAACTAGCATGGCACGCATAAAAGTCAAGGTACATCTGCCAGACACAAACGGATTATGGTGACAAGTGCACTGATTACCCTGAAAAGTCTGCCTCAGACCACAGGTTTCATTTTAACTTGGCATTGTGATATTGAAATGTCTCCCCCTAGTGGGCATCTAGTGAACATTCATTCACACATTATTTGCAATTATTGACCGGATTTTATTATACAGTCTGACAGATGATCCAGTTAAAATTTAGAAGCATCCTGTGTACTACATCTTGAGACATTGGGATTTTCACAGAATCGTCATTTCTGACCTTGGCCTTTGACCTTTCAAGGTGAATTTCTTGTACCTAGTGTGAATTACAACTAAATCCAATAAGATATGGCTAAGATATTACTTTTTTTGTAACATTTTTACACCATGTTCAGAGTCTCTTTTCAACATGATCCTATGCATGGGTCACAGTGAAAATTTATGGATTTGCTATTTATCCCATACCATATTTTAGATTTAAAAACTCACCAAAATCCATGAATAATTTTTTGCGTTATCTTGCAAACAAACAAACCAACACAGGTAAAAACAACCTTCTATTGAGACCATAAAGAAAATATTTGCATAAAAGTGTTTGTATATGAGAGAAAGTGCTGACCTCATTATAATCAAGAGAGGAGTCATTACACAGGGCACAAATGGTAGCCAGCTCAACCAGCCCATCATACTGGCCACATTTCACTGGAAGGCCGCCTTTAGTTCTGCAGAAAGTGAGTGAGTCTCCATATTCAGTATGCATGTATAATTATGTTCGTAGTTACCCACTAATTTGTTGTCTACTTACACGTCTCCTTCAGGAGTATATTTTGAGCCAGAGATGTCATATTGATCAAGCGTCACACTGTCCCCTTCAACCTTCTCAATGATGAACATCTAGAGAGACCATTAAGACACTTTTGTTAGCATTATATTTTATAGTAACAAATTTGAAAGGAGATGCAACCATTTTCTATTAGTGTATCGGCAATCCTGCTCTGGTTCGCACCTCTGGTTCATTTGAAGTAACCAGTTACCGTAAGCAACATTTCTTTGGAGTGTGAGAAGAAACCAGAGTACCCAGAAGAACCCCACACAAGTACCGGGAAAAACATTCCAGACAGAAAGGCCCCAGTGCTGTGAGGTGACAGTGCATACCACTGAACAAATTCGTTGACAATCTGCACAGTGGGATCCCAGCTGGAACCTAAAGATAGCAGTTTTTTTCCACTGTGAACCTTGATGATGATATCAGTGGGCAGGTCAATAGTTTGGAGAGGCAGAAGAGTGCAGCAGTGGAAGAGGGTAAATTAGACAAATATCTCTAATAATAAAAGAAAGGCTTGCAGGTAACCAATGAGATCTGCAAACTTGCTACTTCCGTTTACTCCAACTGTGCACTGAGCAATGCCTTCAACGCATCGTGGATAATGATGGTTTCACTTAAGACTAGACTGGTTCAAAGAATCATGCCCAGAATCTGTTTATCACCCCATTTCCTGCTGGATGAAAAGCAATATAATAATTCAACAGAGGCAATAAAGAACCAGACATTAACATGCCTAAACTGCTTTCTTTGCAGGGAAAAGTTTTGTGCAATTGTAGAACTCTTTGTTTTGTCCATATCTTCAGAGAAAGACTTTTCTATCAGAAATGGAACCATCCAACCATCCCCAGGAACCACTGAGGATACTGTCCTATGAGTATTCCCAAGTCATTATAATCCAAAAGATCCTTTTAGAACCCATAAATTATGAACAAGACTACAAAGACTCTGTGCACCATTTTTTTTTCAACATAGTGTAACAGAATCTAAAATGACCCAGTAAAACCTTAAAGGTGCAACCAAAATTTCTTCATTTTATCACCATGAAGATTTTAGTTTGTTCCTCCAAATCCCTTCCAACAAATCATCCCAATTTCTGGAACGTCTCGAATCAAACATCTAGAATCAATATCCATCTCAACCATTAATTATAACCATCAACCATTAATTCTTAAAGTCTCTTAATGACCCGAGTCTAGTGGGTCATCAGAGCTGGAGCTTATCCCGGTTTCTGTAGCGTGAAGTGACTTAGGAGCTCAACTCCTCCTGGATGGGATGGTAGTCCATCGCAGGTTCCCTACCCGGTATTTTTTGGTACACATTTATACTGCTGGGTGGACAGAGGCACACTTATGGTTGAGACCTTGCCCAGGAGCCTTAACATCGTGGGGGTCTAGCTGGGATTTGAACCCATGATCTTTCGATCATGAGCCCAGCACCCTAACCACTACAGTATCGGTCCCAAGAGACTCATTTTTTCCAAACTCAACCTCAACCTAATCAAACCTCACCAAATATCACTAATTTAATCAAACTTAACTTCGTGTGTGTTTGCAATAGAGTATGCACACAGTATCTGTCACTCACCTTGGTCACACACATCTGGTTGGTGGTCAGAGTGCCGGTCTTGTCGGAGCAGATGACTGAAGTGCAGCCGAGAGTCTCCACAGAGGGTAGAGATCTTACAATGGCGTTTTTCTTAGCCATTCGACGTGTACCCAGAGCCAAGCACGTAGTAATCACAGCAGGAAGACCTACCACCGCCCGGTCAGATCAGATGTGTATTAATAAGGTGTATGCAAACAACAGAGACAAGAATCTACTAAACAAGACTAAATGCAGCCTGACAAGAAGCAGAGCCACTGTTACACCCCTGAAGTTGACCCTTCTCTTATAACAGCACATAACAAAAAGATTTATTCCTCTTAATCTACGGCATTTATATTAGATATGCCACCATTTAATAATAGTAGAATTAAATCTTGTGGAACAGGTGTGAAACCAGTTAGTTCCTGTTGTCTATTAATATATTATTAATAATGTTGCACCCGGCGGTGCAGTGGTTAGCACGTCCCCCTCACAGCAAGAAGGCCTGGGTTCAGTTTCCGGGCTCGGGGGTTTCTCTGTGGAGTTTCCATGTTCTCTCCGTGCTTGCGTGGGTTCCTTCTGGGCACTCTAGTTTTCTTCCCACAGTCCAGTAGGCTAACTGGTGGTTCCAAATCTCCCCTAGGTGTGAGAGTGAGTGGGAATGGTTGTATGTATGTTGGCCCAGCAATGGTCTGGCGAGCTGTTCATGGTGTACCCCGCCTAAGCCTAGAGTCACCTGAGATGAGCGCCAGCATCCCCGCGACCCTAATTAGGATTAAGTGGCTTAGAAAGTGAATGAATGAACAATACAAGGACATGAAGCAAAAAAAAGAGAGATGAGGAACAGAATTTCAGAGTATAACTGTTTTAAAAGTTTGAAGATTGGGTACGTGGGACAGCAAGTAGAAGACCTGAAAGAGTGAGAGGGGTTTGTGAGGAGTCACCGGCTCACTGAGATACACTGCCTAGCCAAAGAAAAGTCCTGCACTCTAATCCTAAAAAGCTTGAATTGAGGCAACTGGACTTCTTTTTGTGGTTTTTGAAGACGTTTCGCTTGTAATCCAAAAAGCTTCGCCAGATAGGAATTCTGGTGGAAAGTTCCAGCCTTATATAGGCTGAGGGAAAAACTCTCAAGTCAAATGCAAATTACTGTCGTCGTCCCCCCCCCAATCCATTCCATCGCTTGTTAGCATTTGACTAGAAAAAATTTAGATTTCTCCTTAAATTAATTTTACTATGTAAAGCTGCACTGTAAAAAGCGCTATACAAATAAAACTGAATTGAATTGAATTGAATTTTGTAGTCATTAGTCTCTCACCCTCAGGGATGGCAGCCACAGCCAACGCCACAGCGATCTTAAAATAATAAATGGCGCCACGGATCCAGGAGCCGCCATGCACGGGGTCGTTGAAGTGTCCGATGTTGATGAGCCACACGGCCACACAGATGAGCGAGATGACTTTGGAGAGCTGCTCCCCGAATTCGTCCAGCTTCTGCTGCAGAGGAGTCTTCTCCTGCTCAGTGGCTGCCATCTGGTCACGGATCTTTCCGATCTCGGTGGAGACGCCAGTGGCCACAGCTACACCAATAGCTTTTCCTGCTGCGATGTTGGTTCCCTGTACAAGATGGACAGAAATGAGTGAGTTAAAACAGAAGTGATGAAGATGAGTAGGATATAGAAAGAAAGAAATGTGGACAGGTGATGAATATAGTAAGAGTACATACTCTGAAAGCGAAATGGGTAAAGGTTTGAAGTAAGATATAAAAACAGAGTATATAATGAATGGTAATGAAACAGACACTCACAGAAAAGAGCATATTCTTCTTGTCCTGATTGACAGCTCGGGGGTCAGGCACAGACTCCGTGTGCTTAATTACACTCACAGACTCACCTATAAGTAGCAGATGGGTGGTAATAATATTTGACTTCATTACATGTGTAAATGCCGGAATAAATGACAGACTGCGATCATTTATAATCGATAATATCTTTAATGTTGTATGTTATATTAAAGTCTGTACCAGTAAGGATGGACTGGTCAACACGCAGCGTTGTGGATTTGATTGAAGTGATTCTGATATCAGCGGGGACTTTATCACCAACTGCAGGAAAGAGAAAATACACACATACTTTACTGCACCCCTATTAATAATAATAATAATAATAATAATAATAATAATAATAATAATAATCATGTTTTCACCATCTTGGCTTTACCTATACATAATAAAAGACAATTACGAAAGTATATAATGTTTTTATAGATTTATTAACATCATATTTATTCTTCTAGCTCAGTTTCTTTTTTTAATTTATTTCTTTATTTATCTTTTTATCTTTTGTTGTTCATCAGCAAAGCAATAGGAGAGAATATGTCAAAACTGTGTCCAGCTGAAACTGACTGGAGGTTTATAACAATATTTAATATTTGCAAATTACATACTAATACAAAGATAGTTATATAGGGTATTTTAACAACAATGATTTTCAAAAGGCAAGGGAGATATTGCTGAATAGTCCTGAAACGGAAGGACTTTGAGTCAATATCAACTGCTATCCAAGGTTTTCACAACTTGGAAACGTTTGCCAGTTTTATATAAGCTTTCCATGACTTTTATTTACAGGATTTTTCTTGCTTGATACCTTTAAAAATGAATTTAGTGCTTTATCAGCTTCAGTGAATTCTGGACTGCCTCTGATAGAAAACATTGTGTTGTTTCTAAGGAAATGTTTGGTGACTGTGCTGGTGGATACGAGGCTTATTTTGCTCTCGCACAAAGGCAATATTGTTTAACTTTTTTTTTTTTTTTTACCCCCATATCTTATCTTGCTGTTCAATCAACTTTAAAGTAAACAACAAATTGAAACTTTTCAGTTTTAACAAAAAGGTCCTTTTTAAAGTTTTTATAGTATTTTTAAAACCCTTTCACAGTTTAAAAAAGGTGTTTATTTTTACTTTTAAAAAACCATGAGGACTGTATTGCATAGTTTTCTTCATATTTTCAGGACTGCACTTTTAAAAATTTCTTTAAAATTAATTTTATTTTTACATTTTTGAATCAGTGCCCCGGACAAACAGTACTTTTTTATCCAGCATTTTGATTTAATAATTATCCCAAGTTTTCTGGTTGGATAATTTCTTATTATTTATTATCTAATTATTTTTTATTTCCTCATTTCTGATTGGTGAAAAGCCATTAAACAACTCTTGGTATTGCATCATTGTCATGGGATAACCAAATTGTTGCATCATTGTCATTGGATAAATCGAATGATTATTGCATGATGGGCACGTGCAACATAGTAACGTAACTATCTACTTTAAAAAAATATATATATTGAATATTATTATATTATTGAATCTCTTTTTCATTCTTGGTCTCATTCGATAAATTCTTATTATCCCAAGATAGCAAACCAATCAGATTGCACCGCTGCTTTCCAGTACATACTCCATACATTTATTGGGAATTTACTGGGACACTGAGATCACACTGAGTCCACAAAAGGCCATAAACTAACTGACCGCAGAGAGAAAGGAGTGATGAGGAGTGAACAGGTGGGAGAATGAAAGAGAAGGAGGGAGGGATAAAGGGAGAGAGAGCGAGAGAGGAATTGAGATGGGGGCAAGTGGAAGACAGGTGCTGGGCCATATTTATACACCAGCTTTTCTTTGACTGTGCTCTTGATGGGATCTCTTGACCTTCTCTGATCCCTTTATTCCTCTCTCTATCTCTCTTTCTTTCTTTCCATTGTCTTTTTTTTTTTTTACTATCCCTGATGATCATAAAAGGAGATTTTAAATCTGCCAAGGACATTGATCTCATAGGAGGCGATATCGGTTATGTGTGCTGATGCCTTCTTTTTGGGTTTTTAATGAATGAGTGCGTGCGTGGTACCTGACACCTCTACGATGTCTCCAGGGACGATCTCCCTGGCCTTGATCCTCTGCACACTCTTCCTGTCAGCCCGGTACACCTTGCCCATCTCTGGCTCATACTCCTTCAGAGCCTCAATGGCGCTCTCTGCATTGCGCTCCTGGGGAACGAAGCATTCATCCAAAGTCAGTTCCTACTTTCCGCCCCACTCTTTACAGCTCAGAGCCCTTCTTCTTCCCCTGGCATGCATAGTTTCCAGATGAGCATGGTTGTGCCCATATAGACGTTGCTGAAATCTGAGCAGCCTTCTGTACCATGAACATAAGGCTACATTATTACAAGCCTTCAAGAGCCGAAGGATTTAATGGGATTAACGTTTGAACGTTGCGATCACTGCACAAGTAAAATCAATTATAATCTAAAAGAAAAAGTCGTGGCCGTGTCTTCATCGACCCCCCAAACCCCCACACCCCACCCCCAGTGGAAATTAACCTTCATGCAGAACATATAAATGTTTTTTCTGTTCAGTGATCTCAGGTTTTTTTAATTCAAAATTGAATGACGATTGAGGTTATCATGGTTACTTTTTTTTTTTTTGCAATACTGCTATTATTTCTGTATGCATTATTTATTTAGTTATTTATTTTTAATATAGTGTATTAATCCCCCAAGGGAAATTTTGACTCGCCTCATAACCCATCCAAAGTGAGCACACCCACACTCCACACATTGCAGTGCCCGGAGAGCAGTTGTGGTTAGGTGCCTTGCTCAAGCGCACTTTAGTCATGAAGGTGGAGCAAGGGAAGGTGAAGCTCACTCCCCCTGCCGCCACACATTTTTCCTGCTGGTTCAGTAATCGAACCAGTGACTTTTTGGTCCCGGACCCACTTCTCTAACCATTAGGCCACCATTAGGCCAAATGGGGCCCCCATTTGGATGCACTGTTTACTTCACTTTGAAATTACCAATCACTAACCTCCGGGCAGGTGCAACTATGATTTGAAGTGGGAGAGGGGTGTGTGAGGGTGAAGGCATGCAGGTGCCAAAGTGACGTATTGGTTAGCATGTCCACTTCACAGCAAGAAGGTCCTCGGTTCAAGTTCCGCGCTTGTACCAACCATGATTTAATTTTTAGTATTGTGTGCATGCATTTGTGTGTGTGTGTGTCTGTGTGAGCCCTTACCTGCCAAACACCGACCACAGCATTGGCAATTAGAATGAGCAGAATAACAAAAGGCTCAACGAAGGCAGTTACAGTTTCCTCGCCTTCCTCAAACCAGGCCAGAACCTGAGGTGCAATAAGAAGAATTCCTCAGAATAACAACAACTGGAATAATCGGTGTGCACTTGTTTGTGTCACTGTGAGCGAGACAATCATTCAGGCATTCGGGTCTGAATACGCCATAGTATCACGGCCGTAATTCATATATCATCCTTAACTGCTTGGCTCCATCTGCTCTTCACGCCATGAATCTACTCTGCATCGGATCGTCTCTTCTAATTCCTCCCTCTCTTTCTCTGTCTGGAGAGATGGTGTGAGGACAGCTGCCTCGGCTCACTGTGTCTTCCTCCTGAAGCTCTCACACGGAGCACTTGCTTTATGGCGCATTAACACCAGCGTTCTGACATTCTTTCTCTCCTTTGCTGTCTTTTTGTTTCTCGACTAGGTAATCCTGATATCTCCCATCCCTGACCTTTTGGGTTCTGTTCGTCATCCTAACTTTAAATAATGACCTCCTTTTTTTCCCCTTTTCTTTAATGATCCTCCTTCCCTTTCTCTCCCGCTACCTCTCTCCCTCTCCTGTCTTCCTTTCCTCGGCCGTTTAAGGCCATGATGACAGCTGTTGTGGCATAGGGGAGAATTACTGTTGTGTAGCCACCAGTATGACAACACTTCAAAAAAATTAGAAGTGGCGGAGCGAAAGTGTTAGAAGGATTATGTGGCTCGGGTCGGGATCGGTGGACATTTTGTGACACCACAATGGGATTTATGGGTACGGTAGTTTTTCGCCAAATCAAATTTCTACCAGATTTAGACCAGACTCATAATAGTTCGTTATATCTTTAAACCGTGGTTGTGCCAGTTTCCGGCATTAGGTGTGTAAATTGTATAGTACACCAAAAAATGTAAGTGCACCAATACCACGAAACTATAAACCTTTCACCTAGCCGACTTACAGCATGAATAGACTGCCAACCACCCTTAATAAATAATCTGGCAGACTCTTACATGGACTTGTACAATGAAAACGCTAAATGTTACAATTACCATAACAACCGTAAATGTTATGGTTATTTATCTCAAGGATGTTAGTAACGCTTTACTAGCACTGACACCTTCAGACGTTCTCAAAAGCAAAGATCAGATCTTAAAGAACGAATACAAAGCATGCGTGAAACTATATCCCTGTGATGTCTGCCATACATCACAACCGTGAAGTTGCCGTTTACCCACAAGGCACTGCTCATGGCTAAAGGGTGAACAGGTCACTTTTTGATAGACAGGAGGGCTTGGGCATGTGAAAAATGTGTCCCTGCCATTCACATC
This sequence comes from Neosilurus hyrtlii, assembly GCA_028564935.1. Classification (NCBI taxonomy): domain Eukaryota; kingdom Metazoa; phylum Chordata; class Actinopteri; order Siluriformes; family Plotosidae; genus Neosilurus; species Neosilurus hyrtlii. The sequence continues at coordinate 21,929,760 of JAOUQZ010000024.1, read as the reverse complement.
AGTGTTAACTGTGTCTATCCGTGTCTCAGTATGAACTGTTAAGTGCACCACACGCCCACGTTCAGCACCTGCGACAACAGTCTCTTCCTTTACGACCGGGTGAAAAGATGGGTGAAAGTAGTTTCCAAAGTGTTTAAGGAGGAGAAAAACTGGAATACAGGTTCCTGTTTAATTCTGACACGTTCCATTTAATAAATCAAGTGTAGAATTTTGATTTGCTTACAAAAGAGATGCAGGCAGCTAGCAGTAGGATCCTGACCAACAAATCCTCAAATTGTTCCACCACCAGCTCCCAGATTGATTTACCTGAGAGAAAGTCAGAAAGTTTACTGCCCATGCACATGTGTTTGCATTTGTGAAAGCTGGAACCACTGAAAACTTTCAAAAATATGCTGTAAAGTTAGTTATTTATCTCAAGGTTGTTTGTAAAGCTTATACCACTGCGTTAATTTTTTAGGCGGTTCTGATATTGTTTTTTGCTGTACTGCAGAACTGTTAAATTCCTAATTCTGATTGGTCAGATGGTATCAATTCTTTTTCTTTAACAGCAGCTCTGAGTAGTTCCAGCTGCAAATCAAATGCATTACAGCAAATAGATCAATGTATGATGCATTAATAAATAAACGAAGCACTAAATTAATTGACAAATTGCTCTGAAAAAGCAGATGTGTGTGCGGAATGTGCTGTTATTGGAAAATAATTAACGTCGGGGTGCTAATTACTCTTCTCTTCATATCACATGGATTATTTTCCTATAACAGCTTGCCTTGCCACGTTTGTTTTTTTACTCAGTTCATGCATCTGCGAATCGTTCTGTAAAGTGCTTGCAAGAGAGAAATACATAAGTAAACACAAACATAGACGAGAGAGATAAAAAAAAAAGTCACCTTCCTCAGCAGGCAGCTCTGTGATTGGTCGATCCCGTGCAGGAGGCGGGAAGATGGAGTAACGCATAATAAAAAATTGTTAATGTGCATGTTATTATAGCCATATACAGTACATTATTTTCTTAAATAAGTATTATTGTTATTGTTTATAGCCAGTGCAGCATTTATTGATCTTTATAAAAGGATTTGCACTTATAGTGTTCATGCACATGGTTAAAGATATTCTTAATAAAAAAAAGTTAAGCCTCTGATTCCATAAATGACTTAATTAACTTTTTGGATCTTTATTGAACCACTGCTTAATATCTCACCCTTTCTTTTTCTACTGTCTTTCAAAATCGTATTTTTTCCAAAAATTATGCAGTTAATTTGACATTAAGACTTCCAGGCCTGAAGATTGGTGGATACAATAAATAATAGCTCAACCGACAGACGTGTGCTTCACAGATAGCAATAAAAGTCAGATGTAATCACTCCATTTTTTCCCTGCTATTATTCCATGACTTCTGTCTTTCTCACTTCTTATCTAAAAGTCAAGTCCTTATCCATTCATCACTCTGCCCATTTGTACCTCCATCCAGCCATTTATAAATCCACCCATCCATCCATCCATCCATTGGTTCATCTATCTATCCATCCACCCACCCATCCATCCATGTGTTCATGTGTCCCTCACCATTGTAGCCAAACCTGGCCAGGTTCCTTTTAACCTGGTCGGGTGAGAGGCCCGTGTCCTCGCTGACACTGAAGTAGGACAGGCATGCGTCGGGCTCCTGAATATGAGCGTTCTCCATCCTCTCAGCTCAAGGGGAGGCTTCAAAAAAAAAAAAAAAGATCAGATCCCAACTCAGAGCTCAGAAAAGTCCCCCTTGAACAAAGATCTAATTCCTTTAGAGGACAGAGAGATTTTAAAAAGGAAGAAAAAAGGGGAAAAAATGCGGTACCCACCAACACTTCCTAAAGTGTGAAAATTGGGAGAAAATCAACACCCCCAGTTGTTCTCTCTCTCTCTCTCACTCACTCTTTTTCTCTCTCCCCACTCTTGTTTGCCTCCTCTCCTCCCTGGGCTGACAGAAAGTGCTAACTGTTACTCATCTCCATACGGTTTTATAAAGACACCCCAAAGCCTCTTGCCCGGAGGCATACTCATGCAAGACCCCCTATTGGCTGAGGTGGCACGTATACGGCGAAGGGGCAGGGTCTGTGATGGAGAGCGGTGGCTGGAGTAATTTGGCAGCAACTGTAGGGGCTGAGTGTATTTGTGTGTATGAGGGGGTTAGCCTTGAAGCACGCGTCTGAAAATGGTGTCTGTTTTTGGAACATACATGGCCAGTATAGGATGGAAGGCATGGAGTCAGGGATTGTGGTATTGCGTGTTGAGGGATAGGAGGCATAGTGAGTGATGGCTCAAGTGTCTCTTTGGGTCTTACAGGGGCAGAAAGAGGTCACCTTGGTTCACAATCAGGGTGCTAGTATGTGATAACTGTAACTCCTGTGTGTCTGTGCGTAAGTGACAGAGAGAGAGAGAGAGAGAGAGAGAGAGAGAGAGAGAGAGAGAGAGAGAGAGAGAGAGAGAGCGCTATGGGCCTGAGAATAAGTAAGGACATTCTGTTCAGGGGATTAACAGCCCAAATGACTAGGGGTGGAAAAGTTTGTGCATGTGTGTGTGTGTGTGTGGCAGAGAAAGAGAGACAAAAGCCTTAAGAGTTCACATTAAGATTTTAAAAACAATACAGCATAAAATACACAACTGTGTAATCTGTGGTTAAAGGGAGAGAGACAGAGGAATGAGTTCACTATCCGGTCAGAGTGAAGCTGCAGGACCACTACCTCCACATCCCTTCAATCACAGGCCGAATTCAACACTAAAGCTCATCCCAGTTCTCCCTGAAATATTGCTGTAGGAGTGGTCTGATCTGATTGGTCAGCCATCTCGGGATTAAAAAAAAGTAAATAATGCTTAAATCTGGCAGTTAGCACGTTAGCGGTTAGCACGTCCGCCTCACAGTAAGAAGGTCCCATCTCATCCGACTCTGGGCGAGGGCAGAGTACACCCTGGACAGTTCGCCATGCCATTGCAGACCCTAAATCTTGTTTTATTTATGTATTTATTTGTTTGTTTTGTTTATATGTAGTACTTAAGTGTAGCTTACTTAAGTTTGAGTGTAGAATGTAATAAACTATGAGTGAGTGGGCTCATACGACGCTGTTAGCTATGTAATGCTTTCCGTGGCTCAAAGGGCAGAGCTCACCTGATCTGTTATGATTAAAATATGTACAAATCTTCAGTTAATGTACCGTATTGTATATTAAAAATTTCAGCAAGTTAACTAGACGCTGTCACACTGCACCGAATCACCTAATCTCGGAGCTCACGTCTGTCATGATTTAAAAAAATGACAAAAAAAAAAATTCAAATTAAAGACTTGTTTCAGTGTGCTTTTATTTATTATTTTATTTTATTTTTTTACATTGTTCCCATGTAGTATTTGCTAAACTTACTATGCACCTCAGGCTCAGTGGATGTCACTGTATTGAATATATCCACCTTACCTTCAGTGCATATTATTGTTAATTTTAAGTTTGTCTATAATGTTACAGACACTTATACATAACACACCTTAAATATATTCATCTCAAGCTGGTTCACTGGGTGGCAAGAGAAAGAAATGGGCAAAAGTGTGTTTAAACAAAATGCGCAGACATCATTTCAGATATTTTTTTCTTTCTTTCTTCCTTCCAGACATGTTCAGCTGCTGTCCTACGCTTTGACCTTTGACCTTAACACAGCCTGATCTGTCAACGTGTACCTCACGGAGGCTCAATGACATTTAACTTCATGTCTCTCAAGATCAGCTTACAGACCCACAGCACACATACGTACACACACCGATCAATGTTAATGTGCTCTACACACACTTCGGAGAAGCCACCCCACCCCACACACACACACACACACACGCACACACACACACACACGCAGTGCTCTCCCAACAGATGTTCCTCAGGATGATCTCTTCATTCAAGCTTAGAGGAGATGATACTTTTTATATCTAAAACCCCTAATGACTTCTTGGGTGTGTCAATCAGTCGCAGGGATTGCTAGGAATAGTGTTCCTATTATTTATATTTATAATAATAATTAAATTTGACACTTTTCTCTTTTTGATTTTTATGTATATTTATATATATAAACAATGCCATAATTCACTCTCTATATATCATGCTCCAGTTCTATATATATTCGCTGCCATGTCGTTTCTTTTCAGTGCACGTTAGCATTTTTTGCCTCCCACCGCCATCTTCAAACTTTAGGAAAGGGCACAGGTCATCAACCTTGACTAATGAATCACTCGTGGTCTTGGTGCAGCTGTATGAATGACAGTGCGTATTAGGAACAGGTACATCGGCCTGCACCCGTATCATTAGTTGTCGAGCAGCCGTTGTGTCAGTCCAGTATAAATAGATCTTATGTGACACGGGGCACCAACAGCTCAGCCCAAATGTCTTTTTTTGTGTTTACATTTCAGGGGTGTTATGCGCCCCTTGCCATACAACATTCATGAAATTCATACATGAGTGCGCAATTTTTTTTGCACAACATTTACGGTAAATAATGCTCCATATATGGCTGAAGCTTCCTGTTTCAAGGGGCGCATTCACTTACCGGACATATCAAATAAACATGAAATGCAGTGTTATTGCTTGGAGATAACATAGAATCGGCCACGTTGTCTTTCTGAAACCTTACTCCTGTCCACGGGTGTCAATGACCCCCTGCACCGGGAGAAATGATATTTTTAAACATTGCCATCTTTTTTATTTCTCCTCAATTCATATTCCGTCTTTCATTTCCTTACACTTGATCTTGGAATTTTCTTACGAATTGGTGTTGCACTGGGGTGGCACAGTGGCATTGTAGTTAGCACATCTGCCTCACAGGAAGCTCCTGGGTTCGAGTCCTAGGCTTGGGCGTTTTTTTTGTAGAGTTTGCATTTTCTTCCCGTGCTTTCCTCCAGGTACTCCAGTTTCCTCCTACATTCTGAAGACTTTCACAGTAGGCTAATTGGCTGCCTGAAATTGCCCCAGGGTGCGGATCTGAGTGTGAATTGTTGAGTATGTTGGCCCTGCGACACTCTGGCAGGCTGCTTACGGTGTAATCCGCCTTCGCCCAATGTCGGCTGAGATAGGCTTCAGCCTCCCTGCAACCCTAATAGGAGTAAGCGGTTCAGCAAATGAGTGAGAGTGAGTGCGTGGTGTTCACTGCCAAGTTATCACGTATGCACAAGATCATAAACAGACAGAAAAAAAACAAGATGTAAAACAGGTGAATAAAAGATACTAAGCCCATGAGCTGGTTTCACCAGGAAAGCTTTGTATTCAGCCAAAATGAGCTGATAACGGAAGATAAAACAAATCGACTATTCACTAGTGAATGGGTGAACATGCTATTATATTTGACACTTACATAGTTTATTTAAAGTAAGAAAGAGAGATAGATAGATGGATAGATGGATGGATAGATAGATAGTAGTATTTAGTTTCAGGGATTGTTTTCATGTTCTTCATCATTGTCACTGTTTTATAACCTTTAACCTCTGAACCACTGCACTTTTTTGAACTCTGACTCCACAGTTTGACCCCAGATGTCCTTGCTCCCTGTCCCTGTCCACGTCACCCACGGCCTTGCTTCAAAAGAGGCTTTTCATCACAGTCTTCACACATAAGTCCCTGTTTAATTTATTTTCCCCTCTTTATATACATTTATATTTATATATATCATAACCCTAAAAAAAACTCTTTTGTTCCTCCATGGAAGCGAAGTAGAAGCTCTGCAGGGGAACCATGGTGCATGTTGTTTAATTCTGCAGATCCTCCTGAAACTCTGTCTGAATTCCCCAGTGAGCATCAGGGGTTCCCCTGTGGGGGCTCCATGGAGGATATATACTCGGTAAATGACAGTACTCTCTGTGTGTGTGTGTGTGTGTGTGTGTGTGTGTGTGTGTGTGTGTGTGTGTGTGTGGGTGTGCATGGTGACTTGCCATGGTCTGCTATGGGCTGGCGTCCCATCCAGGGTATATTCCCACTTCATGCCAAGTGTTCCTTGGATAGGCTCCTGATTCCGTGTGATCCTGACCATGATAAACTATCATCGCGTATATAGTTTAATATTCAACAACATTAAGCATGATGGTATTACACAGCTCATTCAAAAACTTGATTCTGAGTGGCCAATTAAACTATTCTAAATGTATTTATTTATTTTAAACAGGCCCCTATTTTAATATATAGATTTAGGTAGTGCCTTAAAGCAGAGCTCCAGATAGATATCTCTATCGATAGGTGTTCGAGGCTGGTGTTATAAGCGCAGCATGTCTCTTTTAAGGGCTGAATCAGCTTCAGCCCTGGAGAAAATAAATAAATAAATCTCCCCTGCGCTTTCCAGCTGTGCTCTGAAGCGAAAGAGGGAAAGGTTAACACTAAGTTAGTTAAATTAATTAAGTTAGTTTAATTATCCGTTGAACATGTTCATGTTCCGTGTTTCTGTTCATGTTTCGTGTCTTGCTTGGCGAAACTTTTTTATTCTGTGCGAGTCTGGGTGGTGGTGTATGAACCTCTATCTTTTGAGTTTCAGTTTTATGTGCGCCAAGCTAGCTCCGTGGGTTACGGCGTGTGATGGTGTTCTCTATGGTGGCACCATGGTGTACTGGTTAGCACATCCACCTCACAGCAAGAAGGTTCCCGGCTTCTTAGGCTTGGGCATTTCTGTGTAGAGTTTGCATGTTCTTGCCGTGCTTGCATGGGTTTCCTCTGTGTACTCTGGTTTCCTCCCTCCTCCAAAGACATGCACATTAGGCTAACTGGCTTCTCCAAATTTTTTTATGAATAAATCTGTTTTGGTTTTTTTTTTAATTGCTGCCCGTCGCTATCACGCCCATTGCCTGCATCAATTCATGCATGGACACAGGACAACCATCCAAGTCACGTTCCATGCCTATGGTGTCCTGCACAGGAGATCTGCAATGGAGCACGTCATTAGCAGAAACAATAAAATCCATCAGTACATGTTGAATACCCATTTCAAAGATGTTAAACGATGTGCATTGTGTATCTAGTGTGTATTCTTCTTTAAAAACAAGGTACCAACATGTTTGAGATGTTCCGTCTGCTGTTAGAACTATCTAAGAACTACACAATAAAATAAAAGTAAGAGTTTAATGATGCCATACTGCAATAATGTTGTACAAAACAGATTTTATTACATGAATTTTGGCATGAGAGATGAAAATCATGAACCAGGAGTCACTGGACATTACGTACCTTTCATACACCATTAAGAGTATGGACATTTCATAATTCCAATACCACTGAAAGACAGAGGAGGATCAGATGGCACTGTGGAATGCAGGAGGGTTTAGGAGCGTGTGTGAGTGAGATGATCAGGTGTTTGAGGAGGGAGGGAATGGACTGTTAGGGATAGACTGTAAGAGAGCATTTCTGATGGTACAGTTGCTAACACTAGTTAATTATAGGGAGGGATGTCCTTGGGTATTCTTAAAAGAGGAGAAGGGCGGAGGATATCCCAAAGAAAGCACCATCCATAACACTCTCTCCCTCTCTCTCTCTCTCTCTCTCTCTCTTTATCTTTCTCTCTCTCTCGCTTTGTGGGTTATTTTTAGTCAGGCTTACTTTTTCGACCCCTTGCTTTGCCAGAGTATCAGGCCTTACAAGGCCCCATGTCTCTGTTACCCAGCAACTCAGTGTGTTTTCACCGAAGCAGAGAGGTCTCATTAATCAACCTAACTCCGTGTGATAATTACTGTCTCATCACCTTCCTGACAGCATCATAACCACTCCATGTAAAAAAGTTGTTCTTGTAGCATTGTACAATCCCAGCTTATATTCCGGTTATCCTTTCTATTAGTTTAGTTCACAAGAGTTTGTTTTGTGATTTTGTGTTGCTTGCTTTGGACATACAAAAGGGTTCAAGAGTAAAAGGAGGAAGACAATATGTGACAGAGGTCATAAAGAGGCACAGTAAGAAGTAACAGCTGCAGGAGGGGACGGGGGAGTGTTTACTGCAGCCATCACTGAATATTCAGTAACAGGAAACACAAACACATAAACGCATCAGCAACCCCCCCTCCCCCTCCCCCTCAAAAAAATAAAATAATCCAGAACATCTTATCTCTGATTTGATTAATGATTATAGTCATCAGCAGTTATACTGAGCACTGTGGAAACTCTGCAGTTGAGTGCAAAAGTTTGCACCCCCCCATAGTTAATATACAATAAAACAAACTGATTTAGACTATTTTAGAATGTTAGGACTGAAATGGGGTGGCACGGAGGTGTAGTGGTTAGCATATCCACCTCACAGCAAGAAGTGCAAGTCCCAGGCTCAGCATTTCTGTGTTGTTTGAATGTTTTTCTCGTGCTTGTGTGGGTTTCCTCTGCGTACTCTGGTTTCCTCCCACAATCCGAAGACATGCACATTTGGCTAACTGGCTATTCGGAATTGCCCCTAGTTGTGAGTGTGAATAATTGTGTGATAAACTGCCAAGCCGTTTGTTAAGAGGAGGCCATTGGGTTGCCGTCAGCATGTTTCTGCCCTGGCGAGCTGTTCAGGGAGTTCTCTGCCCTTGCCCAGAGTTGGCTGAGATGGGCGCCAGCCTCCCTGCAACTCTAATTAAGATTAAGCGGTTCAGAAAATAGATGGATGGATGGATGGGTGGATGGATAAACGATGGATGGATGGATGGGTGGATGGATAAACTGGCAAGCTGTTCAGGGTGTACCCTTCCTTCGCCCAGAGTGGGTGGAGATCTCTCGATCTTGAGCAAATAAATAAATGAGTAAAGACTAAAAAGTGGCTGCATCTTACAACACCAAAAAATGCATTCTGATTTTTTTCAATGGGTCAGATATGAGGGATTTCTAACCAATTTTCAGGCAACTGGAAGTGGGGACCCTTGAAATGCTTCAATAAGTCTATGGCAATGAACCTTGGGCTGGGCAGGGTGTGTTTTCAGTGGCATTTCCGTATCAAAAGGGGCAGCATATCCCCCTCCAGTGCGATCCTGCTCGTCTCGAAGCATGACAATTACACACAAGACCTTTCGTAGCTTAATGCAATGCACCCCCAAGCATTTGCAATTTGCAATGAAACATACTTGATATTGACTCTGCATGACTGTGACTTGCTAGGTTTGTTTGCTGCAGGAACTCTAGAACTCTGATCACAACTGATAAATATTGCTTTATGTGAGTATCTGACAAGTCAAGCTGCAGTGTTCTGCTCGGACATGTTGAGTAAAAGCCAAGCT
>JAOUQZ010000024.1:21845504-21870708 GCA_028564935.1 Neosilurus hyrtlii | reverse complement strand
GAACACCGAGACACAGATGAGAGAACACAGAGACACAGATGAGAGAACACAGAGACACAGATGAGAGAACACAGAGATAGAGATGAGAGAACACAGAGACACAGATGAGAGAACACAGAGACACAGATGAGAGAACACAGAGATAGACATGAGAGAACACAGAGACACAGATGAGAGAACACAGAGACACAGATGAGAGAACACAGAGATAGAGATGAGAGAACACAGAGACACAGATGAGAGAACACAGAGACACAGATGAGAGAACACAGAGATAGACATGAGAGAACACAGAGACACAGATGAGAGAACACAGAGACACAGATGAGAGAACACAGAGATACAGAGGGTATCTACAAACATGTATAGCAGGTCTGGATCAGGATTCACTGGAGCCGAGTCATATAAATATATGATGTTTTTCCCCTCCTGCTAACTGTATCATCTTTTAAAATGCATACGTCTCAAACATGAGTCGGCAGTTTAGACATTTAGGATTTTGCAATTAATTTTCAAGACCATTTTATGAGTCACCACACAACAACAAAGCCTGAGCTCCGCCCCTTCTCTATCATCACCTCAGCCAAGAGGTTCTGGCTTTGTATAAGGCTTTTGTTTGCAGAATTACACAACAAAGTGAAGTTCCTATCGCAGGCGGGGCTTTGGATAAGGAAGATGGCGTTACATTTTGGAGATGATCCAGATCAAACTCTGGATTTTTTTCAAAGAATCCTTTAACACTGTGGAGATCGGAGGAGGTTTGTGCTCTCTGAGTGCTCTTGTTAACTAGTTGGCATATTTAACCAATCGGAGTCTATAATCATTTCTATCTCATGATTGGCTCCTGCTTTAACTGCATGATACTGTAGAAAATAAGAATTTTTCATAAACATTTGTGTGTATATAGAATTTTTTATCACCCGGCTCAAGCATGAACATGGCACTTTTATGGAACATGGCCGGACCCAGACACTTGCGATGGCAGTATAAAGAGAGAGATCATTTAGCATATACATTCTGTCTGTAACTCTATTTCTGTATTTCTCTCTCTCTCTCTCTCTCTCTCTCACACACAGACACACACACACACACACACACACACACACAGTGTGTACCAAGAGTTTCTCCAACTCAGAAAACTAAAATCATTAAAATATCACTTCACATTACTGCAAAATGTGGACTTCCACAAGTGTCCCGTCTGTGCTTGTGTGTTAGTTCCTGATTTCTCCGGCGGCGTGTGTGCTAGTTTCCACTCTCTCTCTCCTGCCTCCAGCAAGAAGACTCGGTTTACCCTTTCCAGGATGCCTCAGAGACAGGGGTACAGGACAACATCTCGTGTCTCGTGTAGCCCCTAAAAAGTCTTCTGTGACGTGATGAGCTATCGAGCACCCACCTTGCGTAGCAGGATCTGAGTGAGGTCAAAGGTCATGAAGCTAATGCCAACAGCAATAGGCCCTTTGACCCAGTTCATGCTCAAGCCTTTATATAGGCCACGAATGATGCCCTCCTCGGACACTATCTCGCGCATGGTTCCCAGGATGGTGCTGTACATGTGGCCAGTCACGCCTGCTGTCTGCATCCGCCGTCGCACCACGTCCAACGGGTATGAAGCCGACTGACCGATAAGGCCGGCGCATGCGCCGAACGCCAGGCGCTCGTATGAGTAGGGGTGAGCTCGTCCAGTCTTCTCTGAAACACAAAGCGCACCCAGGTTTATTTAGGGATCAAAGCCGCAGGTGTGTAAACACTTTTATTTCCGAGCTTCTGAGACGTTATCTATCGAGCACAAAAACATAACGGACCTGTTTACTGAGAACCGATGGAGCTTCACACCTCCAAAGCTTATCAGTGTCGGGAGTGAAAACATTCTGTAAAAATGGGGTAGACTGATACCTACACTGTGTTCAGGATTTCCACTCGCGCACTACTTAGTCCACTACAGAGTGAATCAGCCATTTTGCTGATTTTGTCACATGTTGCAGCCAAAAGAGACACATCGATTACAATGTGTACTTAAGGCTGGGCGATATGACCTAAAAATTATATATGGACGCTCACATGCTTTAGCACACACCTTCAGCAAGTCCAGGCCTGTTGGATATCAGTAAACACAAGCTCCATCCGGATCATGGCGTTTTCCCATGAGCTCCAGGGCTTTAGGTGTTTTGCTTTGACACTCGACCCGCATTAGCTTTGCTTTTGTTTCCTGTATGTTTGTTTATACAGTTTCCTCCAGTTTTGGGTTAATAAAAAAAAAAGCCCAGGAGTCCATTTGCTTCTCCATAATTAGTACATATGAATAAAACAAGGGGAGGAAAAATGAGGAAAAATCCAGCAATGCTTGTGTGGGTTTCCTCCGGATACTCCAGTTTCCTCCTACAGTCCAAAAACTTCTTGCACATTAGGATAACTGCCTGTTCCAAATTGCCCCTAGGTGTGAACGTGAATGGACCTGTAAGTGTTGACCCTGTGATGGTTTGCCGAGCTGTTCGGGGTGTACTCCGCCTTCACCCAGTGTTGAATAAAGTAGGCTCCAGCCTTCCCACAACCCTAATAGGATTAAACAGTTTGGAAAATGAATGAATGAATTATACAGCAGTGTAATACCCCTAGTGTCTGTGACATATCGACCGTCTGCCCTTATTTATTAGTGAATGATCTATATGATGAACAATCTGAACACAGCCCTAATGTACGGTGCTAAGGAAATTCCCAGGATAGAGAAAACTAGATCAGTGAGTACCAGTAGGTCAGTCTCTTTATGAGGCTGATAAGTAATAACTACGATGCTCTTGGAATTTTGAAGCCTTTCGTGGATTTCCAAGAGCCAAAACACACAACAAGATAGACGAGCTCATGGCTGCAAATATAGGTGATAAACATGAGCTACTCTTTCTCACAACAGAAAGTACCTGCATGGAGTTTCTTAAGTGTCTCATAAGTGAAAAAGCTAAGGCCTGCGTAAGGAATCACGCCCAGTATAGTCGGGGTGAATCCCCTATAGAGGGTCTTCAGTCCTTCCTCTCGAGAGATCCGTACAAACACGTGCATTATGTTACTGTACCTGTGGAACACACATCAGAGAGGTATTACAGTGTGTTGAAAAAACACGTGCACCACTGTGTTTACAAAAATATAGAAACAGCACGATGGTCTCTTACATTTCTTTCGGCGTGACTGCCATGCGGGCGCGCACCATGTCGAGTGGATAAGTGAGCATTGCCGCTGTGATGCCAGCCAGGGAACCAGCAAGGAGTCTGGGCACGGGAGGCAGTGCTCTGAAACAGAGAGGACAGCAATACAAAACACACTTTTGTTGCTGTTTATAATGGGCAAGTTGTGTTTAAATATATGGCCTCGAGTTTCTGTCAGACAAAACTTATGGTTTCGATTACATTCCTAATACACAGAAATCTTAACCCTGCCAGCATTGTGTACATCATAATTCCCACAATAAATCCGAGTGAATAGTAATAGCACCTGCTGTTGGCACGCAGCTCCTAACCAGCACACTTGTCTTTAGAATTTCTCTGGATGTACTGAACTATGAAACAGTGTCCTGTAATATTCACTCATCTCAATCTTTAGAATCGTGCATGTTAGACTGTATGGAAGGTACTCACTGGCCCTGAAAGCCATAATAGTGTCCTAACAGCCTCTTGTATTGCTCGTGGGCACAAAACTGGATGGCAGCATAGGGGATGACCCTCACCATGGTGGCTGAGTTGCCCCTCCATAAGCTCAGGAAGCCTTCCTTCAGATAGGTGCGATAGATCAATCTGTACGCCTCCTGTTCCCAATTAAAAAAAAAAAAATAATAATAAAATAAATAAACATACATAAAAAGCTGCATGGCTTTTGAATGCTTATGAATACACATCTCTAAATATGTACACCACATCACTGAAGCTATGTACTGTATCCACCTTTTTTATTCTCACTTCATATGGATGCAAATACTTTTAGCGTTCACCTGCTGGTACCTTAAACATAACCACACCCCAGGTACCCTGAAACACTCACCTTGGCTGAAAATCTGTTTGAGGAAACTAAAAGAAAGGGAAAAAAGGGACAAATGTTAAAAATATCGCCTAAAGATTTAAGGTATTTAAGATTTAAGTTACTAAAATGCCAAAATTAAAGCAGATTTTCCCAAAAACAATTAGCGCTTTCGCTCTGAGTGTATTAGGCCGCCCCCAAATATGCAGCAGTTGGTAAAGAGGCAGGCGGCAGCATTGCATGTCATGGAGGGAGCATGTGTATGCTGGTGTGTGATGGGCGTGTGATAGGGATGGCAATACTTGACAGGTGGGAATTGGATTCAAGTCCTGTGTCCAGGATTCAAGTCCTGGCTCGGTGAGGGCATTTCTGTGTTTCACCATGCTTGTATGGGTTTCCTCCCACAGTCTAAAGACATGCATATTAGGCTAAATGCCTGTTCCATATTGCCCTTGTGTGTGTGTGTGTGTGTGTGTGTGTGTGTGTGTGTGTTGGCCCTGTGATGGATAAGCGAGCTGTCCAGGATGCACTCCTTCACCCAGAGATAGCTGAGACAATCACCAGCCTCCTCATGACCCCAGAAGGATTAAGCTGCTCAGCAAATGAATTCATTAATTAATAAAAATAAAATTAAAAATATATTAAAGGAGGCAATGATGTACCGATGTGATGGACTGCTATAATTTTTGAAATTCGTGTTATGAGTAACAGTTGTCCAAATTTGCAGAAAAGTTTTGATGATTGGTTAAAGTGGCAAGGTCAGACAGAACGCAAGAGGATTGGTTGAATTCACGTGACAACGCAGATTCCTGGAGGGACTCATTAACCCCTGTATAAATGAATAAAAATACTATACATAAAAAATTGTGTACACTGTGTTCATCACAGGGACCACGAGCCCTCTTTACGAGGCCCACACCCCCTTTTCATTGTCTCAACTGGGACTAACACAAGGTCTCATTTATCCACTGAAACACAACCAAATGATTCTACTCCGAGATTCCACTTTCAGGCAAATCGACTGAATCCCAGTGAATCAGTAACACTTGCACTCGTCTCTATCTTCCCTTTCACCCATTTATATTTCCCGTGTTTATATTTACATTGAGCACTACAGAGGCTTTCACCTGCCAAAAACAATCAGAGTGCGCAGCTTGAAAGAACATTTCATACTCATGGTGTTGGTTTGGATAAACGTGTCTTGCCTTGAAAGATGATCTTGGTCCTGTCCAGCGGCGCAACAGCTGTTTTAGCCACAGCTCCTGCAAAGGCTCCAGAGAGCAACGAGTTCAGCACCGAGCGGCCCTGCTTGAAACCCTGCGCACACAAACGCAATCAAGTCGTAAAAATTCCAGTAAAATGCCTACCTTAACCATTGGAGCTTCTGAGTAGATGAGATACATGCAATGGCAGATATATGGTATGCAAACATTTTTTATCATGAGAATGTGAAAAAAACATGCAGTTGCAGCACTCTTCTCTGAGATCCTGTAGATTATTAAACCAAACTTATGCAAGAACTAAGAATGCAAGAGTCCTGGGTGTAATAAACCATTTAGGTGGTGGTTAATTCAAGTGTTTATCAAAACACATCCGTAACATCATGATAATTATCAAGTGCAGAAGCTTTACACCACTGTTTTTATATGCCTCTGATGATAAAAACATACAATTTGACTTTATTTTAAGTGTGCCACTCTTCTGGAAGCTATTCTAATGCCCCAGGCTGTTGAACAAATACCAACCCTTAGTTCAGAAATACATATGGGGTTACAAAACTTCCCCTGGTGTTGCAACATGCCAATAATGACACGTTTGTGTGAGTGACCGACGACAGAAAACAACGCAAGAACACTGTTACGCATGAGGCAAGTCATTAAGTTCCATGTTCGGGCATGGTCAAGTAACCAGGGGGTAAACGCAGTTCCTTCTCCTGAAGATTAACCTACATGTTAAGCTCCTAAACTAGAAACGCTCATTTCTGACTGAGACTCGAGGTTTCAGAATGACAAGGATGTGTACGGCAGGAACTACAGAAGATAAAGTAGATTGAGTGGATCATGGGTACAGATCATAACTGGCACTGCACTGTGATGACTGGTTGTGAGACTGGAGTTAAAATCATAGACATTACTTTACTGTAAATTGTACTAAGGTGGTAGGTGGAGCAGTCTGCCTGGGGGGGGTTACTAGCACATGACCCCTCAGTCGTGCAATAATCATTCTACTTATCAGATGTCAGTGATGGATAAATTGGCTCATATAAGAATACCAAGAATTAGTTTCTTGATTCCACCAATCAGACCCAAGAAAATATTTCGAATGATTAATAAACATTACCCACCTCCCAAACTGAGGATAATGCTTGAATTAAGACAGCCGACAAAACACACAGTTTGTGACGGTCAATGACTCTGAAATTCATCAAAACGCCATCCCCACAATACACAAAAAAGGCTACGGAATATGACCTTTTCCCAAACTTTGAATGAATTTCAACAGACGCTGACATGGAGCATCCGCAAACATTGTGCTCGAGTACGCGTGACCACCGTTGTGCTTTAAAAATGTAAAAAATAGACAATACAGATCTGTTTTGTGTTATTTATGTCCCAGTGTAGTGTAAACTAAAACAATTATTCTCGTCAGGCTCAGCGGATATCAGTGAATTGAATAGTCCCCTCACCTACAGTAATTGTTATATAACGTTCAACAGCTTGAGAATAAAACCAGAAGGGTTGAGCAGCGTGAGACAGCACGAGGTTTTGATGGCATAATAACAATGCTGTGGGGCACACACACACACACACTCTAGGGGATTTTGTGGTAATACTCTACCGGTGCTGGCTTTATGCAGTGTTTTCTTTTACAAACACAGAAAATAAAAAAAAAAAACAAAGGAATCTACCGACTGAGTGAGAAAGAAATGAGCCCCAGCCTCACTTGAGTGCATTTGTTTTGGTCCTGCTGCCCTTGGTTCCATGAAACTAGGAAACGATCCTCCTTAAAACATCTGTTAACAACAAACATCTGATATGGACACAAAAAAAATGCTGTCTTTTTATCTCTGGAACACATGGAGGGTCAGCCCTGTCAGCACATTTACACCAGCCGTCTCTCTCCATCAGTTCTCAGTAACCTCAGGTTATTTTACATTATGTTTGGAAGTACAGGTTTCTTAGCGCCTGTCTTGAAACACACACAGTATACACACCCACAGAGGATTCTTAAACTGTAGACAGAGCAGGCATAACATAATCAACCTTATGAATTAAAGTCAGGTATGTCTAGTTTTCTGGGGAGATTAATAACTGTACTGTAACTGTATTATGACTCATACACAAAGCATTAAAAATACCTGTGGTGAATTAATGTTACTAGCTATTTAATCATCAGCGGTTCCTTACGACAACATCAGTCCATGCCTTTTAAAGTGTGCACGGGTGTTACAACTCCAGGCATGCTCAGAGACACGTTGCCTTCCTGACTGGATGTTCCAGCCTGGTAGTGATGTGAACTTGTTGGATTGGCTGGGCTGTGTCACTGACCCCGCGCATCACAAAACTTTACCCCCTGATGATGATTCCTGATCCATAAATCACCAACCAATAGCATCTTTTGCTATAAAAAGTTCTTTGATTACCTCTGATTGGCTGGAGGAGGGCCGTGGCATCACTTCACCCTGTGTGAGCGCCCCCTGATGTTTGTGTACTCCATTCTCCATGCCAGCTCGCTATATGCATACACGCCAGCACTAGGAGGAAGGCTGTTCACTGGCTGCACACATACACTTGCAGAATAAGTGCCTGAAGGACAGAAACCAAAGCAGTACAATAAGCATATGGGAAACATTACACAGCTTACTGGTGATACTGGTGCTCCTATTCTGAGCTGTGAAACATGAATTACTCACACACCTGACCAGCATCACTACATTCAATGGTACTTTTAAATAACCCATGCAAAACAGCAGACGGTCTTATCCAGAGCACCTTACAGCTATTGTTTTTTTATATTTCATTTATACTTAACCATGGAGCCACCCCTGCGCCAATTCCTGCAATATCTTGTATCCATGTAAATATCTGCTGTTACTCTACTAACCTGTTTCACTTGTTTAATTAAATTTAATTCATCGCCACTCAGTGGTGCCACATTAAAACACTTTCCTATCCACTACACTGTATATGCTCACTACAACAGTGACTTTAAACCTCCATAGGGACCTTAGAGAACTCTCTATGCCAGTAAAAAATTTAATTATAGAGTGCTTCACTTGAAAATAACCGTCTTCTGGATTGATATTATTCCGAGGACACAGTTTCCCTTGCCCAGATGCGGGTTACCAGGGAGGCGTGTGGTCTGCCGGACCGATCCTCGGCTACTGACTCTGGCTTCTGAGACATGGAATGTCACCTCTGGCTGGGAGGGAGCCTGAGCTGATGCACGAGGTTGAGAGACACGGACTAGATATAGTCGGGCTCATCCCAACATATAGCTTGGGCTCTGGATCCACCCATCTTGAGTGGGGCTGAGCATCGTTTCATCCCGGAGGGGGCAGTGGAGTTTGCCCAACCTGTCCACATGTGCTTTGTGGACTTGGTGAAGGGTTTCGACCGTGTTCCTCTGGCTATCTTGTGGGGTGTGCTCCGGGAATATGGAATACCGGACCTGTTGCTACGGGCCGTTCGGTCTCTGTATTGCCGGAGTTAGAGTTCGGTCTGCATTGGTAATGTGTCGAATTTGTTTCCACTGGGCTTGGGGCGTTTCTGTGTGATTTTTTCATCTTCTCTCTATGCTTGTGTGGGTTTCCTCCGGGTACTCCGGTTTCCTCCAACAGCCCAAAAACATGCTAATTAGGATTAAGGGGCTTAGAAAATGAATGCATGAATGAATAAATTAAGAAAAACCTAGAGTTAGCTGCGAAATTATTGGTTCTTGGTTTGAACAATTCTCACACTGAAAACGAGAAATGTGGAAGAAATGATTTGCACTTTGATCAGTGAAACGCCACCAGACAGCTTAGTCCAGACTCTGAAACTGGGTCAAATTTTAATGATTCACATTTGGACCTAATATTTCCCAAAAACTATAAAGAATTAAAAGCGAAATCCCTGCCCAAAACATACCACATGGACACATACAGCATGTCAGACAAAATCATTCGGATACATCCAGCAAAAAGTCAGAGATTTTTTCTGTAAAATTAGTTGCAATGTGTGGACGAACACTGTGACTTTTTTTAGTTACTCAAGTTTCATGCCATGTTATCACCAAAGTATCAACTCAAAGCGTAAACACTAGGACTTGTAATAAAGATCTTGCATTAAAATTTATTTCCAAAGTAGAAATTTCTGTTTTTCTTACTTTGTGGACTGAGAATCGCGCACCAATTTACAGTTCCACACGTAACCAGTGGTGTCGACGCCAGTCACACACGGAACCGACCCATTTATCCTGTGAGGGCTGAGGCTCCGTGTTACTACGTTCACTGTATAATTGAGTTCCTCCTGAAGTGAATTTACTTCACACGTTCTCACGCACTAATTAATTTTTTCACCAAAAACAAATGGGACGAATTTCATGTCCGTACGTGAATGAACCGAAGATGAATTTGATGTCCATACGGATTTATTCGAGCTTGTTACTAATAAAAGTGCAGTTATGTGCATGAAGTAGTTCTCTCACTGTCTTTGTAGCAATGATCAATATAGAGGGAAATAAGCAGGACTTCACTGATACGTGGGGATTGCAAACGTCACACTTTATGGAACCAGTTTCAGAGAATGACCCAAACAAGCTCACATTTTAACATGTCAGTTACTATGAAAATTAAAATCCCTGCTTACGTGCAGCCTCTACTTCTAAACGATTGTGTGGACTCGGTGTATAGTGTACAGAGCTGATCATCAAGAGTGTAACCAGCCAATTGAGTCACAGATCAACTCCAGGAATGCTCTGAAACCTGAAGAATAATAAGACTTATCCAACATGTTAAAATTAGAATAAAACCAAAGTGGGAGTAAAACAGAGGAATAACACTGAGATATTAAGTGCACATAAAAAGGTAAGCAGTGGCTCAGTGTTAAGGGCCTGTGTTACTGATCATGAGGTCACAGGGTTGAAGCCATAGCACTGCCAGGCTGCCACTGTCGGGGCCTTGATTAAAGTCTTTAACCCTTTACTTTCCAGGCTGCATCACAACTGACCGTGCACGCCGGTCCTAACCCCCTAACACAAAGGCTACACATAGTCGGTTGAAACATGAGAGCCGTGTCTGAGTCTACAGTGGATTTTGGAGGCGGTCTGTCACAAATATGACAATAAGACACGGTACCCGAATGAAAAAATAATGCGGAGATAATTGATGACTCACAATAAATTTCGACACAAAAAATCTTCCAGGAAGAAGATTCGAGGAAGAAGGAAATCCCACACCCCAGCTCTCAATATTGCGATGGAAGTGCACTTACAGGATTTTCCGGTTGACCCACGGGAGGCAAAACAATGTCTGCAGTGAAGTAATCCTGGCTAGGTGAGACTGAGGCGTAACAGACTGGGATGAGTAAAGAGAAGAAATTCACGTTACAAATAAAAGCTGCTTCTTCAACTGACCTCAAAGTCTTTATCTTAAACCACAAGTGACTTCATCATTCAAGGATGATTGAATCAGGGCACTGAGAGACGACACACGGCCACCAGGAGCCCTGTGCTCTTTAAACTGAACGATTTAATCACTTTGAGTAAAGCTGATGTCCCTCTGACACACGACCTGGCGCAGTCTGTTGTTTTAGAAACGCCGTGGCTTTCGGCAGAGGTCATTACATCGCTGAGGAAAACCTGTCTTCACCCGGCTGAC
Organism: Neosilurus hyrtlii; assembly: GCA_028564935.1. NCBI lineage: Eukaryota > Metazoa > Chordata > Actinopteri > Siluriformes > Plotosidae > Neosilurus > Neosilurus hyrtlii. The sequence continues at coordinate 21,859,847 of JAOUQZ010000024.1, read as the reverse complement.
CCGCACTCACTCGCATGCTATTCTGAGTCACCTAACATGACAGCCGCACAGTGTTCGGATACCAGCGGGTGCTCTTGTGCAAGGCACAAGTCTCTACTGGGTGAAAGGTTGTCCACTGAAACAGGAACAAATCTACCTATAAAGCATAACAATGGCTGTAGAAAGCACACAGACCCGACGTCCACAATGTGAATCTCACATTACTCCGAGTAATCCGGTAAAACTTTTTCATTTGCAGCTTACAGAATAAACTGAGAACTACATGAGGGATTGTTCACTGTTCATTTTACTGACAGCTTAGAAAACAGCACCTGAATCAGATGTCACTTAATACGGTCGTTAGGTCATTATTATCTCCATTACTCTCTCAGTTCTCTCTGGCTTAAATCGGCCCTTTACTCAGGCATGTAAAACAGATCACGTCTCTCTCCCTTTCCAAACCCAATTTCTCACACTCACTGTCAGTCCTATCCTCTCGTTCATGTCCTTCTCTTCCCTACATTTCTCCTTGTGGATCAACTTTCACTCGTGCTGCCAAGCTTTTAGTCTTTAGTCTGCTTTTGAAAAGAGTCTCGTTACAAAATGGATTAGGTCAGATCTCTAAGAAGAACGCCTCAACACACACAGACTGCTGTTTCTAAACAACAATATGCAATATTTATTAAAGACACATATTTAAGGCTTTATGTAAACCAGCTCTAAGATTATACCAAATCCAAGGCTTTACCTTTTGCCTGAAGAAACAATAAGAGAGCTATGAGGGTGAGGAACACGGGATTCGATTTAACTAAAACAAACAGGCCAAGGTGACGAGTTTGGAAATGGCTGAAGAAATCAGCAGTTACAGCCATGACGTTTTTACAAGTAAACATATTGATGTCACTCTTAATTTTGATACTTTTTACTGGCATTGCGACATTGAAGCCAAAGGTCGAACAATTTATTGATAAGAGCCATTTCCAAACTTATCAAGCGCAAATATTGTGGCACGAGTTGCAATTTTTCAATCATTCATCTAATTTTTGCATGTATTCACCAGAAAACGACAAAATCAACTTTTTTTCTACGTGTGTCGCAGCTCACTTGTGGCATGTTATGTTTACTGTGCGATGCGCACGTTCAAGAGAGCGTTCATATTTATATCTGCACAGACAATACAGCGCTTTAAAAATGTACAAATAAATGACGAGTCGACTTTCTGCACTTTTAAATGAAACTGACAAACACAGTATACTGTGAAGTATAAAGAAACCTGTTCAGTTTTGGACAGTTATTCATCTTTCCTTTTTTTTGTCATTTTGGAAATTCACCCAACTTCAAATGTAAGAATTTAACAAAAGCACTGACAATGCAAACCCCCACCAAGCCTAGCAATCACCCATATGAAGCAAAATGTCCAAAATTGTTCTCTCAATGTTCTCTCAAACATTTAACAATGTTAAAGAATCGTTTAATACAGCCCTGGATCCAGAATTTGATCCGAATCACCTTCAAAAGCTAACGGCGTCTTCTTTTCTTAGACATTTCATGAAAATCAGAATATAACTTTTTTGTAATCCCACTCACAAACATACGACACATATGGGTAAGGCTCTTGAAAAATACTCCAGGGTATGACTTGTCGTTTACGTTATCATTAGGTAGCGTTATGAGCCTTATAATTTATCTCAAAACCATAACCGGTGACATAAAGTAACTAGAATTTGATTTACTGGTAGTTTGATGGTCCCAGGATTTTCTGACAAGTGACAGAAACACGTTTTTAATTAAAACACGTGTTAATTTTTAAGGCAGACTTCTGAGGTCTGGCAGATGAGCAAAATGAGCTTCAGGCAGCTTGTAGTTTAAAATTAGGAATGTTATCTTAGCGGAAAGCAGGTTTAAACATCCTAAAGTATACAAAAGTTAAGTCAGTCATTAACATAATCAATAATAATAATCACTTCTGGCATTCCTTTATTCAAGGATCCACCACAGAGAAAATATTTGTCATTCAAAGACACGTTTTTTTGGACATGGATCCTCAACACTTTTACCACTTTGTATATAAAAAGTATTGAATTCCAATTAGCAAAACATGTGTGTGTGTGTGTGTGTGGGGGGGGGGGGGGTGGGGGGGGGGGTTTATTGAGCCATATAAAATTTATGGCATTTGGCACATGCTCTTACCGATTTTTTTTTTTTGGACAATTCTCATTTTTGACACAACTGAGCAATTGAGAGTTAAGGGCCTTACTTAAGGGCCCAACGTTGCTGGTACTGGGGATTGAACCCTCTGACCTTCGGTATCAGTAACCCATCGCCTTAACCACTACGCCACCACTGCACTGGTGGAGGCATTGACACGAAGCCACGGAGATGACTTGCTGGTTATTTTAATAACGGGTGACCATGAATTAATATATTAAGGTCATACAAGTTGTGGTGTCCACAAGTCAATACTGAGCTTATGGCTTTTCAGTAACTTGTGCTTAAAGATTATCATGTTATGTTCAGGGCCACACACGGTCTAATAAAAAAAATATATATATATATAAAATGCTCTATATTTAAATGCCTGTACAATTCAATTCTGGGATTAAAAACTGAAAAAATACAAAAACAACAACAACAACAATAATAATAGTCTATGAGAATCAAAGCGCACTTTCTTCTCTGTATGAAATGAAAAGAGAATATGAAAAAACGATACTCCAGGCTTATGTGGTTAGAAAAGGTTAAGTGAATGAAGGGTGAAATGTATCAGTGTTTATCAGGGAGGAATTTGAATTTAATGGATAGAGAAGCGGCTTTGGGACCAAAAGGTCGCTGGTTCGAGTGAGCTGTACTTCCCTTCCTCCACCTCCATGGCTGAAGTGCCCCTGAACAAGGTACCTAACCCCAACTGCTTGCTGGGCACCCCAGTGTGTGTGTGTGTGTGTGCCCATTGCTCCAAGTGTGTGTGTGTGTGTGTGTGTGTGTGTGTGTGTGTGTGTGTGTGTGTGTGTGTGCTCACTGCTCCAAGTGTGTGTGTGTGTGTGTGTGTGTGCTCACTGCTCTGAGAGTGTGTGTGTGTGTGTGTGTGTGAGAGAGGCAATAGTTTCCCTTGCTATAACACAGTATAGCAAAAACAAAATTAAGAAAGAATGTTCCAGAAACACAATGAGTCTGACAGGGGGAACAGTTCCGTTTTTATAAACAGATAAACATATTTAAATGGAGAATAAATACGACAGGATGAATCTCTACTTATAGTATCAGTCACTATGATGATTTAGGGATAAAACTAAGAAGAGGAGAAAGCTTTAAAGCATGACAGGAAAGTTCTCGATAGCCATTAGCTTTAATCCGAGAGTCAATGTTTACACCTGATGTAAGCTAATGCGCCATGTTTTAAAGTAATAAACACATTCCGGCTCACCTTCCTCTCAGATTCTCCTCTGTTTTTGACCTGTTCTTTCTCCAGACTGAAGCACAGAGCGATAGTTCTGTTTCTTTCCCTTCTTTTAAACAAGCTGGTGACACTTTGACAACCACTCCCCTTGAGGTTAGCCAGCTAACGTTACCCTACACAAACCCTGCACTAGCTTAGCCAACAGGCGGCTAGTCAGCGGGCGTCACGAGCGCTGCCTCACGCAAATGACGTCCAGTCACGCAAACGACGCATTCTGAATTCAGGCATCCCGCAGCTGCTGATACATAAACAATACGCAAAAGTCGCTGGTTTTCTGCCAGTAACGGACACGTTACCGCGCACCGTCCATACTGTTTTCGTCTGCAGCTATCGAGGTTTCTGTTTCAATACCAAATCACATAGAAATTCCATAAAAGGTGCACTAACAAGGGAGCGGACTGGTGATCATTCGTGCCCTACGTAGTGCACTGTGCGGAAATTTGTAACGTAGCGCTTACATACTGGCACGCGAGGGCGAAACGGGGTGCATTGTGGGAAATGTAGTCCGCAGACAGGCACGCACGCTTGGATAGGTTACTCTGAGGGGCGTGGCAGCAAATGACAGGTCAGTGCCCATCTAGAATTGAAGTAAGGAACAAAACAGGCCGGAAAAGGAATTAAACAGGTCCTGGCCTGATATTTAGCAGCAAGACGTGTTTCTCTAACTATCCAGCAAACACAGAATGTTTCATTTGGTTCCTCCCTTCATTTTTTTTTTTTTTGGGACCAGATAATAATTGTCTGATTTGGTTTACAGTACAGTGGTGTATTAGCACGTAATCCACCTCACAGCAAGAAGGTCATGGGTTCGAGCCCCAGGCTCAGGTGTTTCTGTGTGGAGTTTGCATGTGTGCGTTTCTTCCGTGTACTCTGGTTTCCTCCCACAGTCAAAAGACATGCACTTTAGGCTAACTGACTGTTCCTAATTGACCTTGGGTGCGAGTGTGGGTGTGAGTGTTTGTCCGTGTTGCCCTGCGACGCCCTGGTGAGCTGTAAAGGATGCACCCCAACTTTGCCCACTGTAGGCTGAGATAAGCACCAGCCTCCCTGCAAACCCTAGCAGGATTAAGCAATTTGGCAAATCAGTGAGTGAGTCAGTGTACTCATTATCTGAGTATTGCCTTAAAAATTAAAATTTTTAAAAATGGAGTACATGTTACTCAATAATTTGGAAGAACTTGGAAAAAGCAAAACAGCTAATTCATTGGTCTATTTATTAACGATGTCAGTGAGATCAGCTGTTGTATAAAGGTTGGAACGTGATTATAAGTCTTGTGTTCATTACCATGGACTACTCTAGGAAATATTACAGATTTCTTCTTTTCATGCACAGTAAACATTTCAACAGTGAAAACATTACACTCGTTTTTATGAGGTGTGCTTAAATGTTGTTTCAGATCATGTGACAAATTCCAGATACATTGCAACACAAACAAAGCCCTTCCTTAGCCAAGTACACTAATGACCAGGGTTCCAGTATGTCAGAGATTTGTTCAGAGAGAAGAAAAAAAAAAGCTTAACCTTGAATAGGTGTACAATCTAGCAAAGTAAAAAAATAATAAAAAATACACTGAGAAAAGATCAGAAATCCTTATAATGAGGGTCTAAGGGCAGTTAGCTGCAGTGGCTAATTTTCTAGAATATTTTCATTAATTCTTAAATGTAGAATAGTAAAAAATATATAGAGAGATAGATCGATAGATATGCTTGTTATAACACCAGTTATTACTTCTTTAGTAATATTTTGTGTGTAATTCCTGCAACACCGATTTACACACAGCTGCAAGAACACGTAAGCTGATTTACATTTGGCGACACCCACAACACCCCATAAAAGGCTAAAGAAAGCACACACAGAGCTGAAAACAACAAAATGCTAACAAAACTGTCATTCTGCATGTGCAGAAATTCTGCGCCAATTATTCAGTCTGACACTGAACAGTCGAGGTTCATACTCTGATTAGATACATTTACATCAAATCTTGAAGAATTGAAACTGGATGTGTATGAATACTACTTACATATATTTACAAATAAAAGATTGATTTGTCCAGCGCTCAAAAGCGGAGCTCCCAAGACAGTCTTTCTGTGCTGTGTTTCTTAATTATTGGACTTATGGTTTTGTGAAGAATTAGTATAAGCCAAACACACACGCATGAGCCCTTAAAACTTAAAACTCACAAACCTTTTCACTTGCTTTAAAATCCAGTCGATGGTTCCTGGGAGGAGCTCCGCTAAAAATAATTTTAGTCTATTTTTTTTTAAGAAAAAGGAAAAAAAGTTTTCATAAACAAAACTGCTTTATTGTGTTATGAATAGAACAGAATTTCGGCAATCTTGACAAACGCTCTCATGCGGGAGCTCAACTGTAAGAATTATTTGCCTCAAACTCAGAAGATATTGCTGAAAATTCCCCAGAACAAAAAGTCAGGGAGACAGAAGATTCCGCAATGTCCACTGAGTCAAATAACAGTTTTAGTACATACTACACGAGAACATATGAAACGCAAACTAAAATGAGATATTCATGGTCTAGTTTTTACATTTTTTAAAGAGTAACAGCGGTCATGCATGCTCAGTTATGGTGTCTTTTGAAATTCAATCAAAGTTTAAATAAAGTGCTATTTTACCTTGAAGAACATGAGGGTTATATTATGTTCCTTTTTTTTGCAGCTGTAGTTACGGCATTTTGATGAATTTCTACGATGCCAGAATCAGTGTCGGTGGTAAAATGGGAATGTTTGTCTGCTGTTTTGAGTCAGGTATTTTCCCGAGGTTGAGAGATGGATAGTGTCTGTTATTATTTATTCAAAACATTTTCTTGTTTCTGGTTGGTGGAAAGCCATGAAATAATCCTTGGTTTTGAATCATTGTCACAGGATAAATACATTTCTGCATCATTGTTATAGGATAAGTTTAATGGTTATTGCACAACTGGTAAGTGCAACACAGTGACATGACTGTCGACAGGGAAAATATTTTTGAATGAATAATAAAAAAACAATTATAGAATTTGGCTTTCGTATGGTAGAGAATTAATCGATCTCGGAGAAAGTCTTCACCCGTGGACTCCGCAAATAAAAACCCCTCGAACGAATAATTCTCCATATCATACTTCGCCTCATTCGATTATTGCTTATTATCCCAAGATAGCTGACCAATCACATACCGTCATTCCCACGTCATACATATAGAGCTTGGTAACACCGGACCCACAGGCAGTTTAAGTGGTCACATGGATAGCAGAGATCATCAGGGGTGTTTTTTGCAGCGTGGTCGGAAAGCTGGAACACTTTATAAATCCCTTTAATGCCTTGTGCAAGATTCATCCTTTCATTCATCCGTCTCTTCTGACCTATCAAGGTTTGAACTTTAATTAAACAACTGCCCCTAAACTCCCATCATACAGATGCAGTAAAAGGAGATTTGCTTAACTGACTATTCATTTAAATATTGATCAGTGAGAACTCAAATAAATATTGTAGCTACTTTACTGGTCTATAAACAGTGCATTCATATGGCGTTTAATAAATATACAACGGTAATTAGTTTACATGGGAATGGGATTAATACAGCCAGATTCGGTTATCTGAGTAACCACAGGCCCAGACAATGACTGAGTGATGCTGACATACGCTATCAATCCTGGGAAAATTACAACTCATCAGCGAAATGAAATGGGAGGAGAATTGTGTGTGACTGGGATATCTGTGCTCTGAGGTTGCAATGGGTTTTTGAATGGCTGACGCTATTGCGTTCTCGCACTAAGCCTTTAAGTCAGCTTACTTCAGTGTCTGTTATAAACTAACCCATGTAAAGGTAGAAATATCAGAATACACGTGCAACACAGAATCATTTTACAATAACGGAAAGAAGGGATCGTCTCTGTTTTAGTCTTTGCTGACGTAACCAATACATACCTTTTCATTGGATGTCCTATTTAATGGTACTGACGCAATGCTCTACCAGGGTGCAGTATGACTGGCATGAAAGATCACCATATACTGACTGACCCTCTCTGTGATTTTACCTACATTCCGTTTACGATGTCACAGAGAGGGCCAATCAGTACATGGTGGTCCCTCTCTGTGACATCACCTACATTCGCAGAAAATGTCACAGAAAGGGGCAGTACTGGGATATCCCACCTGCAGAGATACCGCACTACTGCCCCTTACTGCCCTATCCAATCCTACCACATCCTATCTAATTCAATACCATCCTATCCTACCCAGTCCAACCTCATCCCATCCCATCAATCCACACTATGAAGAACGAAGCCTTCATTAAATTGAATTCTAGTTTTTTTTTTTTTGGAAGAACACAAGAAGCGGTGCTCAGTCCCTGTCTGACAGTTCTTGGTCTTTTAGTTAGTCAGGCCTCCTTTTTTGCCAGTCCACAGTTCTCTTAGCTCCACCCGACAGCCCAGATCTCTGAGAGCGGCTCTCGCCACGTCGCCGCAGTCCCGGTGCGAGGCCAGGGCCTGACCGATCAGGGCCTCGGCCCCCATCTCCAAAATGGGCTGGCTGAAATCCCGGGTTCGGGACACCAAGTTTCTGAGCAGCATGCACGACTGTTTCTGCAACACAGAACACACACTTCCTCTTAACACCCCGAGGTCAACAACACCTACAGTTAGAGAAGGCGTCTAGCCATCGTGTCGTATTTACCTGCACGTTCACTTCCGCCGGGTGCGCCTTCATGGCCTGTAGCGCGGCCAGCGCTCCTCCATTCTCCATGATGACTTTGCAGTTACTGGGCTTGCGCAGAGCGAGCACACACAGAGCAGCACAGCCCTGTTCACACACCTGACCATACAGAAGCAGTGCGATCACCATCAACACCATCATCATCATCATCAGTATCAGTATAAAAACTAAACCCTTCTGACAAACACGCAGTGGCTTTAAGTTTAATCTCCCACAGTTTTCACTTGCAATTCCATCAGATGATAACAGGGGGCGATGCCGTACCTGTGCGTTACTCATGTGTCGGTTCACCGCCATGACAATAAGTTCCGTCCCTCCAGCATTCACGATGGCGTCTTTGACATCGTCGTTGCCTGCAATCGCCCGCAACGCACTCAACAGTTGCTTTACAAGGTCCTGCAAGCAAACAAAACAGAATTTCAATGAAAACAGTAGAAATATCGATAAGATGGTAAGTGTGGAGCGCCCAGTGTTCCCAAAATTCCCAAAAGGAAAATAGACCACAGGGGTCTGGCCCATTTCATAATATGCCAATAAAGAACAAGCATAGCAAGTCTGTAAGCCCCAGCTTCAGGGTGACCCATTCCTGTTGTTCCCGAGCCGCTATATTTGGGATGCGCCAACACAAAATAGTTAAAGTCCGTCCCGTCCCGTCCCCCCACCTCATTTTTCTTCCCCTAATTTGGTCGTATCCAATTCCCACCCTTCAAGTATTTCCCTCCCTTTCACACGACCACCACCGACTAGAGAAAGGCGTAAGCATGCACCACGACCCCTGCGTGACATGCAATGCTGCCACCCGCCTCTTTATGAACTGCTTGTGTATTTGGGGGCGGCCGAACACACTCGGAAGGAATGAAGTGAATATAAAGAAAGAAAAGCAAGGCTTTGAATTATAACAATGCTAAGAGAAAGAGGAAATCCTAATTACTCGTTTGATGAACAGAACCGTCATTTAACTGACTTAGTCACAAACATTTCACATCTAATGACAGAAATGAGATGAATTCTTTTTATTTAGTATGAGCGGTGAAGTCAGCTGTAGACAGCGAGAGATGCGCAATCATTAGTTTTCATGGTGTTCATGTGTGAGAATATCCAAAATGTGGTGGGGAGCATCAGAGCCCAGTGGGACAATCGTGTCAGAGTTAACGTGGGGTTTCCTAAAATGCCTTCTGAATGTGTATTGTTTACACACCCATATAAGTATATGCACTCTCGCTGCACAGCAGGCTTCAAGCAGACACATAAAAACATTCTTCTCTGTCTATTCACTGTCAATCCGCCTGCTCTCCCAGTCAACTCCTCGTTTTTTTTTTAAAGTAGAAAGAGATATTTTGAGCGTGGAGGGCGGATACCTCAAACTGTAATTGAGGCGTGATAGCAGTTTGTGACACAGTGAGGCGGGGCAAATCTGGCGAGAAACAGCTGTGAAACAGAATCATTCAAAAAAATATATTGACTACAGGTTTTTTTTTTATTAATTTATTTAATATTAATTTTTTAACAAAAAAAATAGAGTAGTCAACTTAAAGGGCCAGTGCAAGGTGTCTCTAAGTGAACAGCCCAGCTGTAAAAACACTGGCGAATCACTGCTTCGCAGCCAGCTAGGACATAGCCAGTCAAATGCTCCCGTGTCTCCCTGCTCATCCATTATTTTCCAGTAAGACATTATGGTGACAGAGTAAATGATGTAAGGGTCATTTATTGGTGCATTCTCATTTCAAAACACTGTATCCCAGAACGAACGTTCCAGTGGATTCACCCGTATGACATCATACCTAAAGCCGTTCGGGAGACGTACGCCTTTCAACAGACACAACAAACCGGTCTCTCACCTGACAGTCCAAACTGTCTGCGAGCAGCGTCATCATAAACTTCAGTCCTCCCAAATCCACAATGTCTTGGCAGAACTCGTTCCTCACGGCGAGACGGGACAGGGTGGCGCACAGCTCGCTGAGAACCGGCACGTTCTCTGGATGGGCTGCAGTAACACCGGCAACATGCATTAATCTCACTATCAGCTAAAGGTACACTGTGATGTTGGAGGAAAATAAGCAGTGATGTGATGTGATGCAACAATAACAATCAGAAGTGTTTTATTCCTCTTCTACCACAGTGATCATCCAGCCTGAAGAGTTTCCTGTCATTACCGACTGTTAGAAGGTGCTGGAACTGGAGACTCCTTCCATAATCCTAGAAAAATGTCTTTACTTTCCTGAAAGCTTCACAATAGTGTGTTCTTGCATGTTAAATAACACAGTGTTTATTATCTCTGCCAATGAGGCTATGTTTGTTTTGCATTATTTTTAGAAGGGTTGACTTTTTTTTTTAAGTGTCACATTACAGCAGATATTCATTCATGACATATAATGACGTTATATGTAGAGATTTTCAGGAAATTTCTACCAGAGGTGGGCGGGGCTATCAGATTTTGGAGATGATCCAGATGAAATTCTGGATCCAGAAATTTTTTAAAGGACTTTAACATTGTAAGATTTTCGACATTTTGGTTCATATGGGGAAACTGGTGGGCTTGGAGGGAGTCTGCACTCTCTGAAGATCTTATATCCTAAGTTTCTGCCATACACTTTCCTGTAAGTGATTTGTTACCATAGAAACGCTATACTATAAATCCTATAGAAATACACCAATAAGAAATGAGTCAGAATAATTGTGAATTTAAGAGCGAGGGCTGTGGTAGAAGAAAAACCCATCAGGAGCAAACACCTCCTGTCCCACATGTCTACTTAATACATGTAACATGTTCAAACTTATCATCAGGAACACGCAAGGAACAAATCTCACCTTTAGCAGCTTCTACAATGACCTTCAGTCCATTGTGCTCCAACACAATCATTTTAGCGTGCTCATGCGCGTGGCCGAAAGGAACTCGCACATCATCGTCAAAGGTCATGACCCTAAGAGCAATGCAGGCCTCCTTGACCACCTCAGGTTTCTCAATATGCCGTTTTATGGCACCAGCGAGTAAGTTAAGCACCCCAGCCTTCACCAGATCCTGCCTGTTCTGCTCGTGCTTCAGACAGCAATAACGCACCGTCCGGATCACCAGGAAGGTCAGCGTCGGATCCTCCTGGTGGCTGCGTAATGTATCTATCAAAAATCCCTGACCCTCAGCGTCCAGAAGATCGGGCTGACCGTCAGTGAGCGCAGAAAGAGCGGTGAGAGTGGCAGAGAGCACACTGTTGTCTTTAGCAGCAGACTGGCCGCAGGAGAGCAGTGTGGGATAGGCATCGTTCTGGGCCGCCAGGTATCGCTCAGCAAATCCTAGGGAGCACTGCTCCGTGAAGAGCTTTAAGCTCTCCAACACTGATGTGGACGAGCACTCTTGTGCACTCCTGAGAGACTGCAGAGCCTGCGGGAAAGTCAGTGGGCATTACTTTTCATATACAGGACATTCAATTCATTTTCATCAACACAAGATTTTCATTTGTCAAATTGACATTAACGGTGCCACGGTGGTGTTGTGGCTAGCATGTCCACCTCACAGCAAGAAAGTCCTGGGTTCAGGAACCATGCTCAGCCAGGGTATTTCTGTGTGAAGTTTGCATGTTCACCCCTATTTTTGTGTGGGTTTCCTCTGGTACACCAGTTTCCTCCCATGGTCTAAAGACGTGCACATTAGGCTAATTGGCCGTACCAAATTGGCCCGAAGTGTGAGTGTAAATTGTTGTACGTCTGTGTTATTCCTGCAATGAACTGGCAAGCCGTGCAGGGTGTACCCTGCCTTAGTCTAGAGTCGACTGAGATAGGCTCCACCCTCTCCGCGACCCTGGTAGGTAGGATGAATAAATGAAGTTAAAATTCATGCAATTATCCAACCCAGGATGGCATGGTGGCGACGTGGTTAGCAAGAAGGTCCTGGGTTCGAGTCCCAGGCTCAGGCATTTCTGTCTGGTGCTTGCATGGGTTTCCTCCTGGTACCCTGGTTTCCTCCCATAGTCTGAAGACATGCACATTAGGCTGACTGGCTGTGTGAACCAGTTAACGTGTGCTTTGAAATGGTCCATTAATCGAGATGTATCCCGCCTTTGCCCAGTGTCGACTGAGATAAGCACTGCCTCCCTGCGACCCTGGTGATAGGATTAAGCGGTTGAGCAAATGAGTGAGTGAGTGAGTAATTGTTGAATAGAGGTCCAGGACTGATGTGGAGTTTGGGTTACTCTGTGTATGTTGTGTGGATTTTCTTGATGCCCCGGGTTCCTCCCGATTAAAAAACGTGCTTTATGTGGACGTTGCAAAAGGGAAAAGTCCTGCAAACATCCATCTACAGTGTTTAAAGCAAATGTCTTGTGATTGCAATAAACTAACTGCTCCTATCAATCATTACCCGATCATGTGAGTGTTTTGCTAGAATGTTTCATGACATCTTTTCCCGTACCGTATCCTGCACAAACAGAACTTTATACCTGGAGGACTTCATGAGTTTGCTCGTCTGTGGTCTCTTCAGAAGATGCTTTGGGAATTGCCTTCACAATATTACTCAGATCCACACCTACACATGAGGAGGCAGATAAACAGAAATGTGACCACCGGTCATCACTGAGCGAGATTTGAAACACAGGCTGCTGAGATTACCCTGAGACTCAAACTGCTCGATGGCTTCCTTCAGAGCTTCAGCCTCCTCCATGTCGAGCTCCTCAATGTTCTCCCTCACCACATAGTCAAACGTCTCCTGGGTGATCCTGCGTTTCGCCATGCCTGCAGACTAACCAATAACTAAAAAAGAAAACAGAGATAATAGCTAATATCACTTTTATCCCCGAGTTACTGCACATCCCCTGTATGTTGGTTACAGTAATCTTCCAGAAACACAACAATGAATGGCTGTCAGACACTTCCGGTTAAATATAACCCCCCCAAAAATCACGTTTTAACATGTAAATATTGTAAATATTTCACGTTTTAACATGTAAATAAATAGAACCGTCCTTCATACAAACTGCTGTGTTTCTGTTTTTCAAAAATAAACAAATAACAGTTCATTTACATACATCACTGATAACAATCACGCCACTCACCACACCACCCAAGCTGCAACTCAACGATAAAATCCCACCCTACTCTGAAAACCAGCCCGCTACGTACTAAGAGTAGAGACAACTACGTTCAAGTCGATGACGATATTTACGCATGCGGTTGTGAATCCCTAACCTTGCGTAAGGTCCGTTTGTTAATAAGGTTCGTGTGAAACATATACAAATATTGAGTTCCGGCTACAATTTGTTCTTCAAAGTGTGTTTCTCCGACAAATTGTAATTTGAATACTATAATACATATAATACGTGTGTGGGGTTAAATGTGATTTTCCAAAATAATCATTTGTTTGGGTATCATTTTGTACGGAACAACAGCAAATGAGATTTGCAATACAGCGCCATCTAGAGGACACTGATGTTTCAATTTACATCCAACCCGCAAAACTCGAATTATAAGTTTGTGAAAGCGGTTTTTAGGGTTTTAAGCTTCTCGGTCTTTGGATTTAAAGAGAAAAAAAGATAATCAAAGTACCACATACAATCTTAAAGCGCAGGTCCAGTGAATCTAATAAGCTTTATATAGCAGGCGGGGCTGTGTAATGGTGGCACGACTAGTTAAAGCGGTGCTCCTCTGGGAGCAGGTGCGCGGGTTCGAATCCCACCACTGTGTTTCTTGTTCATGTTGGCAGGTCCATGAGGAGAAATCATGCACCACTCTGATAATGTGATGTATAACCCAACCACAGTCTCTGAGACCAGGGAAGCCATTATTTTCTACAATTGAATTTGAAGAAGCATTAGGAAGAATATTACTTCATATTAATTCAAGGGGATTTTGCAAAGTCAGTAGCTGGCTACTAAAGTTACCCACCAACACAAACATTTCCAATTAAGTTCCCTTTGTTTTTTATTTGAGCAACCCTTTCCTAAGGTTCTGGGGGGTGTTCAGGAAATAGCAGGATTTTCCCAGAGCTCTGGGAACCTTAAGACAAATTTCTCTTATTTTGTAAAAAAACAGACAAGATTTCCTGTAAAGTTAGCTTTTATGTATGGAATAGAAAGGTCAAATGAAAATGTAACAAATCCAGCTCTTTTATTACAATACAAAACACATTTTTTGTTTTTATTTACTTAGTTGGCGGAGGAGGATGAGATGGATGAGGAGGAGGTAAAGGAGAAAGAAAGAGGAGGATGAGATGGA
>JAOUQZ010000024.1:21835191-21845404 GCA_028564935.1 Neosilurus hyrtlii | reverse complement strand
ACACACACACACACACACACACACACACATATATATATATATATATATATATACATACACACACACACACACACACAGACATGCATCATGGGAACTAGATGAAGCAGTTTTGCACAGAAAAAGTACTAAAGATTTCTTTGATCTTTAAATTTCTCTCTATCCTTTAATCCCCCCCATAATATTTAAAGTCAGTTTTAATAAGAAATTAATTAACCGCAGCATAATTTTTTTCCTCTCTTTTCACATAAAAATAAGCCCTGATTAAACACCATCACACGAAGTAACAGAGTTCCTCAAAGCCGACACTGGTCCACTCACCGTTTTATGAATGAACAGGAAAATCACAGCAGCTTCCACCTCTCACACTCTGCTTTCTCAGCTCCAGTCCGCGCGCTCGGATTCAGCGCCTCTGTTTTCTTCCCCTTTCTTCATCTGATGATGGGCTGGTCCGATCTATCTTCTCTCTGATTGGTCCGTTCTACCCAACGTGTTTTTATCTCCGGTCCATTCGCCAGCAAACGCTCATTGCATAATGGTGGCCTTGTCAGGCCCAGGTCCAAATCAAAATGCGGGTTTTTAAAGTACTGAGCAATACAAACCCGGATGTAAACCTAAAGCATGACTGAACCCACACCGTATTCACAACACTAACGGATTTATTATACTATTTTCTGTTACAGCTCAATTCATTGGACGATCCAAACGACTTATTCCCATTATTCGGCTCCCAAAGCGACTCTTTGCCATTATCCGTCTCCCTAAACGATTCAAAGTCATTATTCGGCTCCCAATTGCGACTCTTTGCCATTATTCGGCTCCCAAAGTGACTCTTTGCCATCATTCGGCTCCCAAAGCGACTCTTTGCCATTATTCGGCTCCCAAAGTGACTCTTTGCCATTATTCGGTTCCCAAAGTGACTCTTTGCCATCATTCGGCTCCCAAAGCGACTCTTTGCCATCATTCGGCTCCCAAAGTGACTCTTTGCCATTATTCGGCTCCCAAAGTGACTCTTTGCCATCATTCGGCTCCCCAATCGACTCTTTGCCATTATTCGGCTCCCAAAGTGACTCTTTGCCATCATTCGGCTCCCCAAGCGACTCTTTGCCATTATTCGGCTCCCAAAGTGACTCTTTGCCATTATTCGGCTCCCAAAGCGATTCATTGCCATTATCTGTCTCCCTAAACAATTAATTGCCATTTGTCATCTCTCAAAACAACTCACTGCCGTTATTTACATTTACAGCATTTGCCAGACACTGTTATCCAGGGCAACTTACAATTATCATCTTTATACACCTGAGCAATTGAGGGTTAAGGGCCAAAGTTGCTCAGGGGCCCAACAGTGTTCATAGTGGGGATTGAACCACTGACCTTCAGATCAGTAACCCAGCGTCTGAACCACTAAGCCACCACTCCCCGTTATTAGGCTCGCTAAACGATTTATGGACATCATTCGGCTCCCCAAATGAATCATTGCAATTATTTTCCTATACTAGACAACTAGAACCTTTTGTCCAGTGATTGGTATTCTTGGCCAAACTACAGATGTTTTACTTTGGCTTCTAATTCACGATGATGTATCGAACCTGAGGTGGATGTCACTATCCATCGATCTATTTGCCGAACCCTTAATCCCATTAGGGTCACGAGGAGGCCGACACTGGGCGAAGGCAGGGTACACCTTAAACAGCTTGCCAGACTATCAAAGATCCAACACACACGTAACCATTCACACTTCTCTTTAGGGGCAATTTGGAACAGCCAATTGGCCTCATGTGTATATGTGTGGACTGTAGGAGGAAACCCGAACACCAGGAGGAAACCTATGCAAGCACGGGAGAACATGCAAACTCCACACGGTAGATATGAGAACACATTGTTTATGCTGGTAGTTCAAACTTTTTAAGCTAATATGGATTTTCATTATTGAATAATGCTGAATAACCTCCGTTTTGACTATTACTTTTTGTAGAGCATTTCTAGTTAGGGTAGGGTAGCAGGAACGTGATTCTGAATGTAGGCTAAACTGGTATTCCAAAGTATCTACACCGGTCATGCCATTTAGTACTTTGGCGACTGCCAATCACATCCCCTAATCTTCCACTCGGACTGTTTCATATTCAGAGCCTTCTTTTTCACTGTTTAGAAATCACCTTGAAATCTGTGTTGTATAATACTGAAATACAGTTAGTCAGTGTTGAAATCGACCAAATTTACCAAAGAGCCAGAATGAGATCATCAGAATAAATAATGCTTTCTCAATCACGCTGTTTTCAAGCTGCTTGAGAAATACTGCAATAGAAATGACTTGCATGTATATGACTGGAAGCTTAAATACAGTGCCAAATACTCTGAATGTAAATGAACAAAAAAGAATGGGATTGAAGTCAGGATAGAAGACAAATGTGTCTCCTTTCAGTAGTTTTAAAGAGGATCCAGGTCCTTACTATCCAACATATTTATAGACTCACTTTGTGACAAGGAGGTCACATCTCAAAATCAAAGTACTGACCATTAAAGTGAGCAAATCTGGCTCTGTACCTCTGGTATGATTACTTAATGCAGTCTGAGATCTCCAGCCAGGAGGCAAAAAAAATAAATAAATTAAAAGAGCTTGAAGGGAAAATGCTGCTATCGATTGCAGAGAAGTCGCACTGCCTGATGAAATACTGAGATTAAACATTTTAATCACGGCTTTCACATGCAGATAAGATAGTGGCAAAAGGAGCACAAAGAACTGGAGGTTTATTAATCCTGAATTTACCACCAAGAGCAAACCCTCCCCTCCAAATCAGCCCAATCACACAAAATAGATAGATATACATGTATGTGTATAGATATGGGAGGCAGAGAGAAGGCAGGAGTTGTGCGGCAAATTGGATGGAGCTAAGAGGTGGACAGGGTCGCAGGTGGCACTTTTTCATGAGGCATAGATATATAGATCAGCTGACGCCGGGGAAGGCAGGGCACACCTTGAACTGCTTACCAGTTCATCACAGGACGACAACACACAAAACCAATTTACACTCAGATCCTCACCTGGGGGGGCAGCTTGGAATAGCCAATTAGCCTGATGTGCATGTCTTTGGACTGTGGGAGTAAAACTGGAGAAAACCCATGCAGGCATGGGCAGAACACACAAACACCCCTGATGAGCCAGGGACTCGAACCCAGGACTTTCTCAGTGAGGCAGGCATGCTACTTCCTACGCCCCGTGCCACCCCTATATAAACACACTCATAGGAATTTAGTTGGCGGATATTGCAAAAATATTGCGAATTCATGAGGAACAAGTCATTTTACTTAGCTAACACAAAAATAGACCAGTCCCTTCTCCCAACAAAGACAAGAAGAGTGTTCAAACTTTACGAGGAATTACCCCGGGTTTCTCTCATTATTGTTTACTGCTGTTAGCACATGAATAACTTTGTAATCCTAGTGAGCTTCTTATAATTTAGTTAGGATATAACGTTATTCAGGCTATGACTGAGGATTGTTAGATGACAAACAGATGTTGCTCAGGCATGAGTCACTACAGATCTAGTACAGGCCACGCACAGATGGAAAGAACTGCATCGTTTTCTATGGATGTGGAATAATGTGTCCCCTACCCCCTCCCCATGCACCACCGATAAGTACCGTCCCGATAACGTCATCTGATCTAAACTGGCTATACACCTAGAAGAAGAAGCAGTAACTTGTGGCCAAAAAAAAAATTGTAAATGCCAAACAAATCGGGGGCTGAAGTGGTTAAAGTGGTCATTCATTCATTCATTAAACAGTGGTGTCTGGTTTACAGAACATTTTAAATAGTTTGTTGAATAAACTAAAGCTAAAAACATGCTAAATGAATGTGCTTCAATTTGCCAAGTCATCCAATATAAACAATCCCTGTTGGCATTGTATTGCTGAAAAATGTCAGGTCAGCTGTCTCTCTCTGTGGGGTCTTTACAGAATTAAATCCTAACCACACAATCCCTAATCTCCCCCACTGAAACATCACTTTACAATATGGCTCAATCATTCCTGCTTTGATTCAACAGAAATTATTTCCTACCCAAGAAACTAATATTTAAATCAGGCCGGCCATGGTGGTGTAGTAGTTAGCATGTTCAAGTCACAGCAAGAAGGCCCTGGTTCCGAGTCCCGGTCTCGACAAGGGCGGTTCTTTGTGGCGTTTGCATGTTCTCGCCGTGCTTATGTGGGTTTCCTCCAGGTACTCTAGTTTCCTCCTACAGTCTAAAGACATAAACATTAGGCTGACTGGTTGTTCCAAACTGCCCCAACTGGGACAGCTCTATATACAGTATATATTCAAGTGATCACAATCACAGAAGAAACCCCAAATTAGACACAGCCCTGAAGGATCTCCAGGGGAACACTGCCTCTATAGTACTTTTGTAATTGGTGCCACCTTGTGGACAGATTGTGAATGATCCATAATACATTTAAACACTGCAGTATAAAAACTGCCACTTAAAAATACGCTTCCTGTTACATTTCCAATGGCTTGGGTTCACTGACCAAGTTGGTCATGTAAGGTCTTTTAAAGTAACTCATTTCTAGTTAACCCCCCCCTTTTTTGTTTTTTGGGTGAATTAAGAATATCTTACCTCTGCAGCTTTGCATGACCCCATCTAATAATAAAAGGCAGTGGCCTATACACAAGAGGGGGTTTATTTTGGTGCAACCAGCATTATGTGACAAATGATTACCCATGCTGTCCTTGGAAGGCAGCCTAAAGAAAAAAAAAAAAAAAAAAAAAAAAAAAAAGAGAAAAAAAAGGGGAAGTGTGAAACAAGAGTCAAGTTTTATATAAACAAAAATGAAACTAGGAGAGGAAAGTCAGAGCCAAGCAAATTGTTTATTAAGTGTACAAAAAGAACAAGTGCAAAAATACAGCACCTCGACACACGAGGCCTACATAAGCACGGCTTCTGCCTTGAACCAACCTCATAAGAGACGAAAGGTATCAGGGCAGCTGCCAGTCACAGTATTCTGAGTGCGGCTCGTCGAAAGTGACAGCGGCAGGAAAAGAGCATGAGTGAGACTAGCTCATACGCTAAAGAAATGGTTAATACAAGTTAACGTGTGAAGTGGGACATGTTACAGGTATTCGTTTGCCATGAAGTATGAACACAAGAGAGTTCGGCGTCAAAGACTTTTATTCCCAGGGGCAAACCGCCATCTATACTGAACACATAACGAGAAGAAGAAGTAGGAAAGGAGACATTGTTAAGAGCGCTACAACAGGACACTTGGGCGAGTTGGGCGTGACTGTGAAGAGTTGGACACAAACAGCATGCAATCGGAGTGAAATTCATCAGGAAAGGTACAAATGAAAAGAGGAGGACAGAGCAAAGGAAAAAAGCATCGTCTCTCTCGCACACACACGTACATACCAAGGCCAACTATCATACATAATTCGTACCAAATCTAACAATTCGTTACTTTGGCAATTAATTACAGGCTGTCCAAATTTTAAATCTGTAAAAAGGTATGAAATTTCAGTCTGCCTGAAAAAAACAGGGATTCTGACCACTGCTGCTGATCCAACCTAATTGATCGCCGCATTTAAATAAGCAACCAATCGCTTTAAGTGCAGGGAAGACCCTAGGCTGCAGTGCAAGAGGAAAACCAGAATAATGCAGAGTGATCTGCGTGCTACAGCACGGCGATTGACCATAAGGAAGATTAAGGCCTTGGCGCTTGTGCCGACAAGCATAAAGGGAAAAAGGCACCTGCTAAGAGAGGTCGCTTTGGAATGGTAAGGCGGTGTAGTACGTACCGTTCGCCCACACCCAGGCCTAAAGCAGAAAAACATTCACACACAACCACACAAAACCAGTCTCAGCCCTAGAACACCATCACCCCCTCATCTCCATCTCCTCACAGGATCGAGCACTTAATCTTCTTCTTTTTCTCCCCGCCCTCCTTCTTGGCCGGCTCGGCAGGACGCTGCTCTTCGGAGAAGCCTGAGAACGTGGCGTTGCACGTCACCGCCTCCTTCAGCGCTAGATACCAGCGACCCTCGCCCAGGTATGAGAGCGTGCCCATCTCCAGCTCCTCCACCGTGGCGGGTTTCTCTTCCCCCTGTTGAAGGATCAGGATCTCAAGCAGGTCTATGCCGGTCTGAACAGCATCCACCCCTGCAGCGCAGCCTAGGGTCACGTGAGCACGGCTGCCAGCTGGAAGAGCCTCAACACCGGGGAGGTCGGCTTCGGGAACCCCCACTTTGTCGGCTCCCGTGGGCCACAGCAACAGCTGCTCGGGGGTCAGTGACACACGGGCACCAAATGTGCGAGGAGTCGCGATGAGACCAACAACAGACAGTTCTGTTGTTTTGTCATAGCAATCTTTAACCACCTACAGAAGAGCAAGAATCAGGTTTAATTCAGATCAGAGGGTTCATTTGTCACGAACACATCGCTTACATGACAATCGTTTCAACTTATTCTGTTTGTAACTTCAGACATGGAATTTTTGTCAATTTAAAAATGCAGCATGGAAGAATAGTGTTAATGTTATTATTAAATCCATTTCAGGAAATCTTTTAAAGCGGAAGGAAACGCCTTACTGAAAGATTTTTTAATGTTTTTAATTAATGTTAAAGCTGCGTCAGCCAGTAGGTTATAAAATGGGCCAGTGAAACAGCCAATAAGCTTCCACTATGCAAATGAAAACCATATAGGAAGGTCTAATTTGCATGTTTATAGAACTTGGGGGGGGGGGGGGGGGGGGGGGGGGGGGGGGGGGGGGGGGGGGGGGGGGGGGGGGGGGGGATTTCTGTCGAATTTCTTGAGTTAAGCATAATCCTAAAGTTTTCCCCATGGTTTCCTCCAAAAACTAACTAACCTGCTGTTCAGCGTATTCTTTTGCACCCTCTGCCTTCCCGTAGTCACAAAACTGAGTAGTGCAGTGAAGCGGACCTTTATTCTGGAAGTACTGCTCCAGAGCCACCTCCTTGTCAGCATCCCCTGTAACTAAAATCAACAAGAAAGGGATTTTAAAGACGGACCTCCTTCAGCGCAGAGCTGGAGGGACACAGAAATACTCTCTACTCACATTCACTGATATGTTTCTTGAAGGCTTCCAGAGTATCCAATGTCTTCAGAAAGTCCACTGCGGAAGTCTTTATCTTCTCTTCCTCTTCAGACTGCAAGAACCAGCCATAGAATAGGGGGAGCGCCGAGTCTTTCGGTTGTGCCTCCGCCGCTTTTGGAGCCTCAGCTTGAACCGCTTGAGCTTCGGAAGGCTCGGCAGGGGGTTCTGATGCAGCGGGCTCCTCCTTCCCGTCGTCTTCTGCCTGTTTTTCGGCTTCCGCATTCTTCTCAGTGATTTGCTGCTCAACCACTTCGTTCTCGGGTGTTTTTTTCTCTGCCTCGGCTGGTCCCTCAGCAGATTTTTCCTCTTCGGCAGCTTTCTCAGTGACTTCCTCCGTTACTTCCTCCTTCTCAGGCAATTTCTCCGACTCCACAGCGGCCTGCACTTCAGGTGCTGGTTCTGCAGGGTCCTGAGCCGCGGGCGTCTCAGTCACCTGTTCAGATTTCGGTTGCTCAGGAGCGGGCGGTTCCGTCTCCGCCACATCGGTCTGAGCAACTGCCTCCGGCACGTCCTGATTCTGATCAGCTTCCATTCCTCAGCAGTAGCCTGTCTCAAGGAGGAAAAAAAAAAAAGCCAA
Source organism: Neosilurus hyrtlii (assembly GCA_028564935.1). Lineage (NCBI taxonomy): Eukaryota > Metazoa > Chordata > Actinopteri > Siluriformes > Plotosidae > Neosilurus > Neosilurus hyrtlii. The sequence goes on along the minus strand of JAOUQZ010000024.1, from coordinate 21,837,723 downwards.
ACATGAGATAGCAATCAGTCCCACAGCACGCCGACCTCACAGATGAGACCGAGTCTAGCGTTTAGGCCGTGTTGTGGCACGTCTGACCTGCAGCAAAAGAAAAACTCCCTGATAAGGTTGGAGATGAGAATTTATACATCACAAGTAATAATTAAAAAATATAATACATATAACAGGCACAGGCCTGTTTTTCAGGTTTCCCCCACATTATTAAATCTGTCGCCAGTGTGAATTCAGAGGTTTTATGGGAGTTAATCCATCAATCATGGATTATTTATTTAAAAAAAAAAAAGTAGCTAATTATGAAACTCATTTAAAAAGCCAAACAAAGCCACCCACCCACGATTAAGAGTTTCGTGACAATCAGTAAGAGATGACTAGATTTGGGATGGTCCCGGTGAAGGGGTGGGGGGGCATAAACAAAAGGCCATAAAGAGACTTCAGAATACTACAATCCTTTTTCACTTTTACCCAAACCGCTTCTCCCGGTCGAAAATCTCGAACTAATCCACTCGTCTCTTCCACCCACAGGACAATAACACCCAGGTAAAGCCTGGCAATTTCCTCACACTCCCACGAGATTTTCTGATGAAATTCAAGGACCCACCCATTGTTACCCAATTACCGTAGGACGCCGTCTGCTCTTACCCCGGCGTCCATCTCCCCCTCCCTCTCTCCGTCTCTCCCCTTGTCCATATCCCCATCTGTACCTTGTTCCCTCCCTGCACACGGTCCACATGCGACCCCCTTTATCTCTAATATATATCCGTTATTCAGAAACGGTCAGCTGCCCCTTGGTTTTTGTTTTTTTTTTTCCAGCCCCCAGCGCTGATCAGATATTCTGGCTGTTGGTCAGGATTGCACAAACACTGTCGAGCTTGTGGCTCTAAAACACGAAGGATATCAGCTGACACATGTTCCTGTTATCGAGCACAGAGCAAACTTCAGCAGTTTGGGCACAGGGTTAGATTAACGCCACTGACACCCCCCCCCTTCTCTTAGTCAGGAAATGTGGCTTCAATAAAGGCGGCCAAATTAGATCAGCGTGCTTTAAAGCATTAAGGAGACTGCACTACTGCAAGCCATGGATGGAAAGTCTGCATGATCAAAAAAAAAAAAATTCAGACAAAGGAACACAAAAAAAAGAAAAAAAAGAACAATGCAATCTTTTCCTCTGAATGTCAGCCTTGGTATATCAGCTTAAAACTGATTCAGTGTGACTTACAGTGGGAAATCTGTACAAACTTGAAGCTAAAAGCAAATAAATAAATAAACAAGGGCGCGTGAGATATGAACACCTGCACCAGATTGGTCTGGGCCACTCCTTTGTGCACGCGCCACAGCCCGCAGAGCCTACCAGCGTCCACAACAGTTTATTATAAGGCAACATACAGGCTCGAGCCAAACACACACTGGGTTCAGTGGGAAGAATAATGCAGTAGTGAGCACTTTCGGACACGGTCAGGCCATTTGATCTTCACGGTCACAGACAAAGAAATAAAACGAGGCCTGTTAAAAAAAAAAAAAAAAAAAAAAAAAAGTTCCTCGAAAAAAAAAGGGAAGAAACCATGAAGTCCAAAAAGAAAAACCTTAGAAAAAGTTGCTGAATTGCAGGCGTTATTTATGAATGCAAATAATTTGGTTACAAGCGGATACATGGCTTAACAAACAAAACAAAAAAAGATAAAAACACGCCTGTAAGAAGACGGAAGAGAAAATGCTGGATGGCAGTGCGTTAGTCACACACACACCAGCGATTTACGGCCAGTTTGAGATTTGAGACAGCAAAGAAAGGAAAGAAAGGGACGTTTAATAGACTTTAGGGAAACGTAGGGAGTGGCTGGACAGCAGCAGACACATCACAGCCACACAAACACCTCGAGAATTCGGAAGAAAAAGAGAAAAACGCTGCGTGTCTCACAGACTCAGGCTGGCAGACTGAAGGAAAGGCCCTGAGGTGGTCACCCACCACCATGTGCCCCAAAAAACAGCAACAAAACTACGAGTTATAGACACAAACACACCAAAAAACACACACTCATTCCCCTCTCTTCAGTCCTCACCTACCTACCTGTGTGTGTGTGAGAGAGACTCCAGTCAGTGGCCGAAAAACCTGCAGCAGCTTTTCCGCTTTTCTCTCCAGTCCTGCACTGAAATGCCCCGCCTGCCTGCCTGCCTGAGCAGCGTTCAGCTGAAACACACAGCACTTCACACGAACCACCGCCGCCGTCCTCCTCCTCTTCTTCTTCTCCTCCTGTTCTTCTTCTTCTCCTCTTCTTCTTGAGCACGCTTAACGTACCCGACACGAGGACGCGGGCGCGGGCACGACAGACTGAGCACGAGTGCAGCGTTCACGTGCACAGTAAATACGACTTACGAGTACACGAACACGCCTGCTCGTGAATACCAGTGGGAGGGGAAAACACCCCCCCCCCCCCATTTTTCTCATGCAATATGCTTTAATGTTGGGACACCCGGGTCTGTGTGTGTGTGTGTGTGTGTGTGTGTGGGGGGGGGGGGGGGGGGGGGGGG
>JAOUQZ010000024.1:21800996-21819749 GCA_028564935.1 Neosilurus hyrtlii | reverse complement strand
CACACACACACACTTACATATACACCACCCCCCCACCCCAAGAAGTGTCTGTATTATACACACACATACATACACACACACATACACACACACTATAAAAAATAGAATAATACATATTGTACCACGTCTCACCTTCGAAACTGAAACCACCAGGACCACCGAAGAACGCTTTGAAAATGTTGTTGGCATCGAAATCTGAAGAGAGAGGAAAAAGCAAATAATTTCCTAAATTCTAAAAACTGTCAGAAAGGTTTAAAACAATTCCTTACTAATCAACTAACATGACAGAACAGTGACTGTTAATTTATTAGCGACTACATCATGCCCAAAATCCTCCTTTCTGAAACTCTATTCTGAATTTCTCTGTTGTTTTCTTTAATAATTGTTTCTGTTGTCATCGTTTGTCTCCTTGTTTCTCTGCACATACTGAAGAGTGTACATTAAATCTCTGCATGAAAAACATACAAAGATTCTCTCTTTGTGCACTAATGTCTCTAATCCAGATGTTCGTCCTGGCTCCTGGTTAAAAATCTGTCGATGCTGAGTTGGAGAGTTATCCGGTGACAAAGTCTTTGAGAGCTGACTGACCACAAAAACACCACCATGACAAAACAACTACTCTTCCCTTATTAGCAGCCAAAATCTTGGCAGATTTGTTTTGCGGACAATAGGTAGAAGTCCACGGAGCCCGATTTTGGATTTTCGAACCGGAAACAGGATTGACACAAGTCCAATTACACCATGATGCATGGACAGAATCGAACGCAATTTGGGTGCCAACAATTCAGCGGGGCCAGATATGAACGTGTCACAGATATAACTCTGGCGTGTGACTCAACTGAGCTTGTTTTATACCTTACACTGAAAGCTCTGATGAAATAATTTAATGTTTGTACTGGAAAGTTGATCAACAATTCTGTCGCATCAAAACCAATTAAAAAAAAAAAAGAAAACAGCCCTGCAAAGAAGGCAAAACCCCCTCAGCTTGTGGAGGCCATACTGGATTTCAGACCCTGATGAAACTTGATAGGCTTGTGCAGTCCCAGCGTTCATGCCAAAAATGGTGAAGATCAGTGATGGTGATTGAATTAGAGTGCTAAACGTACCCCTCACACCCCCCAAAAAAAGTGTTCCCACTAATTCAAAGCAACTCGTGATCGGTACTTGTGGTAAAAGAGACAGACCCATGTTCATGTCGTCGTCTTCCAGATCATGGCCGCTGTCATAACGAGATTTCTTTTTGGGGTCGGAGAGCACGGTGAAGGCCTCGCCTACTTCTTTGAACTTCTTTTCCTCCTCTTTCTGTATCTCGGCACTCGCACCACTGTGCCGATCTGCGACAGAGAGGGATTTATCATGTAAAATAATAATCAAATCATCATCCCACTGGCTATTACATGAACAACGGACGTAGGAACGTGTAAATCCTCTACCTGGATGGTGCATCAGGGCTCGTTTGCGGTATGCCTTCTTGATCTCATCTTCAGTGGCATTTTTGTCCACTCCTAAAACTTTATAGTAATCTTTCCGTTTACTCTTCTTCAGCTCCAGCTGAGCATTCTTCAATAATGTCTTATGTTCTAAAGGACAGGACACACTGTTGTAAAGCAGCAAGAAATAACATTTTAGCTGCAGGCCTTAAAGGTATAAAAAGTGATTTTGGTTGACCCCACCTTTATTCTTTTCACTGAAAAAGGTGACCAGCCTACCTACCTTTAGTTTTCTCTGTTTGATAGACTTTCTCATAGTCCCTTACAGCTTCTTCATACTGTTCTGTGTCCATGTAACTGCAGGAGTCCAAGGCAGAAAAACGTTTGAGCAAAATTGCAGAAAAATACACATGCACAGACACCTCTGGTACTTCTATCTTTGTGGGGACATAATGCATTTCCTAACCTTAACCACGCAACCAAATGCCTAACCCCAACTTAAACTTAAGTGTATTCGCACCTGATAACCATGTCTTAACCCTCAAACAGCTTTTTTGGTTAAAAACAACAAAATGTAGGAAGTACAAGCATATATATATGTACACACACTTTCACAGAAGCGAGCAGGCTTACCATTGGGCTCTTCGCAAGTACGCTTTAATATAGGACTCATCCAGTTTAATGGCTTTTGAGCAGTCTTCTATGGCTTGCTCCAGTTTCTTTAACTATAACAAAGCAGATTGAGAAATACCCATATCAAATTCATGCACCGCACAGATATATACAGATAGCTTCAGTTTAATGTCCATAGAATGGAATACTGCATTTAGAAGATTTAAAGATTCACGTCGTGATCAAACTAATAGTCTAGCTACACGTCAATGTAGAGATAGAAGAACCATAGGGTTAGTGCCTGGATAAAAACCCAAAGGCACACGTAAAACAGGTAAAGGGACAAGAATACTGAAAAATATGAATGAGGGGCAGCGGACATTATCTAAAACAAACACTAGGTAGGTAGGTAAGGTAATTAAACTGCATTGCGGTTGCCATTACAACTTCGGGAAGTGAAGTAACATGCTAGTTCCACAAGATGGCAGTAGTGTGCACTAAAACTCCCCACTAATTCCAACATTTTTCAACATGCACACTATGTAAGTCACAATTACACGCCTTTTGTAAAACATATACCTTTACTTGTAGACAAGGAATAAATCTAAAAAACTAAAACTATTCTACTGCTCAACATAAATAAAACCAACTAAAATCAAATGAATGATGCAGCTTTAATTAGCTCTGACTACATCACAGAACTTTAGGTCTCGTACATCAGGACCTCACTAAACCATCCGATCAGTAGTAGTGAACAGGCGGTGTGTACAAAGGGCAGGGACTTAATCAACGTGAGCTTATGACTCGTGCTTACTGTGAATTACTTGCTCATCGGGAATAATTGCAATCCTCAGTCTCAATCACAAATGAGGTTCAGCGGATTAACCGTGCCCCTCGGCGTAGGGTAGGCACACGCTGATCCGACCAGTGTGGTGCGTGTGCGTACCTGGACATCTAAGGGCATCATGGACCTGCTATTGCTCCATCTTGCATGTCTGAATGCCATTCATCCCTCTAAGAACTATTGAGCATGCCGGAGTCTCGTTCGTTATCGGAATTAACCAGACAAATCGCACCTAAAACCTAAAAATTTCCACTGTGTAAAACCGAAAGCTTTAAGACTCACCTTGGAGCCGACAGTGGCTCGGTTGCAGTAAAGTTTGGCGTTGGTTTTGATGTTGTTGGGATCGATGGTCAAAGCCTCCGAGTAGAGCTCATAAGCCTCTTCAAAATTGCCCTCTTTAAACGCCTGGTTCCCTTCTTCTTTCTTAGCTTTCAGAGCCTTGGCGTTCTGCAGTGGCAAAAAAACAAACAAACAAACAAAAAAAACCTCCGCTTTTATATGGAAAAAAGCCTCTTGCACCAGAAACATTCGACAGTGAGGGGGCATCAAACTTTACACAAAAATTCAAGTGTAGTGAGCTGTGAAGGGGTAAGAAATGGAAAAATATTAGAACCAATAGTTCTTATTATATTAAGAACCCTCGGTCTTTCATGTGACAACTGAAATGATATTCGTAACAGAGGACACAATATCCATGGTAGATGAGTATCAGTGACTCGGACTCACTCTGCAGGCCAGACGGGCTTTCTCATGGTCTGGTGCCATGCGCAGTGCCTGAACGAAGAACTGTACAGCCTTATCGATACAGTCTTCATAATACAAACACAAACCTCTCACATAGAGGGCATCACCGTTAGTGGAGTCCATCCGTAAGATATCACTAAGACACAGAGAGGTCGACAATATAATGAAATAAATATAATAAAACGCTTCATAGCAGCAACTTCTATAGAGTCTTTACTGTCTTTAGTTTTTATTCTGTCATATGGTTACCTGGCAACAGACTGGGCTTCTGGGTAGCGGCCGAGCAGTGCCAGGCATTCCGCCTTCAACACCTTAAATCTGTGACACGCAGAGGCCGACTCCAGTGCTCGATCCATACAGAACACCACCTACACACAGACACGCATAACACAACAGTTCGAGTCCATCCGCAGTAAGTGCATGGCTGGGGAAGAAAAGTATCTTTACATCACACAGATGATTTTATTCTTCAACGTCAATCTCACTGACCATTCTGAAGTCGCGCTTGTCGAAGCCGATCTCAGCCATGCGCTCATACTCCAAAATGGACTGTGCGTTTTTTAACTGTAACAAAAAAAAAAAACATCCACCATACAACGAGCTGTATATGTATGTACAGCAACATCAACATCAGTTTCAACGACTAGAAAAATCAATGCTGCTAGAGACTTTTGTAAACTTTGGGGTACACCATGAACACCCACCAGACCATGGCAGGGCCAACACACACAAAACCACCATTCATACACACACACATCTCGGAGCAATTAGGAACAGCCAATTAGCCTAATGTGCATAGCTTTTGGTCTGTGAAGGGAAACCAGAGTACCTGGAGGAAACCCACACTAACACAGGAAGAACATACCAACTCCACAAAAAAATGCCCTTGCTGAGCTCTGGGAACCCAGAAACTTCTTGCTGTGAGGCAGATGTGCTAACCACTATGCCACCGTGTTGCCCTGCTTAAATTATCCTGAACAGAAAGCTATGCGAAGTCAATAAGACCAAAAATAGTGGATGTATGCACATCTCTGGCCTTGTGTGCGTGTGTGCTTGTATTCCCCTTGCGCATAAATAAAAGACTTATAACCTGTATGGTGGAGAAAGCTATTCAAACTTTATTTTGGGGCAAAGTCACCAAATATTTATGGTACTTATTTTTAAAATAGATCTATCTGGTGCTTCTACCCGTGCAGATATAATGTCCCTGGCTCTCGTCCCATTCACTTAGTCAGGGGCCTGATCCCGTTAACTGGAAATAACTGCCTGGGCACGTTACCAAGATGGCTGCTGAGCGATGAGATGAACTCTGGTAAAACGCAATGGAAAAAAAACCAGAAGATGCCAAAAAGAAAAGTTTTTCCAGCAGAGGTAAATTTTGCCCAATTGCAAAAGGCACCCTGTGTGTCTTACTTCTTGCTGAGCCTGGCTGTTGTCGGACTCCAGCTCCAGAACCTTCTGGAAGCAGCGGCTGGCAGCCATGGCATTGCCGAGCAACAGGTGGCACTTGCCCTCCCGTAAGTGACCCTGGGGGGAAGAGGATGAATGAGTGAGTGAGCGAACACACAAATGAGTATTAACGAAAATCTTTCCATGACATCAGCCGTGGAATGATCAGGGAATTATTTCAGACCTCGGTGGACACCACACAAAGGCGAGGTCCGGCAAGGACAGTCAGACAGGGTGTTTAGCGCGCACACACCCACATACACCCTGGGTTAAAACTACTAGTCAGCCATTTATTGCTGTTAAAAAACTCTTGAGTAAGTTTATCACTTTCAATCACTCCTTCAGTTATTTAGGAGGCAGGCCAGAACTAGTGAAGAAGGTATTCTCTAAAATCTTAATTATTTTTACTCCACTTCCCAAAGTAGAACTAGTGTAATTAAGATACACATGGGGTTAGTTTTGGAGTATATAAACAAAATGTATACTTCTGCATCATGACCTCTACATTAAAATAAAGTGAACAAACAATTCCATTCGGCTACGGCGAAGTGAAGCCAGCTTGCTCAAGTTTAGTCTTGGCATTTACACCACTGTACAAACGCAGATGTTAAAGCAGGACACCAACGATAAGGAATGCATTCTCTCTCATTACTTCACAGTGCTAAAGGGGCAGCGTCATAGCAGTTTGAAGGAAATAAAACCAATGGGGTTATCAAACAAGACAATCATTTCTATAGATGGAAATTTGGTGAGCAAAGGATAGTACACACGAAGGTTTGCTTAAGAGTTTGTAACAGGATTTCAATCTTTGAAAACAAATCAGACTAGTATTCAGGAAATTCACTGCTTATTCACAAGTGAATTGAGATTAAAATCGTGACACAGCTCCTTATTATACCTATTTTCATTATCAGGTTATATTTACTTACAAGTTAATTTAGAAGTTGCAATATGGTAAAAATCCAGTCGGTAGTTTGCAGTGGCCTGTATGAAAACGCCGCCATTTTTAGTCCATTTCACTCTCGTGAGTGTGCGAAATTGCGAGAATAGGATGTGGAAACATCCGTTCATACAAGGCAAGATAACAGCAAAAATAACAGTATATAGATATTAAACAGGTACAAACTAATAAACTTCTAAAAAATTTTTATAAAATTAGGCATATCTGCATATAATACTGTTGTTTCAGACAAGTGGCTGCTCGTTTACATGAATGAATAGAAATTACCCAGCTCGTTAATATGCAAATGACGTCTTTGTTTACAGTATCTACAATGTGAGTGACCTAGGACTTTTAGCAAGTTTTTTCGCAAAAAGTTTTTTCTTCTTCACAAAGATGTTAACAGTTATGTTTAATTCCCCTTTAAACTATTAATACTGAAATCTTTCATACTGGACATTACTATTAAGGCACTCCACATTTCACAACTGTGATTTCAGGCTCAGTCTGTATTGATGGCTCTTAACTGTATCCATAATGTACACATAACGTATCTGTTTTTAATGAGAACACACCGGTCCTCCAAAACAACCTGCATGAACTCATTCTTGCGCAAAGGTTTCAGAGAGGGTTTACCACTTTAATTTGAATCAATCCATGGAATATGCTCACTGCTGTCATTGCTCTCCATCAGTTTGAATGTGCCAAATATACACAACGAGATGAACATGCAACCCAGGGGGGAACCTGCATAAACTTCTGACCTACCCCTCTTATTCGTGCCATATTCTCACATAAGAATGCGGCTCAGGTCTAGTAAATATCAAGTCTAAAATCAGAGCTAGCGGTGGCTGTGATAAGACCAAGTCCTCAGGGGAATGAGGTCAAGTCAATATCTAGTCCAAATGAAAGCCAACCATGATTAGGCTATGAAGAACAAATTACTTTCTGTCAAACGCAAATATTTAGTCGCAGGTAAGAGCATATTTCGAAGTTCAATTTCAAAAACAAGGCAAAGTCAGACCAAACATGAGCTCTTCATCACTACACCGGACTGAGGCAAAATGATCAGACTTAGATCCACATAGTTCTGAAACTTTCAGTCCCTTTAAGGCAGAGTTTAATGGCAGTTCACACATCAGAGAGTTCAAAATAGCTGTACAACTGTCAATCAGCCCAGACTGATCTGCTGACAGGCTGAGATTTTATTTAAGGGAAGACGATATGCTTTTTCCATGTATTTGACCCATAGATGTTGAAAGTGTTGAATATGCATGTTAGACAATGACAGAGTGTCAGATAACAAGGTTAGCACGTGTTGAAGCTTTCTCTCTGGGCTGGCTGCACACTTGTCTGTCACAATGTGCTGGGTCTTCTGATTAGCTGACGTTCCCCCACTGCCACCCCCAAATTACTTAGTGGTACCTACGCTGACCGTGTAACTTTCGGGTGACCAACCAGAGCAGAGTAGGCAGAGGACGAAAAGACCGCACATAAACGGAGAAAGCCAAACAGGCTCAAAATTGGTGATTCAGGGTGAGGTAGGAAAGCTGCTTCCTGAAGACCTGTGGAGGTTTTAAGATTTGGAATCATACTTTGGTGCTCCAATGGTGCCGGAAATTAAAGATAAGGGTCTGAAAATGGGTGGAATATGTGACCTTTAAGAGAAAGAACACTATTTTTTTAAGTGATAATTTGTTCCAGCACACTATATTGTTAAAACCTAGAGCTTGTGTTTAAACTGTGTAAAGGGTACAAACTGCAAACAGACATCAAGGTCATAATAGGTTCCAGCATTAAGACATCCTTCAGTGCAGAGAGCCGCAGTAGCGGAAACTCAATCTAGGTTAACACTTCTTCCACCTCAGTCCTGGAAGAGCCTCAGAACGGACGATATTAGTGCGGATCACTGTGTACTAACCCAGTTTTCTGTTCCCAACTGCAGCTTTATTCAGATCCTTCATAAAATACCTTCAAGCAGAAGTGCAAAAACTGGTGAAGTTCTTGCGGCTGACTGATTAGAGTGGGTGTGTTATATCACACAAAATTTTCCTTTGTTAATTTGTGGACGGTTACACAAGACGAAAGTCCACTTGTTGACCTCTTACCTTCATGAAGGTGCTGTCTAGCCGCACGGCTTGCTGGGAGTCCTCCAGGGCCTCCCTGTAGCGGCTCAGCATCATCAGTGTAGCTGCACGGTTGCCGTAGTAACTGGCATTCTTTGGGCACACATCTGTTAAATCAAAGCAGACGGTAAATATCCAGCTGCGAGCAACAGGAAGTCCTTGTAAGAAGGAATCATGACAACAAAGTTGTAGGCTGTATTTCATTTAGTCTCCAAAACACAACGCTACTATGGTGAAAAGCTGTATTGTTTTGATTTTGCCCTTAGAAGACGACATGAAAGAACAAGACTGCAGTTTGTGTTTAAACATGCTTTATAAGTCACTGCTTCATGGCTCTAGACTGGCTGCTGACTTCTCTGGGCAGTGCTGCTGTACAAAGTAGGGCTATTGTACATAACAGAATATGCACAGCTAGTTACCGATAGCCTTGGTGTAGTAGTTAAATGCTTCGGAGTAGTCCTTCTTAATGTAATAAGCATTTCCCTGCTCTTTGTAACCCTCGGCTTCCCTGGGGAGACAAGACACACACACACACAAACAAGTTGAAGAGCAGGCTAAAGTGAATACACTATAATCATGATAAATTCTGAATGGTGCACCATTACGATGACAGTTGTCTAGACCGCAGTAAATATTCATCATCGAAAATTAGATCAACACACGTCTCAATGTCTAATAGCAGTATCAGGCAGTTACAGCATTATGCAGGTGAAAGGTGATCCCATTTTGACTGGCAAAATATCTGACTGCTTCCACAAAATGCCCCTTTAAATGCAAGATATCACAAAAGGAATGATTGTGACTGAATGAGCCGCAACACAGAATGTGCTACGGAAGCCTCAGTGGTTCAAGTTTTATAAACATTAACAGATCTCTGATGAATTCGGCCGCGCACTGTAGCTAAAACACAAACCCTCTTTGCATTTGCTTACCGAAAGTGAATGCCCTGATATACAAGTTCCAGAGATCACATTACAGCAGGCAGAAGCCAGAATAAAAATCCCATCTAATCAGAACGGAGTACCGGTGAACACGACAACCAGTGCAGGAGAGAATTATGGAAAACAGACGTTGCTAGAAGCACAGACGGCCCAGGTCAACCGACTTTATCTGTACAAACACAATCACACCTACTGAACAGTGTGTTATTGGTGTGGTTTAATTTGAAGTCCAACCACTGCTAGGGGCTGAGGGAGCAGATAGATACGAGTTAGGAGTTGCTCAATGGTTCATAATTAGATCTGTTTAGACCTTGAATTTTTTTCAAATAAATATTTCATGATAGGGAGAGAACCACGCAGCTGACAGTAACCAATAGATGGTGACTTGAGCCATTTTTACCCCTCAACCCAATGGGTGTAGGGGTATTACCTGCCAGTCTGCCTGCCCATCCATTTTTATTTCTCACATTAGCTAAAAAAAACAAAAACAAAACATCAATTACCACCTTTTATAGTGTGAACCTTGAGATTGCTACACAAGCCTATCGATTTTCAATGTGGTCTGATATTCAATAATGGCGTCGTAGCTGTCTTGAATATGCATTCCACACACTAGCTCAAAAACGCCATCACTGATCACAACTTTCAGTGCGGATGTTGGGACTGCGTAACTACACAAGCCTTGCAATTTTCATCACAGTGTAATATACGATACGGCCGTTGCAGCTGCCATCTTGAATTTGCATTCCAGGTACCAACTCAACAACTATGTAACTCGGCTACATTGTTGGCTACAATTTTTTAGAATGGATCCCAGTTTTTTTTAATCATTGTAATTTTACTTATTTAATTTAAGATTTTACAAGTGTTTGCCATGAAATAGACATAGACTGATGTAGCATGAAACAAAATTACCTACTGACCTGCTAAATTCCGGCTTTTATAATAAAAACTGTCTTTTATTCTTCCAGTGAACAGAAAATGTGTATTGTTATTAGAATAAAAAAATCTGTTGTTCTTTTTGGAAACAGTATGCAGTTGGTTGGAAACTCTTGCACAAAATCTCTGCTAAAATTAGCATCATAAACCTTCTGTATTCTAAGAGAGTCCAACTGTGGAAAGGGCAACACAGTCAAACCTATAGAGTTCTGGAGAACATCGTGTTGATATTAATGCAATTTAATTTGCATAAAGTCAGCCAGACTTAGTGTTTATAGCTCAGGGGATGCCATAAAGATAGGAAAAGAACACCATGAGGCACAGAACGCCCGCATCCTTTCAACAAGCACAAACCACACTCACCAAAGTGAACTGATGCTGTGAATACAAGACAAGACATGACGTTTAACTGAAAATACTTCCTACACTAGATCTGGGATAATAAGACACGATTGTTCAGAAGCTTCTTGCAGGGCACGATGATATTCAATTCAAACAAATTTAATTTTTTTCTCTCTTGAAGTGCCAGCTATGAAAACCTTAACAGTATACAGATGCGATCCTCATGTATTTGATTTTTTATTTTTTTTTCACAGCACTGCTCCATCGTTTAGTTGAACACTCGATTCTTCTGATTCTGGTCAGTTATAGTACTGTACGGATTATATTGGCAGACTCATTTTTAATCAATGTTTTGTCTCAAACGATTGATTTCTTTGGTAAGTAGTAAAGTAAGAAGCAAAATAATGCACAGTAGGCTAATCATTATGTCAGGGATCATGTACAGCGAGTCGGCAGTTATAGCGATGTAAACCCTGATGAGGGATCAGGAACTGCATCACCCTGAAGGAGTTCATTATGAGAGAAATATGCTGTACCTCATCTTGCTTATTACAGGCTACTTACAACATACTACTTTAAAAATTTTTTGTTTCTTCTAATAACACACTCCACAGCAAAAGTCTGTGCTAGTTTTCAACCTTTTATTATACAGCCAATAGAAATCGAGTATTCACCTACTCTGTGTAATAAACTTGCCCAAAGGCAAGGTGGGGCTCAGTGAATAGTTGAATGGACTATTCAGTTCAGCAGCATCCACCAGGCCAAAGGCTAAATAGTTGTTTTTGTATGTACACTACATGGGAACATGAGCAGAACATATGCACAATTGGTGCATCACAATGCCTTTTTAAGTATATACTAAATGGAAACAAATAAAAAACTAAAACAAGTTTTAAAGGTTTTTTTAACCATTATATAGGCAGACGTAGTCAGTTCTGTACTTTCAACAAGATAACGCTGTTTAACCTTCTCATTCAGAGCTTACTGCACACAAACTGCACTCTGTAAAGGTGTTTTAATACCCTACACTGAAACAATTACAGTTTAAAGCACAATAACGATGCAGCTTGCACCAAGTGACCGTGACAAAGTGCGTGCTTGAAGCATTATCCGCTGAGAATAATTTGATTATTCCAGTGAGAGAATCAGATTGTGCCGTAGTAGTATTCACAAATGTACATAACTCTTCCTTATCCTGTCATCTCTCAGTCTGGGTTTAATTCTGTAATGAACATTTTCTTTATATTTTAATGACATTTGATTTTAATGGCTTACATGTTTAATGGCTGATGTTTTAAGACATCATACATTGAAAGGTATTGTTAAAACAAGGTTATCATACATTGCAAATTCCTTTTTAATGTAATAATTTCACTAAAACTCTGTGCTTTTCAGGTGTAACTGAAGAACCCATGCATTTGGGCTTCCTCATGCTACAGCTCAGTGTCATGCCAAGTCCGCTTCAGACTTCATACTGCATTAAATGCTCTAAATGACATCACCTAAAGGGCCTGCTATTCATCAAACCGACACCAAACCTGGTACAGGTTATCTCTGGAACATTTTATTTATTTTTTTAAAAACGGCAGCAGCGTCCATGCTACAGTCCCGGGTCACTACAGCTCGCTGTTTGACCTTGCCCTTATTTCTCTACACTACTGCAGAAAGGCTAACGTGTTGGCAATAATAACCTGACAGAACAACTGCAGGGGCAAAACTAATAGCACAGGCCGGGTTAGCAGTGGGACTTGAAACTGATTAGCCACTGGCTAAGTGTTCTAGATAAGCCACTGGGCAGCACAGTGGTGTAGTGGTTATCACGTCTGCCTCACAGCAAGAAGGTCCCGGGTTTGAGTCCTGTGCTAGGCGAGAGGGCAGAGTTTGCATGTTCTCCCCATGCTTATATGGGTTTCCTCTGGGTACTCCGGTTTCCGCAGATAAGTCCAAAGACATAGCACAATTCCAGTTGGCTGTTCCAGATTCCAGAATAGCTGTGTGCAGGTGTCACCAGGGATTTGAACCCATGATCTTTGGATGACAGGGAAAATGCTTATCTATTGCAAAGTACTGTAAGAATGTATTGTTTTGGTTCTTTAATATGTTGAAACTCCGCACCACAATTCACTGTTGGCGCATCATAATCCATGGATGATATATCCAACATATCCATGGATGCACACCATGACAGTACCAGAATTTCTACATTGTAATATGCCCCTATACACACAATTTAACATGAGATTATCATGGTTGTTGGGCATAACGAACACCTGAATCATCAGTTTTGTATTCAAATACCTGTAACAGTCAGTTAACTGAATATTTAAATGAGCACTCTGTGGTTGCTTTCCCCCATATTGTAAACTTTATCAAAGACCACATGGTGTGATGTAGCATAAAGCAAAGCAGCGTTACTATCGCCACCTTGAAATTAATTATATTTCTGTTACAGCACATCCCAGAGTATTCTATTTTTCTTACATTACAGGAGTTTAGCAATTTTACAATTAATTCACAAATGAACCATTAGCTCACTAGTGCTGACAAAGGCTGAATCTCCACTACTGCAGTGCTCTAATTAGCAAATCAAAGTGGTGTACTACTCACTCGCTCGCTCATTTATTTGCCGAACCACTTAATCCTAACAGGTTCGCAGGGAGGCCGGAGCGTATCTCAGCCGACTCTGGGCGAAAGTCATGTACACCCTGAAAAGCTCGCCAGACCATCACAGGACCGATACACACATTCTCACACTCACACGCTTACACCCAGGGACAATTCGGAACCGCCAATTAGCCTAATGTGTATGTCCTTGGACCGTGGGACTAAACCGGAGTACCCGGAGAAAACTACACGAGCTGGGGAAGAACACGCAAACTGCACCATCTTCGCCAAGCCCCAAACCCCTGAACCTTTTCCCTTTGTGTCTGAACCGCTCGTGAAAATTGCCTTTGCTACATGGTTTATTTAAGTCAATAGGAAAAGGTTTTGGGGAACTTGGTGATTAGCGGCATGTCAATCGCAACCATCTTTCAACTCATTTCAACTCCTCGCCCGCCCACTTCTCGCTTGAGAAAATTGGGCTTCGCGTGGCCCCTTTTCGCCATCTGTTGACTCTGGAGGATCGCTGGTCACTTCCTGTACGAAACCGGTTAACATACAAGGGGGAAATCGCTCCCCGCCGACATCCACACTCAGGAGTTCAGAGATGTCCATGATTGGCTAACACCGCTGTAAATGACAGAGGACCTGAGAGAATGTTAAATATTGCGCCCACCATGTAAGTACACACGTGCATCCTCGGTGACACGCGATACGTCATTTACGAACTGCTGCGGATGCATAATCGGGGAGGGGCATGCTATGTTCGCTGTGAGTGACAGGGAGGTGAGCCAATTAGCTCCCATGGACGGCTGAGGCACCAACCTGGATTCGAACCTACGACCTGTACGCCTTAGTCGACGTGCCACTCAGGATGCTACTGTATAAAACATTTTCTTGGACGAACACACTAGTGCAGGGTAAATCAACAATTAAAAGGTCTGACATAAACGGTAAAAATAAAACTCACTCTATCTATATGTGTGTGTATATATATATATATATATATATATATATATATATATATATACACACACACACACACACACATACATACATACGCTATCGTATTTGTATTAAAACCACTAAGTTAGAGATATAAAAAGCTCTGAAACATCAAATTTGGTTTGAATTTAAGGCTGGGCAGATATTTACCTCAGCTGCTACCGTCCTCTCACCTCACTTCCGGTCCACACTCCCTATACGGAATGACTCGTGCAGGTGCGCGCGAGCTCTGACAAAAAAAAACCGCTTGAGAGAAAGTTCTAGATGTTTTGAAGTAAATCTTAAAGGTACACTACCCCTTAAAGGGATATGTCACACAAGATAAACCTGGGTGCCATGACGTCATGCTATCTTCTAGCTTTTACAACACTACAGGAGATTTTAACCTTTTTTTTAAAGGAAATGTTTATTTATACTTACACCTTCGAACGTTGAGTTATATTTACAACTCGGTAGGTAACTAGTTAAATTATTATTCGGCTGAATTTAAACACCGAGCTCGGAAGCAAACCTGAAAGTTTGAAGAAGGGAAAATATCTGTGGAATGGTAGCCCAGTAAAAAGGACACTGAATCTTTTTTGAAGAACCAAACACACACACACACACACGTTGAGGCGCAGGAACTATTTAAGGTGGTGATATGATTATGCTGTGAATGGTGAGCTAAAAGTGGACAGCAGTGGCAGTGTGCCGATAAGGAGCACGGAGGTTAGCTAGCTAGGCTAGCTTGTTAGCACGTGTTAATAGATTCACTTGAAGGAATCCAAACATATTAAGTGTTTAGTCCCGAATACGCTCACGTCAACCCAAACAAGCTGTCCTCGTACTATATAAACAGGACCACCGTTTTCTTTTAATGTCATCCAATAACAAAGCGGAGGACCATCATGGTTGTGCTAATGGCTAAGCTAATTTAGCTTAGAGTGGGCTGGCGTTCAAAAAAGGACTGGTCTCAGAATGAAAACAGTCCAGACACCTAAAACATTTGGTATCATAAATATTTAGGACTACGAAGAACAAGATAAATGTCACTTTAGATGAATATAAGGGATCTTTTTTTTTTAAATCGATGCAGCTAGGCCAACAAAAAGCAGCGACTCGGGATTTTCCAAGCGGTGCGTTTGGGACACTGCGTCTTTCACAGCGACATTTAACTCCACGCTAATGAATTAAAATGTCCACTCGTGTAAATGTCATGTGTTACACGGACACATCCTGTTTCAGAATACCTCTCCACGTCCTCGTCGCTGAGCGAGTCCATCTCCGGGTCCGCAGTCGCATCGTAGCCAACCGTCGCCATTTTGCTGTCAAGTACCTCGACAAGCGTGTGAACGCTTTGACGCAGACGTTTAGCCACGCCCTTATTACATTCTAACCACGCCTCTGTTGCGTGCTCGCTCCTCCCTCGTCTTATACCGGCCCATATTTAATCATCAGTCATTAATAATGATTAAAATCATTCTTAATTTTTTCAGTGTCAGTAGTTAAACCACACCGGATTTAGCACTAAAAAATGACGTGCGTTTTAACAGGCCGTCACTTTCATCTTCTAAATATGTGAATTAGCGTGGTCCTATACTATAGCGGAAGTAGATATGTATAGTAGATGGAGAGAGTGGTCGCACTATGATACGTCATCGTATTCGCCATGTTGGAAAGGTCAATACGACAGTAAATCTATGAAAGTCCATAGAGAAATGCCAATAAAACTGCTAATGACTCCAGATGTAACTCACCTTATGTGCATCTTCATATATTCAATCATTGGCCGAACTGCTTAATCCTAATTGGGTGGTCAAGAGGGTGGAGTCTATCTCAACCGAGTCTGGGCGCAGACAGGGTACATCCTGAACAGCTTGCCAGTTCATCAGGGCCAACACACACAATCTTTCACGCTCCACACAACATTCACACTCACACCTAGGGACAATTTGGACCAGGCAGTTGTAGGCATTAATGTGCATGTTTTTGGACTGTGGGAGGAAACCGGAGTGCTCCGAGGAAGCCCACACAAGCACGGGGAGAACATACAAACCACAAAGAAGATTTCGTCAGACTTAGGACTCAAACCGAGGACCTTGTTGCTGCCAGGCAGACATAACCACTACACCACTGTGCTGCCTCTTATGTGCACTTGATTTTCTAAATTTACATTCATACCATATGCACATAATCCTAAATTCATATACATGCAAAACATGAAACTATTTAAAAATAATGACTACTGTATAATATAAATGGTTATAAATTAGTGTAGGAATTTAAATTAAAAAACACCCCCAAAAATAAATAAATAAACAACAAACAAGAAGAGTGTAAAGGTTTACACACCTCAGGAAGAAATTAATAGGATAATAAAAAGTAATTTATATCAGTAAAAGATTTTAGTATGCAAATGACTGTTATCATAAATAACAAAAATCGAAAAATATTGTGAGGGAAGAAAGAAAGAAAGAAACAAAGAAAGAAATTGTTGTTTAAATGCTGTGGCTTCCCAAAATATGCCCAATGCTCCATACATAACGAACCCAGGCAGGATATTCCCAGAGGAAATTACGTATGAGGAGCTAAGCAGCACAAAACACAAGGAATAAAAAAATATTTCAAACAGGGTCAATTACACTGTAATAAGACGTGAATAAGCGTAGAGTGTGAACAGCAATAATTACAGTAATTGATATTATTGGCACTAGATGGCGCTCTTTCCTTAACCTTTGTGTCTGCTGCAGATGTCTGAGAAGGGTTACTGGGTTGCCAGGTTTTTGTGCTCCTTGAAACATAAATCTATTTCAGTTATTTGAATTTATATTACAGCACTGTAGAGTTAAAAATCCTGCTTGTTCTGAAGATTTCTACCCATTACCCAAACCGCTTAAGTGCACATGGAAATGCCTTTGCTGAGCCCGGGACTCGAACCCAGGACCTATTTACTTTGAGTCAGGAATGATAATCACTGTGCCACTGTGCCTTTCCCTTTAAACAAAATAGCTAACTGAATTCCAGGAAGGCTGAGCTGATTCCTTAAATAAAGGGGGGGGGGGTCTTTTGGGCAAATTCAGTAGCATAAGAGGAATAAACCACTTCAGGACATGCTGTTATTCAGAAAATATTCAAGTGTGTCAGTGTGATTCTTCTATGTAATTTAATGGAAATCATTTAGGGCATAATTTAAGTCCCATTTCAGGATAATGTACGTTTTAATTTTGTTTCACTTTTTAATTTTTAATTTTATTAGATTGTAGTGTGTATAAGTGCAATACACTTTTATTTCTGCTTTGAGGTTGGAAATGTGGAGGGTGTTTAACGCAGACCTGGCAACCCTGTGTGCGGTTGTAAACAGGAAGTGCTGAGGTTGAACCCAGCTTGGAAGATTCAGGAGCCTTTTGGTTGTACGTATCTTGCGTTATCTTGTTATTTATGTTTGAAACACGTTCAGGAGTGACTGTTTGAGCAATTAGTGAAGATGTTGTACGTGTTTTTATTGGGTGTGAACAGCTGTTTGTGTCATATTCCTTTACAGATGTGAGAGAGCTAATAGTTAGCTTAGCATGAATATCCGCAGTGTGTGTTAAATGGACAAAAACCCTCCATGTCATTTAATATAATGTGACATGTTAAAAAACACCCTTATGCTTCATTCACTGAGGATCCACAAATGAAATATAACCATATAACATGTTAAAATGATTATAAGCTTGTGAATAAAGTTTGCATGATGCAACATGAAGTTGTTTCTAGATGGAAATGATCATAATAATCAAAACAAACACCTGGAATTTGCAATAGTGCTGTGAAAAGATTTGTGTTTAATATCTCTGTATATTTTAGAATCACTGTCTCACTCCCTCACTTATTTTCCTAACCGCTTAATCTTACTAGGGTCACAGGGGGGCTGGAGCCTATCTTAGCCGACACCGGGCGAAGGCAGTGTACACCCTGTACAGCTCACATCCACACCTGGGGCAATTTGAAACAGCCAATAAAAAGTGTGTGACGACTGTCATGGAGCCATACCGTACCAAATCTCAAGTGTAGTTTAAGTGTGTATATAGATGTATATATAGTGAACAATTATTTACCTCATGGGGTCGGTGGTGTAGTGGCTAGATTGCTGGGCTCATGATCGAGAGGTCGTGGGTTCAAATCCTGGTTATACCCAGATTTGTGGGACAAGGTCTCAACCACAGATGTGCCTCTGTCCACCCAGCAGTATAAATGGTACCAGTATAAAATACATACCGACCCATCTAGAAGGAGTTGAACTCCTGAGTTGCTTCACACTACAGAAACCGGGTTATGGTTCGGCTCTGACGGGCCACTTGGCTCAGGTGAAAAAGCCCCCCCCCCATAGTAAAACAATTATTCACCTCATGGGGATAACCCCTTGGAGATATGTCTCTGACACTCTGTGATATTCAATTCACCTTCTGCGAGTAGTCGTTATATATGTTCTTACTGCCATTGTGATTTTGGAAAGTGTTTATTCTTATAATTTGTGTTTTGTTCCTCTTTGTTATAGTGTAAATGAAGACAATCTGTGTAAAGGGTGATCATGGGAAAGAGCTGTAAGGTGGTAGTGTGTGGCCAGGCGTCTGTGGGGAAGACGGCGATCCTTGAACAGTTACTCTACGGAAATCATGTTGCTGGTGAGCCAAAGTATAACTTGAAAAAAATGTATAGAGTTGTGTGTGTGTGTGTGTGTGTATATATATATATATATATATATAAGATTTTGAGTCGATTTTCCGTAGAACAGTGCTCGATACGTCGAAGTAGAGCT
>JAOUQZ010000024.1:21776785-21792756 GCA_028564935.1 Neosilurus hyrtlii | reverse complement strand
CCCGAGCCCGGGAATCGAACCCAGGACCTTCTTGCTGTGAGGCGGACGTGCTAACCACTACGCCACCGTGCCGCCTACTCCATTTCAATTTATCATAATTTTTTAATTAATCTAAATATCTGATATAGATATTCATCTCCCGCATTCTTGGCAAACTGTATGATGCTGTAAACCTTATTTCATCTTTGACCCATACCCTGCGCTTGCTCTGTTCCAGGTTGTATTACAGTATGGCTGATGTTTTACTCTGTTTAACTTCTCCTCTGATGGAGGTGAAACAGGAGCCCTGAGACCCGTCACTGTAGGCTTTGAAGCTGAAATGTCCCAAATGCAACAAGACATATCATTAAGTCATGCTGTTTTTTTTTTTTGTTCCTCTTTGCATAATCTCTCTCCCAATTTCTCTCTCTCTCTCTCTCTCTCTCTCTCTCTCTCTCACACACACACACACACACACACCTTGATTTCCTTCCACACGGATATATATTTTTTCAATATATTATAATCATAAAAAGTAGGTAAATACTGTGTACTAACTCATTCTTGGCATATGTTCTTATTTTGTAATCTTTGTTATGACTTGGCAAACAATAGAAGAGCCTTCAGATAGAAATTGTTCTTATCATATGACGAGAATGACTGATAAATTTTCTACATACTCTCTAAATAGTTATAAATCTACATACAACCTAATATAGACAACTCTTCTTTTTTAAGTAATCTTATTAAATGCTTTGTAAAATGTCTTAATATTTTATAACACAGGGAAAAAATGAACAGATAAACAAATGTACTAAGTGGAACACATCAAGCAGCAGCACAACACTGCCGATCAAGAGCCATAACGCCAGCATTTCCAAATTTAATCTAATACCGCTCGTAAATATATCTGAGTACCACTGATATGAAAGTCACGTTCTTGAGTACTGAGATAGGAACAGAAATCCCTTTTAATCGAATTACCAGTAATAGTTTAGTTAAAATAGGCCAAAAACCCTAAAAAAAAAATAAAAGTGCAACAAAAATATTTTTTTGGTGTTTTTCCATAGTATTTGTCATAGAGAATAATTTTGTATAAAATCAGATCACCAGAATAGACAGAAATCATATTACCATGGCAACCATCGCTAAATAGAATGACTTTTGTTTGGTTTAAGCTTCCATACTTATGTTTTAGTAGAAGGGCTATGGTATTGGAATACTGCCAAACTTATCATAGGTCAAGGTCATTTACAAAGGTTTTTTTTTTTTGGAGTTAATGTCAACTCTTTTTTTTGGAGTCTAAAGTGATGCTTTCATTTAAAATTGTTCTCTTTTTCTCTCTATTCCTCAAGTCAGCCTGACGAACGCTGACAAACACCGTGAATTTGGGATTCGCTGACTTTTCTGAGAAATACTGACAAAAATCAGGGATCACCCTGTCATTTGTCGGTGTTTATCAGCAATTAGGAACACTGTTGCAAATGTTAGCAACAGTGCTTGCGACGGTTAGCACTGTTTAGGAGTGTTTGGCTTTCTTTTGCCAACTCCTGGTAAATTGCACCACCCTTTCTCCTATTGACAGAAAAATTAATTTCTTTCAGGCCTTGCGATGGTCTGGCGAGCTGTCCAGGGTGTACTCTGCCCTCGCCCAGAGTCGGCTGGGATGGGCGCCAGCCTTCCCGCGACCCTGATTAGGATTAAGCGGTTCAGAAAATGATGACAATATTTCTGTCAGGAAGAAGCCCAACGTTGCTCCTGCCCTCGAAGAAGAAGTGCTTTGCCTGGCTGATGCAGCAGCCATCCTTCAGCAGAAGAGAAGGAAAACAGAGGAAGAAAAAGAATGACTGATGGACCCAACCCTACAAAATTGTTGCACATTAATTCCTGCATGGAACTGGAGAAAAGGTCACCAATTTCCCAGGAAACTTTGTGCACAGCATCTCTCTCACTCTCTGTCTATATCCACACAACTATATCCTTGCCAATTGCTCTGGAGTGATGATATTCCCACATGTAACACACTGTGTTAAAGATTACAGGGAGAATAGAGTCAATTATCTCAGTCCAAAATCTCCCAAAGGTTTCCAATTAAACTAAGATCTGATGACGGTGAAGGCCATAACACTTAATCATATCCTCACCAATCTACTCGACGAGTTCTCATGCATTGTGGATGTGGGTGGTGTCCTCCTGATGGGCACAAGTGACCATGCCCAGCAGGAATATTGTTTAAGTTTAAGAAAAAGGGTTTCTTTATAGGATAAAGGTGGTCCTGCAGAAGTATCTTGTATACCTATAGAGAAGTAGGCTTAAATAGAGAGAAAAAAAAGCTTTCTGTTCTTTTCTCAAATACACATAAATCCATATAAGGTGCAGATGTAGTATATAAATATTAAAGTAGAAAATGCTGGAGTGAGTATTCGTTCTGAGGCTCCTGATCGGCAGGAGGCTATACAGTGCTCCTCCCTGAACAGCAGAGAGCGCTGCTGCATGATAAAGACACGTTGCAGTGGATATGAGAGAATGAGGCTGATGTGTGTCGCACACGAACATACTCATACACACACTCATACACTCACACACTCACATAACAGGGCGAGAACTGAAATTGTAATCAGGTGAGGTGAGATGGATTTCGACTGGCAGGATGACCTTTGTGAGGCCCTAATGAGATTACAGTGAGGGGAAAAAATACCCTGATGTGCAGGGCCGAAATATGAGACTGTCATAATCATCAGTGTATGTGTGTGGGGGTGTGTGTGTGTGTGCATGTGTATCATTTGGACTCAAAGTCCCTTAATCAATGCAGAAAAAAACTGGAACACTGATTGTGCATGTGTGTGTGTGTGTGCGTGCGTGTTGATGTGTTTTAGCAATCGAGCGCTGATTTGCCTGCAAATTGTCATCTCAATGCACTGCACTTGTACTCACTGATGAGTGCATGATGATTACCCACAATGCAAAGCGACAGCTCTTATGGTTTCCAGGGGAGCAATAACATGTTTGTTTGTGTTGGGGGGGAAAGAAGAAAAAAAAAAAAAGAATGAAACTTCAAATTAAAAGGAATAAACATGGATTTTAAAAAAACCTTAAGTAAAGGGATGTTTGCATTTATCTCACTAAGAAATGTGCTCTATTTCTCTAATGTTGTACTTCTAATAAATTACACAGTAAAATCCTATGGTTAATGTCTTATAAAACTATATACGATCCCAGCCAACTATACGAGGCTCCACGCATTTCCCTGGAGGCGTGCCCTATCAGTCAAACTCTATTTGAAAGAAATAGAGAGAGGTGGGTGGGTCAATGAGGTCTCTAGGGCCCTCCCCCAGCCTGGGGGCGTGTGCGCGTACGTCTCCTCTTGCTTCTGTGTTTTCTGTCAAATCATCTATCATTGTCCTTGCTTTCTACCTTTCTGTGCTGCATAGTTCAAGAGTGCTCCTCTTATGAGGGCCACAGTCCTAGAGGAGAGTGCAGGAACACTGGAGTGTGTGTATCAGTTTGAAGATTTTTAAGACCGTATTGTGGGTTCATGTGTATTGTGTGTGAAAGTCAACTGTGACACAAAATCATACCTGTACCATAACCGTGGGTGTTTGCTTATGTATGTACGGTATGTGTACGCATACTTTAATATGGGGAGAATAGGATCGGGGTGTGTGTGGCTCGCAGTGGTCCTGGAGCAGGCCGGAAGAGGGTGGGGCCTAGGATTGGAGCAGGAATGAAGGCGGCGCCGGCAGGGTGCCGAAGAGTGAGCGGATTGGTAGCCACTGTGCAGAGAGTGGGTGGAGTAATCGGTGTGGGCAAGAAACTGGTGGTCAGATTTTTAGTCAGCTGCTTCTGAAGAGCCAGTTTGGTCTAAAAAAAAAAAAAAAAGAGGAGAGGAAGAAAATGACAGTGTTAAGTGTTAAGAGAAACCCCACACCCAACAGACAGAAGCGTAAGTAAGTGCAGATGACACAGTATACATACACTATATGGACAAACATTTATGGACACTTGACCATCAGACTCATATGTAGCTTCCTTCCAAAGTTGGTGCCACAAAGTCTTCGTTTGCTGTTGGGTTACAATTTTCCTTCACTAGAACTAAGAAGCGCAAAGATGTTCTAGCAAGACCGTCCCCCCTTGCGCACCCAGTGAGCTCCATGAAGACATGCCTTGCCAAGGTTGGAGTGGGAAAACGTGGATCGCTTGTACAGAGAACTGATCTCAGCCCCACTGAGCATGTTTGAGATGCCATCTGCCCCAGCTGTCCCCACCTGACTCCAGTGCCTGACCTTAATAATGCTCTTGTGGATGGATGAATGATCACAAATCCCCAAAGCCTGCACTCCAAAATCTAGCGGACAGCCTTCCCAGAAGAGTGAAGTTTATTATAACAGCAAAGAGGAATAAAACATGGAGTCCAACTATTAAGAAACACGGGCGTGTTATGGTTCAGTGTCCAGAAAATTTTGTCCGTATAGGTTCTGAATGCCTAAAAGAAAACAAATGTTCACTAACATGGACATGACAAAAAGCGGTCTGCTGTGCGTATCGTCTAGCCCTGGGAAAAAACATTTTAAAAGGTATCTAAAGGAAACACACACACACACACACACACACACACACACACACACACACAAATGCAATAATCAATATTACTTTACTCGCTTTGCTACACTCTCCACTGAGTTAAACAGTCCTTTTTCTTTTTCATTTTTGTGTGCCTGATTTATGGTACATTTTAGCCAGTGGCGAAAGAAGAAAAGGTACTAAAAGCACACAAAGCAACACCTCCACTCCAAGTAAAAGTCCATTTAAAACCTTACCTAAGTATGCATCATTAAAATATACTTACACTATTAAAAGTAAAAGTACGCATTCTGTAGTAAAATGGTCCCTGTCAGTGTTTTAATATATATGTTTTTATTACTCCAAAATAGTTGGGGTTCTCCCCAGTTGACTCTGCAGGATCCTGGAGGGGGCATGTGAGTTTGCTCAATCTGTCCACATGTTCTTTGTGGATTTAGAAAAGGCTTTTGACTGTGTCCCATGGACTATCTTGTGGAGTGTGCTCCTGGAGTATGGGGTACCGGACCCATTGTTGCGGGCCATTACGTCTCTGTACCACCAGAGCCAGAGCCTGGTCTGCATTGGTAACAACAGGTCAAATTCGTTTCCGGTGAGGGTTGGAGTCCACCAAGGCTGCCCTTTATCACCGGTTCTGTTCATATTTTTTATGGACAGAATTTCTAGGCACAGCTGAGGCATTGAGGGATTCTGCTTTGGTGGCCATAGGATCTCGTCTCTGCTTTTTGCAGATGATGTTGTCCTTTTGGCTTCATTCAGCTCTCATTGGAGCGTTTTGCAGCTGAGTGCGAAGCAGCCAGGATGAGAATCAGCACCTCCACCTTCGTCGTGGTGAAGAGTGAGCTGATCCGAAGGGCAAAGCTCTCAATTTACCAGTCAATCTACGTTCCAACCCTCACCTATGATCACAAGCTTTGGGGTAGTAACCGAAAGAACAAGATTGCTGAAATGAGCTTCCTTCGCAGGGTGGCGGTTTTCATGCTGTTTTGGCTTTCAACGGCTCCATTTTGAGATCATACAGCAAGGTCGTCTCACCAAGATGGCTATCTCCTGGCTTCAAAATCGAAACACTAATGTGCATTCTAGTCGTTTTGTTTTGTTTTGTTTTAAGATCACTGATTGAAACAGGTGTAGGGTGTGGCTACAGCTTCTTTGAGGTGAAAACCTGCACCCACACCGCCCCTTTGTGGATAAGATCAGCCATCCCTGCTATACAGAGTTCTCCCTAGACCATAGGGCCTATTGCATGCTGCTGCACTGTAATTTCCAAGCACCGCTCTACTTTTTGCTCAAGTATGAATAATTAATTCAGTTAAGTTGCAAGTTCGATCACATCACCACTGCTAATGTGCCGAGTCATTATACTGCTGATTCATTTGCACGCTGCAAGTCTCATTTAGTTAAGTAAAAGGCAGTCGGGAAAAAATTAGATAAGCATGTCAACCACAACATATTAACTCCAGGGTCAGGTTACTTCCGTTAACTACTATTTTTGTTTCAGCCCTGATGAGAAAGCTAACAAACTAAAAGTTACCTTTACCCAGCTAATGTCAATGTGGGCTAAATGATAAATTTCCACCTTTGTAATATAGCAGTGCCCTAGATAATGTAAAGCAGCCGATACTTCATACTGTACAGAGTGTACTTGTATGGGGAGCAAGGAGTCATTTGAGGTTTAACCCTCAAAGGTTTTAATACATATATCTCGGACATACGTATTTAAGTGTTATAATTTAATTGAAACTTAACAATCATATTATCATTTTTATATATCAGGCTCTGAAATAAGCTTAACCGTGTCTTACTGACCAGGAAGGAGCAAAGGTCAGATGTAATTTTTTTAATTTTTCTTTGATGGTATTAAAATTCCAAATTTTCTTCTAAAGAACTTGGACTGCATTCTTGTGAACTTCAGACATTTTTTTTTGAGTTAACATTTTTTTTAAAGTTAAAATACAGCAACAGATGCTGGAAAACTGCAACTGGGAAACTATATATTAATCAGAAACATGGAAATTGATTTTTGGAAAACTATAATTCATCAAATACTGTTTAAATGTGCTCTGGGTACATTTTCTGAGTTACATTTTTCCAAATAATCCAAGAGGGGTTAAAAAAAAATAATTTTGCACACAATGCAAATTAAGAAATAATTAATCCATTCATCCGTTTATTACAAATATCCAAAATTAGCACATTTAGAGATCACGGTTTCCACTGCACAGGAAATATTTTTATTTTGCCCTTTGTTGTATTCGGAAAGAAGCCCAAACTAGTGCTTTCATTTAAACATTTAATCATTTGAATACAGTAGTCTGAAACTGCTGCTTTAAACAGACAAGTGACACACAAAGTCCCAACGTTTTCCTTCTATTCAAAAAGAAGGTTGTCCTAAAAATACTTTCATAGACCTCCCCTTTCACCTCGCCTCTAAGGGTGGGATTAAAAGTTACTGGACCCCCAGGTAGCATTTGATGCTGCTGCCATCAGCTCAGGATGGAGAAGGTCTGCATCTAGAATCAAATCTGAAGTCTCGACAAAAACCAAAAACCTGTATTGACCAGTTCTCTCACACGTGCCGACAGTATCACTTGTACGGGCGACGGTTTCAGGGTGCTGCGACACCTCCGACAGACAAATACGCATGTACAGATGTACATGATGTAGTTACAATAGCTGCCGTAAGAGGGAGACGATAGGACCTGCTTGGTGCAAAAAAACTTTTTTTTTAAAATTCATTGCACACTATGGGAATAAAAAAATATTTTTTTTCTTTTTAGAATTTGCGAATAGCAACATTGGTGGATTGGTGAAACAAGAAATAAAAAAAGAATGATCTAAGCAGCCCTGTGATAGCCTGGTAAGCTGTCCAGGGTGTACCCCGCCCTCACCCAGAGTCGGCGGAGATGGGCGCCAGCGCCTCGCGACCCTAATTAGGATTCAGCAGTTCAGAGAATGAATGAATGAATAAACTACACAGCACAAAAAACATATAAAACTGTCAGGTGTAAAAAAAAAATAATAATAAATAAAAACTATATTTAAATGCTTGTTGAAAATGTAGGTGTGCAGGTGTGTTGCTCACCTGTGAAGAGAGAGAAGTGAGACTGTACTGGTTAAATACTTTTTTCATGGCTGACACGGCTCCTCCTGCATAACCATTCCACCTGACACTCTGCTAAAAGACATGACAGAGTGAGAACCGGGAGCCACATCAGTCCGTGCCACCTGAAGTGTGGGTGGGGGAGTGCGGGTATCTTACCGACACTGCTGAGGTTGCTTGTGTCTTGCTGTGAGGGCTGAATTTAGGTTTGGGTGGCTTTCCAGCCAATCTGTCTTTATGTCTGCGACTGTTCATGTGCTGGAATGAAGACAAACACATACACGCGCTGTTAAATGAATATATATCTGAATTTGATAGAAATCCAGTCGTCGTCTTGTTAACAGGGAATTTCTGGAATGCGTTTGGGAGACATCAGTGAGCAGAACTGGTAGATTTCGATCTAATTCATTGGTTTCCTGGAACATAGGGGGACCATTCCAAAAGCTTAATGTTAGTCTGATGAATTTATTCCACCATCAGATTTAATATGTTTTCTGTCCTGTTGGAACAGTCTAAACCCTTTAAGGCTTCTTCTGGATCTGGATTTTATAACTCCTATTGTAGCAGGTTGTGCCTTGAAGCTCATGCTCTCTTACTGTGAACTGACCTGGATCGGCTACAAATGGCACTGCATGTACGTGAATGATCATGATCATGGGTTGTCTTTCTTCTTCAGTCCAAACAAACATCACTTCTTTGTACCCATTTCGTGCCTGATATCTTCCGAACTTTAAAGCATGTAAAATGACACTGTGTTTCCGAGACTTCTCTGTGTGTGTGAGTTACCTGGTTGAGCTGGGTCTCCGAGTTCACGTGGATCTCACACACTTCACAATTAAAGCTCTTGCTGCTCACACCAAGACTGCCCTTGTTGGCCAGTCGCTTGCTTTTAAACGCGGCACGGGAGGACAGTGCCTTCCCTCGTCGCCGTGGCAACACACTCTGTCCCTCCAGCATCAGTTTGTGCTTGATGCCTGTGACAAACGGAGGTTACGAGTCATGAACCGGCCCCGAAAACACAAAAGCGAAGCTAAATCATCATAACGGAAGCTTTGGTAAGAATCAGAAAAAGCATGCATGTATAACAGGCATGTTACATGTTTATTACAAATGAACAAGCCAAGAAAGTTCTCTCAGCTGCTTTCTTTTAATGAAGGTAGACTTATTATATAGGCTCTTCCTGAGACCAGTATAGAGGAATTAGAATCTGCATCATATACTTGCGTCATGTTTCCATTCTGTGATGCAATAGCAGGAGATTTTGATCAGCAGGAAGACATTCGTTACACAGGTATGATATGCATGTATTAAAACCTCTATGATTTTTATGGAATATCCCCACATTTGCCATGTTTTAGTTACAGACCATTGAGCTCTATAAACAACTCAGTACACCAAACCGAAGTGCTTGACTGTACGAGGATAAATACATGCACTTACTCAGCATACACCTAAAAAGTGGAACTGTATGTTTATTTTTTTTGTTACGTGGTTTATTTTTGACTTTGATAAACTGCTATTCACGGTTTTGACTGACGAGCAGTTAGCTGTAGGTAAGCAAATCTGTTGGGTCTCCTCATCTCCTCCTGGATGGGATGCTACTCCATCGCAGGTTACCTTCCCAGTATTTATACTGGTACCCATTTATACTGCTAGGTGGACAGAGGCACACTTGTGGTTAAGACCTTGCCCAGGGCTCTGAGCACAGTGGGGGTCTAATGGCGGAGAACCCAAGAGACCAGCACTTTAACCACTAAACCACTGGCCCCATGTTAGCTGTAGGGTGACGATAAAACATTCGTCAAAACACGACAATTAACACACACACACAGAGACACGCACTCACACCTAGGGGCAATTTATAACAGCCAATTAACCTAATGTGCATGTCTTTGAACTGTAGGAGGAAACTGTCGTACCCAGAAAAAACCCACGCACGCACACTTGCAAACTCCACAGTCCACAAGCCCTCGCCATGTCTGGGACTTGAACCCAGGACCTTCTTGCTGTGAGGTGGATCTGATAACCAATAACCAATAACCAGTGCCACCCATAGTAATATAACTTACTAGGGTTTTTTTTAAAGTGGAAATCGAAAACTTATTTCTTCTTAAGAAGACAACAGAAACAGAATCAAACGCTTTTACGACAGTTGCATAAGTATGAGCTCTGCTAAAAAAAATGCTGATGCCCCCCCCAACACACACACACACACACACACACACACACACACACAAACCTACCCCTCCTTACAAAGATACTTCCAATACATGCTGTGCTAGCAAAGTACTATTTATATTAGTAGTGGCATTTGAAAGTTGCACATGTTATGCATGAACTCATATTAAATTCAGAAACTAAATCTCCTTTAAGCTTTTTTAATTGTCCTGTACATGTCATCAGTGTCAAAGTCTTTGCTGAGATTTGAAAAATGCACCAATGCCTGCAGTGTTATACGGTAATATGGATAAGCATAGCCTGTACCACTGTTGTGGGCTTCCAGCTGATTGACTGAGTTGACTGTCACTTTGCAGACAGGACAGTGCAGGTGATGTTTGCTCCTCCTGGGGTCTTTCTCCCTCGGGGCCTCTTTAGCCAGGGTATCCTGCTCGGTGCCTGTCTCGCTGGGACCAGCGGCATCCTGCGGGCTGTCTGAGTGCTGAGAGGGAGGAGAAGAGACACCCACGTCTGCGCACGATACCTCAGATACTGGAGTGAGGACCACTGAGCTGACCTGAGTCTCGCTCAGCTTTACTATAGAGTCCGAGTCACACTGAAGAGCTACACAGACAGGAGAGAGAAAGACAGAGAGAGAGAGAGAGAAAGAGAGAGAGACAGAGAGAGAGAGAAAGAGAGAGAGAACTCAGCTTGCAATTCAGAGAGCAGAGGATTTTCATCACGTTCACAGGATTCTTATCTACATTAAAGAGTCTTATTTTTCTTCTCTTCCATCCCACTACGTCACGGGTTTGCTCCGCTCCCTTCTTTCCTATCGCTGTCTCTAGTCTCACCTCCCTTGAGCTCAGAGCATAAATTAAAGTACGCAAGTGTTACAGAGAGTAGAAATGATCAGAAACAGTCTCTCCACCAAGTAACACCAATAGCCAGGACACACACACACACACACACAAAACACACACACATATTGTTCTGAGTGTTACCCAATGCAATTCTCCCCCTTTCGTTAGCTTTCACACTTCATTCACATGTGAAAATCCCCTTGTGTGCACGCAGGCCTGCTCTTTACTATATTCCCAGTGGAATGGATGTATTTTCCTTCTCACACCTTTCAAGATCTCTATAAAATCCCTCTCACCAGGGAATCTTGCAATTACAATCGCACTGATGGCCCTTTTAACAGCAAAGAGGTTGTTTATTGAGCCAGTGTCAGATCATGAACAATTTCATGCATTTCGACTGAAAAATGACTCTACATAGAACCTTTTCATTCCCTTGTAAAAAATCCCCTGTAAATATAACAAGTGACTAATCATGGATCACTACGGAAAGGCACATGTCAGGAGATCATATTTCATTCCCTCATTCATATGCCAAACGGCTTACTCTTATTAGGGTGCGAGGAGGCTGGAGCCTATCTCAGCCGATGGGTGAGGTACACCCTAACAGCTCACCAGACCATCGCAAGGCCCACACATACACACACACAGCCATTCACACTCAATTGGAAGCCGGAGTACCAGGAGGAAACACACACAAGCATGGGGAGAACATGCAAACTCCACACAGAAATATCTGAGCCTGGGACTTGAACCCCAGACCATCTTTCTGTAAGGTGGATGTGCTAAACACTACGCCACCATGGATTTTGATGCTTTTTTTTTTTTGTAGGTACAATTAACAAACCATGACATTTTGGAGGTGATCACTATGGGATTATGTTGAAAAAGAAATCCATTAAGCTCAATACGTGCAAATAATGTGTGAATAAACGTTCATCAGATGTCCACTAGGGGGAGATATTTTATTATAACTATGCCAAGTTATAATAAAAGCCTGTAATCTTAGGCAGGATTTTCAGGATAATCAATGCATGTCTCACTATAATTCATTTGTCCCTGGCAGAGGTACCTTGTACTCTATAAGTGACTTTCTAGTTTTATAAGTGTTCACATTAGGAAACTCTCACGTCATGATATAATGGTTTGAAACTAATGGAAATGTGGGTTCTGGCTGTGTGTTGGTGAAAAGGGGGTAAAAGATGTTGCTGCATTCTTTATAGATGGGCAACAAAGGACTGACTTTGTACCGCTCATTAAACTGACACTCTCTGTGTAAGCGGAGCACCTCACTGCATGATAAACCGAGGAGTGTAAGCAAACGAGTTTGTGAGGCTGAAATCTCACATACAGCTGTCAGTGAAAATGCATGCAGCACACACACACACACACACACACACACACACACACACACACACACACACACACGCACACACACACACAATACAACATGCTGTGTTTTTTTTGCATGACTTTTCGTAATGTGGGATAAAATTCATTTGGAGCCCCAATGTATGCGTGCGAGTGCAAGCTGGTGTATGTGTGCGTGCACGATTCATGCAAAATGATCACCCACATACCGCCACACACACACACACACACACACACACACACACACACACACACACACACACACACACACACTTCATAGCTTTGATTACAATAATGATAATTATCAAGATAATGATAATAATAATACCACTGATGATGATATTAATGATGATGATAACTATGAGAAAGGGAATGATAATAAAGTATCTTTAATCAGTAATGTAGCTGAGCAGTGTGTGGATATAATAGAATATAATACAAGCTCTTCTGTAGGAAGTGTGCACGCATCGGTGTGTAAAAAGTGCTGAGTCATGTTCACGCTCTGCGCTTACACGTACATCAGTAGAGCTTCGCAGATCATCATGACTCTTTCTCCTCCTTAGTCTCATTTCATTTTTAATGCTTTTTCAGCAATACAGACATAAAATACATTATATATGTTCACATAAAAAAAAAAAAAATATATATATATATATATATATATATTCATCCATTCATTCAAGTTTTAAGCCGCTTAAGATGCTTTCTGAGCATAATTAGGGTCGTGTGGACTCTGGGCAAGGGCGCTGTACACCCTGGACAACTCGCCAGGCCATCGCAGGGCCAACACATACACAACCATTCACACTCACACACAAACCCACGCAAGCACATGGAAAAGACGCAAACTCCACACAGAAACGCTACGAGCTTGGGAATCGAACCAAGGCCTTCTTGCTGTGAGGTGGACTTGCTAATTACTGTGTCACCATGCTGCCCAATATATATATATATATGCTTGATGAAACTGACAACAAGGACACATTAGATTTTATAAAATTTTTTCTTTTTAGTCTCGCACTCGGTACACAGTGTATACCCAGCTAGTTTCGGACATGGGCTTTGTGTCACTCAGTGAAGAGGTGATTAGACACTCAAACCCCCATCACCCCACCTCCTCCCACCCCCTTTGTCCGTCTCTCTCTCTCTCTCTCTCTCGGTCCATCTCACCTGCTCTTCTCTTTTGTCATGCCTCTCAGCTCTTAATGGTAGTTGACATGCTTAATGTGTGCTGATTGGCCCCTGCAGCTGCAACCTTAATAACGGAACAGTACTAATTTCATCAAATCATCAGCTAGATGAATGTGCGTGGGTGTTTCCATGTGCGTGAAAGTGCTTAATGATTAGTTAAAGCTGTACTGTATGTTCATGCGAGAGAGTATATAAATATAAGAAAAAATTTTTTAGTTTTTTTTTTTTCCTAACACAAATTCACAAGCTGTGTTTGATTCTAGAATGAAATAGAGTGCCCGATACCAGACCACAATTATTATAAAAGTGTTTAAATTATTGCCACTGTGAAAAGGGGCAAAGGGTAATCAACTCTCTCACACCCACCAAATCTCCATCTCTTCTGTATTTTCTTCCTTTAAGAAAAAATGTTTCCTTTCTGAGTGTCTGAGAATAAATGGAGTGGAATATTAACATGAGATTTGGTAAGCTCGGGCTTCTCGAGCTGACTTTCATAATAGGAGGCGGATAGATTAATGACGAGCACAGATTAAGTAACAGGGTGCTACTAAACTGATATCTTACTTCTTTATGCTATTCTGTATCCTAATGTGAGAAACAGAACGAAAGCCCTAAAGAGAACGCCGTGGTGAACAGCCGTCTGACGAGGCAAAGATGAGCAGACTGAAACAATCCTGCTCATGTAATTACTGCAAATTGCAGCCTTTCTAAGGCCGTGGTTTGAAAAATAGGTTGTACGGACCCCCTGGGATTGCTGACTGGGGTAAAATTTAGGCACACTTTTAGGGGGTTTAGGGGAACGACAATCAGACTTGAGCTGAAGTACTATTATCTGATGGAGATGTAATAATGATAACAATAATGCTACTGGGGGGAAAAAAAAACCCCCCAAAAAAAACTTAACATTGCTTTACAGAGACATAATTCCTTTCCATGTTTTAAAAATGTTTTCCATCAGTCAAGGCCATCACAAACTCACTTACTCTCACTCATTTGCTGAACTGCTTAGCCTTACTTGGGTTGTGGGGCAAATCTGACACTGGGCAAAGGCATGAACACAGCTCGCCAGACCATCACAGCACACACACACACACACACACAAAACCATTCATACACCTATTTGGAACATTCAACTAATGTGAATGTTTTTCACAAACCAGAGGAAACCGGAGTACCCAGAGGAAACCGACGCATACACACACACACACACACACACACACACACACACACACTCTTACTCATGCACACACAGACAGTTAAGTATGAGTTAAAAAAAGGTTACTCCAATTAACATTAATCAAAACAAAATCTTTAATTAAAGTGAATTTATTGTAGCAAAAGTGCATGTCTCCACAATGCACCTTTCTCACCGGCGCAACGCGACTCGTGGAAGTTCACGAAAATGCTTTCGCACAGCTACGTCTGATCACCGTCGTGTGTATCACGAGTTGCTGCAGGGAACCATCAGCTGCAGCTACTCACGGTGAATTCTTACATGTTTCATGTTTCTGCCGCATTTCTGCAGAAAGACCGAAAACGTGTCATTTCCGCGTGACAGTGTGACACCACCGCTAGCATCGTATGAGCCCTGGAGATGACTGCACGTCTCCATTAAATCCTGGAGGTGATTGCACACGGTGATGAAACCCCGGAGGTGACTGCATGAGTCTCCTAGTACACCAGTCACCCTTCTGAAAATGATTGAATAAATATTTACAGCAGGGGAATGTAAGCCTTTTCTCTTTACGACAGCAGTGCATGAATCAAAAATAAAGTAAAATCATTCATCATGTCTGGAAGTCACAGCGCTGTAAAAAAAAAACCATCCAATCATTTAATTCAGTCCAAATAAAATGACTGGAAGGCCCACCTGCCCACCCGTACTGAGCGTGACCAGACTCTTCTACAAGGCTAGCGAGACATACTGCTAAAGCTAGAGAGCTAATTCACTGCTATGAGTACGAACAAAAGCCATGATTTGTGGTGTTGTTGTTGTTGTTTATATTTATTATGAAATGATATGTTCATCAGAATGTGTGAGCAGGATACAAATATATGTATCCATGGCCTAATGGATAGAGAAGCGGCTTTGGGACCGAAAGGTAGGCGGTTCGATTCCTAAACCAGCAGGAAAAATGTGTGTCGGTGGGGGAGTGAGCTGCACCTTCCCTTCCTCCACATTTATGGCTGAAGTGCCCTTGAGCAAGGCACCTCACCCCCAACTGCTCTCCGGGCGCCTCAATGTGTGTGGCAGCCCACTGCTCTGAGGTGTGTGTGTGTGTGTGTTTGCGCGCTCACTTTGGATGTGTTAAATGCAGAGGCAATAATTTCCCTTGTAAGATTAATACAGTATATTATTCATAAATAAATAAATAAATAAGCACGCACACCTGGGAGTTAAACCCAGGACCTTCTTGCTTTGAAAAGGAAGTGCTAACCACTATACTCCCATGCTACCCTTTTTAATATTCACTGTACAGTTAGATGTTGACTTGTGATGGTCAGGGTAATGCGCAGAGTGTGTTGTCAGTGTGAGTGTGTGGGTGTGTCTGCCCATGGCTAAAGAGAGTTACCGTGGTGAAATGTTCAGAACCGAATCTGACCTCCGTGACCCTGGCTGACAGCCTGCAGGAGTTTAGCTTAAAACCGAGCGTTTGTCATGTCATTTTCTGAAGCGCTTAATCCTAATTAGGGTCGCGGGGAGGCTGGCGCCCATCTCAGCCGACTCTGGG
>JAOUQZ010000024.1:21760104-21771494 GCA_028564935.1 Neosilurus hyrtlii | reverse complement strand
GTTACAGGAAAAGGAAGCGGAAATGACACCGTGCTGCTGTTGATGTCATTTGTTTTGACTCCTTTTTACATCATATATTTCTATATGTAATGTTCATTGTGTGAGGCAATGCAAATACAATGCAAATACAATGCAAATAGCGCAATACAAATAAAAAACAATGACCCACAAATATCAGTGCGACCCTATAATTGGTCCGGGTTACCGGGGACTGTTATTTCCATAGTGTCGCTATGTGGCTGCAGACTCTACATTCGGCTGCATTGAGTTCCTTACTTTTCTTTTATCCTGCCACGTGCGCATCACTGTGATTTATTTTGTGAGAGAGAGACCTCATATTAACTCTCTAAGTGCCGTTGACCTGTGTGTATAAATATATTTATTTATATACATTTATATACGTATAATGTCCCACTGGGCAGCAACTTAAAAACACTTTTTTTTAAAGTGTTGTGAACGCAGCGCGTTGGGACTGTCCGGAATGTTCGCGTGCGCCCAATAGAAACAAGGCAGCCAGCCAGGCACGGAAGAAAACTCTCCATGGCAACGCTGCTGTAACTTTCACTTAGTGAGAAATGTTTCTCTGCTTGCATCAAACCCGGCCAATGTCCCGCCCCCAAGAGCCATATACCCCACCGTGATTGGTAGGTTCGTTCAGCTCAGACCACAACACTGTAAAGTGCCAAACACATGAAACTCGTGGGCCGCAGTAACATTAAAGTTTCATATTAAGGCAGGGGCCGCAAACTGTCATCCTGCTTGCCACAATTGGCCCACGGGCCACGAGTTTGAGACCCCTGCTTTAGAGAGTAGCAAACAAACAAAGAAACGATGACACTGACTTTCATTTGTGTGTCTGAATGGGCTTACTCTGGGTTTTCCAGTTTCCTCCCATCTCTGAAAAACATTGTCTATTTTAGATTTGCTCCTAGGTGTGAATGAGAGTGCAAGTGCATGCATGTGTGTGTATGTGTGTGTGCATGTATTGCAGTGCACCATAATGGACTGGCGCTCATTCGGGATGTATTCCTTTTGCATGCCCAATATTCCCAGGATGTGCTCTGGGTCTATTTATCCAGTAATATACATACATATAACATATACATACTACATTTAAGAATTTCTCTTTGCACCCCCTCCCCCTTTTTTTTTTTAAATGACCCAAAAATTATGCATGACAAACCTACTCAACTATAAAAGCTGCACATAGCTACAGGGCTCCTACTCAGCTGCTGTACCTACGCAGACACAGCAATCATATCCGGCTGTATAGCAAGAGAAAACCACCCAACCATGTTAGCAGCACAGAGCCACAGGCCGGTTACTCGGCTACATAGGAGATGTAGAATACTAGATGAGAGAATGAAGAGGAAGAAACCAAGTGGTGGGAAACAGTGGAGGTAAATAACACTTACCAAGCAAAGTGAAAAGTTCATGAAAAATAATGGGTGCAGCGGAGTACTGTAGTAATAAAAAAAAACCACTAGGAATTAAATGGGAAGTCATTGATTCTGGATAAATCCTGTGCTCATTTGAGGCCCAACCCCACATTTCATGGGCGCACCTTGACAAAGCAATGATACTAACAATGATCACCCCATCTTTCCTCCAGCCAATCGACAACAATATATGAGAAACAGCACCCCTGTTCCTGATTGGCTGGAATAATGTTGTGTGGTTCACTTCGATTTTCCTCTACGGAGCCAGGGCTATATACGCTCACCAGATTTTTTTTGAGGAAATATTTGTTGAATTGAACCAAACCTGTACTGTATTTGAACCAATGAGCGCACCTTTAATATCAAAATATATACCTAGGAGGCAAAGGAAATCAGAATATAAGATAGCATGCTGTCCCTAGCTTTAGATGTGAGTTACCTGTAGCTCTAGATATACTGTAGTCAGAAACCGGAAGCTGTATATGGTGCACATGTGTGACGTAACAGACACATCCTAT
This sequence comes from Neosilurus hyrtlii, assembly GCA_028564935.1. Lineage (NCBI taxonomy): Eukaryota > Metazoa > Chordata > Actinopteri > Siluriformes > Plotosidae > Neosilurus > Neosilurus hyrtlii. The sequence goes on along the minus strand of JAOUQZ010000024.1, from coordinate 21,769,537 downwards.
ACCTATGATAACGTAACAGACACATGTATATCTACTATGACAAAACCTAACTGAAAAAAACATTAACTTATCGTGATGAAGTGATGAAACTATATAAATGTGAATAATGCTCTGTTGTTGAACGTACTACGCCACAACTCGGACAGCTATAAACATCTCATCAAGCTGCAAGATCCAAGACTACACAGTACGAATTGTCTCCAACCTTCGCTTCTCATCTCCTACCCTCAGAAACAACGGGCCTTTATCCCTTTTAATGTTAATAAAAATAACCTTCATTATACTATACTTTATACTATTTAATGTGAAATTATATACTCACCGTATTGAAGTTGGGAAAAAGGCTGAGTGGATTGGAGCCGTTGAGCCTGAAGGGCAGAAAGTTCTTGAGCTCCAGAGGTGTCTGCAGTGGGCGAGTCTGTACGGGTAACGCAGCCAGCAGGGGGCTGCCCTGAGCCGCGTGACCTGTGCACAAATAAAAAACAGCCAATCAGAGAAGACTTAAATCTCCACTGAACCAATCAGAATCAAAGAGAGCTTGGAAATCATAGACGCAGGACACTCAGCAACAAAACTGGAACAAAATACAAAATAATTTGCAGAAAATTGAAACACAATGGGAGGCCTAATACACGGCTTATAAAACCCAGGTGAGAGGAATCGCCTTTGGTGGTGAACTTCATGCTGCCGATGCCGTAATAGTGCAAAAATAAACAAATAAATAAATAAATGCTGCTGCAACTACAAGAGGCACAAAATCAACGAAGGTGCTCTGTATAACCAATTAGATATTTCTGCCTGCAGGCTTGTCCTGGTTCAAAATTGTGCTCAGAGTGAAACATTAGCAATGCAGATGCAATCAGATCTCTGTTGGGTCTGGAGCGACACCTGCCCCCAGAGAAATTTAATTGGCCATTGCAGGCGTCGTCCTAGAGATGTTGCGTGCTGATAGGTGTAAAAACTAAAACTATGGGTGCTGTAGGGTTGTGGGTGACACTGGGCAAAGGCGGGGTACACCCTGAACAGATCACCAACAGACCAGCACAGTGCAACACACACACACCCACACCCATTTACACTCACATGCACAACTAGGGTCAATTTAGAACAGCCAAGTAGCCTCATGTGCATGTCTTTGGACTGTGGGAGGAAACCAAAGTACCTGGAGGAAACCCACACAAGCACAGAGAGAGGAAAACCCAGGATCTTCTTGCTGTGAGGTGGAAATGCCTCTAGGGAACTGGAAAGGATGGTGTGGGGATGACGTCAGCCATGATTTAGAGGAGTATAAACAAGTCTATTTCTCAGCAAATGAGCCTGAGCCTTATTAGAAACAGATCATTCAGTCTTCATGAGTGTACACATGGTCATGCAACACACACACACACACACACAGCCCTGTGAAAAGTAATAGACACTGTGGGTATAATGGATTTTAGTGTATAGTGTATTTTCGTGCACATACACACACACACACACACACACACACACACAAGGATTTTTTTAATGGAGTAGGGATTCAGAGGTTTTTCATTTTCCGCTTGGCTAGGTCTAAGATCCAGGAGCACTTCACATGGCTTACGTACCTCCCTACCACGCAGATCAATCATGTAATCACACACATAATGCAACCACACACACACAAACACACACACACACACACACACACAATCCCACAGATACACAACCATGCACCCACACATTATGAGAAGAAAATAAAACCTATAGTGAAACAGCGGACTCAATAACTCACTGCACACAGAAATAAGGTGGCTAATCACTCCCATAATCCGAAGACATACACATTAGGCTAACTGTCTGTTTCCAATAGACCCTCGGTGTGAGTGTGTATGTGTGTGTGAATGGTTATGTGTGTGTTTTGGCCCTCTGATGGTCTGGCAGGCTGTTCAGGGTTTACCCTGCATTTGTAGTAGTAGTAATAGTAGTTGTAGTACTAGTAGTAGTAGTAGCAGTAGTAGTAATAGTAGTAATAATAGTAGTAGTAGTAGTAGTAGTTATAGTAGTAGTAATAAGAATGATCAGAATTAGGAATGAATTGTTTGAGGAATGCACAGGTAGGAGTGTTCATGGATAAAGAGAGAGAGGACAGATTGAGATGTTTGTGAATGAGCAGAGGAGGGATAAAGGTATCCCTTGAATGTGGGAGTGGTAGACGAATGTTCAGGATGGAACTGCCTGGTAGGAGGAGAAGAGGAAGGCCTAAGAGGAGATTTATGGATTTGTAAGAGAGGACATGAAGTTGATTTGCGTTACAGAGAAGGATGCAGAGTACAGAACAAGATGGAGAAGGATGATTCACTGTGGCAACTTCTAACTAGAGCAACCAGAAAAATGACAAGAAGAGAATTATTACAGTTATTATTATTATTATTATTGCTGTTTTTGTTATTGTTATTATTATTGTTATTATTATTATTAGTAGTAGTAGTTGTAGTAGTAGTATGTAAAATAAAGGCTTTGCTACACGTGCAGTGATTTTATATCATAATAATGCATAAGCTCGGGTGTAGGTGTCCGTCTCCACAAAACATACACACACAAGGACACACACACACACACACACACACACACACACACAAGAATGTAATGTATTAAATGAGGTGAAACACTGAAGTCAAATGGTGCCATGTGGTGCACTGGGAATTTGGTGAGGTCTGGCTTGAGTGCACAAAAACAGAGGGAATCGAAAGACCTCACCCTTCCAACACACACACACACACACACACACACACACACACACACACACACGCATTCCCCCCTTCTTTTTTCCTGACAAGTCGAGTTGAAAGGCATAATCATGATTTTCAGAGTAGTAATTAGCCCCAACTGCAGCCTCGAGCCCCCCTTCTATCCTTCATGCATTTTCTTCCTATACACACACTACAAACCAGCTGCTCTCACTCCACAGTTTTCTCATATCTATTCTTGGAAAACGTTCTCTAGAACCACAAAAATGTTTCATTTTTTACAAACTGCGTGACAGACATGTAGCTGGTACATGTGATGTGTCCGGGCTGAAATCCAGTGAAGCGAGAGATTCCTCATGTTTCCTACATTTACGTAGCCCAGCATGCTCTCTCAGTCACAAACACACACTGCTGTCACATTCTCTCTCATCTCGACACGGACTCGGGCAGGACACGGCTTCCTGAAGCATGCGTATGTATGCCTGTGTACCTGACGAGAAGAAAATAGGATCTGAAAGATGCATGCAGGAAAGAAAGAAGAGCACCAGAGACCGAATGGGTGAAATTAGGCAGACTGGGAGAAGAACGCGGCGATTATCTGAATAACAACTGATTTTGAACTAGTTCTTTGAGATCCCTCACTCTCTTATTCCTTAGCTGCACCGCTTAATCTCATCTCAACCGACACTACAGGAAGGCGGGGTACAACTGGGAAAAGCTCGCCAGACTATTGTGGGGCCAACACACACACAACCATACACACTCACTCTCACACCTAGGGGTGATTTGAAACAGCCAGTTAGCTTAATGTGCAGGTCTTTGGATTGTCGGAGGAAACCGGAGTACCTGAAGGAAACCCACACAAGCAATCCACACAGAAATGCCCTTGCTTAGCCTGGGACTTGAACCCAGGACCTTCTTGCTGTGAGGTGGACATACTAACCGGTTGTGATTGCTGTGATTGTACAAAAAAAAAGTATTCTGAGGCCAATATCACATACAAAGCCAGTGGAAACCTAATATCACCACAGGATTCCCACGTGTACACGTCCAGACAGACAGATGGACAGACGGACGGACAGAATTGTTTTTATTAAGAAAAAAAAATCTTATTGCTGGAAGGATAAAATCATGGAGTTAAGTAGAGTGTTTTGACAAAGCCACGAGACTTGATGTCATCAAACGAGAGAAATGCTTGTCACATGCAAAAAAAAATATAATTGATGATATATGCAATTTCTCTTAAGTATAGTGCTCTGCTTAAGAGCTCTGCTATAATCAGGGCGGCGCCACGGCGTAGAGGTTAGCACATCTGCCTCACAGCAAGAAGGTCCTGGGTTCGATTCCCAGGCATTTCTGTGTGGAGTTGCCATGCCTTTCCTCACATAATTATTCACACCCACACCTAAGGTCAGTTTTGAACAGCCAGTTAGCCTAACGTGCACGTCTATGGACTGCAGGAAGAAACCAGAGTACCCTGAGGAAACCCACGCAAGCATGTGGAGGAGATGCAAACAGAAATGCCCTCGTCGCCCGGCCATGCTCACCGCAATGCCACAGCGCCACCCTCATTAATAAATGTATGACCTCAGTTATTTTCCGAGCGGAATAACACAGAGGGAAAAACATGGCGTCATAAAAACATTATCTCACCCTGATGTGTGTCAGTCAGTTTACGTTGTAATTTAATGTGTAAAACCACCAATCAGAAGAAAATGATAAGTTATTATCGTCCTATTGTTCCTTTTTCCTGCATTTCAATAAATTGTAGGTGTGAAAGGACTCCAGCTATCAGTCAGAAGATCAGGCTTCTAGTTAAAGGAAGTATTTTGCCTCCAGGATGGTTTCTTCTCTCTCTCTCTGTGTGTGTGTGTGTGTTTTACTGCAGACATTCAACATAAAGATTCCCGAGAGACTCTTTGTGTGGAACGAAGATGCCAATAGTGTTTAGCAGAAACCTCGCCTGTTTTTCTCTTCTTCATTGCACACACACTTTTCACTTATCGCCTCCTGTCTTTTTTGAGGATGTAGATATTCACCGTCCACGAAAGGCCGTGGCTCACTCGCTGCCTTCTTTTCAGTTCGAATTCTCCTCCGGTCACCTCTCCCTTCGCCCCCTCCACAATATGACCGGGTGTAAAAAGATGAGTCTGCTACTTTTGATGAGGCGTAACGACGCATGACGAACATAATGAGGAATGAAATGATGGACTGATTTCAAGCTTGGCTGAGTCTGTGCGTCACGGAGCGAAGAACACGCCGTCTGAATTAGCCCGGGGCGGAAAGAGTCCCATGAAAGCACGGGGTCATTCTGACGCTCACCTCGGAAACAAAAGCCGTATCCGTCCGTCTCCTGCTTCAGATTTAATCTGACAAATAAAACGAGCGCGCTGAAATGAGGAGTGGATTTTTATCTGTGGCGAGGAATGAACAATGGGGAAAGTGACGCAATTCTTCTTCCCTTCTTCGGTTTTTAGTCTTTAATTTCGAGCTCATTTAGATTGGAGATTTGATGTTGGACAGGGTGACCCAAAAAAAACCTCAAAGGTATTTTCAAAGGTTAATGAAAATTAATGCTTAAAGACAATTATATTATTATTTGCACATATGAAACTTCATTCATTAGCCTAATGTGCATGTCTTTGGATTGCAGGAGGAAACCAGAGTACCTAGGGGAAACCACGCAAGTTCTGAACATATGAAAAAAATTGAGGAATCTTTGGCAAACACGTTTTTTCACCAAACAGTCTGCAAATACTTATCAGAGCTATCAAACACTGTGCAAATGGACTTTGGTTTGGTCCGACAAGAAAGAGAGAGGGATGGCATACGCTCGCTTCCCTGTCACTTACAGCAATCGCTGGCCAATCATGGGTGTCTGCGAGCTCATTTGTACAAAGGGGAGGATGTCACTTTCCTGCCGAGTGTGTTAAGCTGCCCCTGAATGCACATGAGCTGCAAGTCGTAAAGATGTGGGTGGCAGCATCACATGTTGTGGAGGGGGCACGTCCTTGCTTACGCCCCAGTTGGTGGCGGTTGTGTGCGATAGGGATCCATTTTAATAAATGAAACGCTTGGAACATGCTGTTAAAGGAAAAATGATTCCCCACAGTGTGTATATGAAACTAAAATTGTATCATTGACATGCAGCTTCTTTGCTTCATCCTTTATGCCTTTCGCTCTCATTTCATTTGTTTCTGTATATCTATCGCTCTCTCTGTAGTGATGACAGCATCCTCCTGCAGCCTGATTTCATGCCTGACTGAGCTCAGCCTGACCTGCCATCAGAAAACAGGACACACACTCACACATTCGCTCTCGCATATGCAAGCGTGCACCTTAAAAACTGCTCATTTCGATGAAACTGTATGTTTCAGTCGGGTGTACATTGACTGTGTGTGTGTGTGTGTGTGTGTGTGTGTGTGTGTGTGTGTGTGTTTGTGCGCGCACCTCCAGCATGATGAAACCCTCCATTTTGAAAAACGTATAAATACGAGCAAGCCAGGAAGCAAAGATGTCAAAAGGCATGTAGGGTGTTGTTGTTTGGTCGCCATGACAACAACCCTGCCACTCAAGCTTCATTTGTAATCATTATTAAATGGTGCATTTAAACGAGAATTGTGTTTGTTTGGTCTTTTTATTCACGAAACAAACACATGACGTATTTCCCATTTAAAGCAGTGAGATAAGTGTTGCTAGGCAACATGAAAATATTTTGACATTAAATAGTTAAATAGCCATATATATATATTGATATTGCTACATACATTTTTTTTACTACTACTACTACTACTAATATATATATATATATATATATATATATATATATATATATTAGTTTATTTACTCTTTGTATTTCTTGAAGTACAATGAAATTAAAACGTCTTCTATATAAATAAAATGTCTGTTGGATGGCATGCAGCTTTCCTTACTGACAAATATTTTTGTGTAACATTAACTGATATATTCATTTTCTAAGCCGCTTAATCCTAATTAGATTTGCAGGGAGGCTGGCGCCCATCTCAGCCGACTCTGGGTGAAGACGGGGTAAACCCTGAACCTTACTCCAGACCATTGCAGGACCAACACACATACAACTACTCACTCTCATACCTAGGGGCAATTTGGAACAACCAATTAGCCTACTGTGCATGTTTTTGGGCTGTGGGAGGAAACTGGAGTACCCAGAGTAAACCCATGGGAGAACAAACTCCATGCAGAAAGGCGCGAGCCCAGGAATCGAACCTAGGCCTTCTTGCTGTTAACTGGACGTGCTAACCACTGCAACGTCCCACCCTTTTCTGTAACATTTAATATTTATTTGAAAAGCTAAAGGTTTTTTGTACTCTTCTACTTCTCATCTGCTATGCCGCAGTCATAAAATAAACACCTACGGAAAGTCAGACAAATAGATGGGAATAAAAATGACACCCAGAGGGTGCAAGATACGCCTGTTGCATAGCACTCTGTTGCATATCTGGACCATTTTTTACAAAGAAGGCCACCGTGACCTTGACAGTGAGGTCAAGGTCACAGTAACTGAACTTGGTCTGACATCCATACCGAACTGTATTAGGGTGGGACAATTATTTCTCAAGATATTGAGTGGAAACCATTTCTGTCCATGCCCATACACCCACCCACCCACAAACACTATGTCCCATTTACAAAGGGTGTATAAAAATTGAGCACATGTACTCTTATTCATATCCGTTCTGGGCTTATGGTAAGCTAACTCTTGCTAATATCAGAGAAGCTGACATGACTGACGAAGACGAAAATCATCATGATGAGTAAAATAATCTCAGTGCAGTCCTGAAGGCGCGACTCCAGGACAAACAGGAAACCAGGTAACAAAGATGCAGGAACTGACACTTCAGTTCAGCACCCATCACATCACGTATTTCACCCCAATCACACCGCGCTGCACTCGGGGCCACAGTGAGATCGAGCTGCACCCAGACGTCACTGTGGAAGTGTGGAAGCGTAGAGTGGGCGGAGTGGAGGAGCTGGAGCCGGTGATGAACGGCTCGATTAAACGATACCATCTGAAACCAGAACGAGCTCTGCAGTCCACCAACAATCGAGGAGTTCTCTCTGAGCTAACAGCGATATGCAGCAATGACACACACACACACACACACACACACACACACACACACACACACACACACACACACACACACAATAGCTTATAGTTTATTCAATAACAGGCCACCAAAGAAATCGATAAATACCACCCATTGGTGCAAATAATGCTTCTACATGCTGTGTGAGAGAGTGTGTGCATGTAGGTAAGAGAGAGAGAGAGAGAGAGAGAGAGAGAGAGGCCCTATCAAAACCACTGGTGCAGAGCGGCCAACCCATCTGTCACAAGGGAACAATAGAACCTGAGGCTTGCTGTGTGTGTGTGTGTGTGTGTGTGTGTGTGTGTGTAGCCCTAAGGCTATACAGTGATAAATTACTCTGTTTCCTCCAGGGAGCAGGACTGAGGGAAAGTGTGTGTGAGAGGATTGGAACACGACCGCTAATGTCTAAAAGATAAAGAGGAGCAGCTCTGTATAACGATCAGATTAAAACACACCACTTCATTACCACATACGGCCAATAAAGATCAGTTGTCTCACACACATGCATGCATGCACGCAAACACACACACACACACACACACACACACACACACACACACACACACACACACAGAGCCTGGGGGAAAGAAAACAGACCAGAGAAGAATAGAATCAAAATGAAAAAATATAGATAGATAAATAAAAAAGATAAATTAAAATAATTAAAAATAAATAAATAAATAAATGTGTGTGTGTGTGTGTATAGAAAATAACTAAAAAGCAAAAAGAAAATTTGAAAAATAGAAAAAAGAAAAAAAGAAAGAAATAAGAAATATGAAAATGAAAAAAAGACAGGAGACAGGAGTGCATTAAAATAGGAAAATAAAAAAAATTATAATAAAAATGCATAATAATAAATGAGAAATAAAAGCAAAAATGCAAAAGTGAGGTAAAGAAAAAAGGGAAAAATACAAATAAATGAATACAATTATAATAAATAATAATCAAAAATATATATTAAATAAAATATTGAATTAAAATTAAAATATTGAACAGCATTCAAACAACAAAAGAAAAATGAGAATATAAAAAGAGAAAACTAGAGAAGATTTAAAAATAAATCCTACAAAATATGAAATAAAGGCAAAAAAATGGGATAAAATGAACGTGAAAAAATAGAAAGGAAAATGGAGGAAAGGAAAAGAACAAAAAGGAAAATGACATGAAATGAGGATAGAAAAAACAGAAGGCAGGAATACTGTAAAAGAAAAAAAATAAGAAAGAGTACAAAAAAATGCAAACGAAAAAAACAAAAAACAACAAAGAAGAAAGAAACAAATGCAACAGAAAGTAAAACATTTAGAAGAAAAGAACAAAAAACAGAAATGTGAGAAAATACAAAAGGAGAAAGAAAAACTGAAAAAAATGAAAAATAATAATTTAATAAAAGAAAATATAAAAATAGAATTAAAAAAAATTAAATAGAAGGAGCCAGGAATAAAATAAATGAGGAAAAAAATAACTGCAGGACAGAAGCAGAAGCTGCACACAGTGTTCTTAGCTGTACCACTCTGACATAGTGTGCGTGTGTATATGTGTGTGTGTGTGTGTGTGTGTGTGTGTGTGTGTGTGTGTGTGTGTGTGTGTGTGTGTGTG
>JAOUQZ010000024.1:21724533-21738039 GCA_028564935.1 Neosilurus hyrtlii | reverse complement strand
TACTGTCAGAAGGAGAGACATGAAGAGAAAGAGACAGACAGAGAGACAGATAGAGAGAAAGGAAAAGGGAGAGAGACAGACAGAGAGAGAGAGACAGGCAGACAGAGAGAGAGAGACAGACAGACAGACAGACAGAGAGAGACAGAGAGAGGCAGACAGACAGACAGAGAGAGACAGAGAGAGAGAGACAGACAGACAGACAGACAGAAAGAGAGAAAGGAAGAGACAGACAGAGAGAGAGAGAGAGAGAGAAAGAGACAGACAGATGGGAAATAGCAAGAGAGAAGGAAGAGGGAGAGATAGAGAGAGACAGACAGACAGACAGGCAGGGAGAGTAAGAAAAGAGAGAAAGAGAGAGACAGACAGACAGAGAGAGAGAGAGAGAGAGGGAACACATCCTCTTTAACAGCCAGTAAGTAGTCTGATTTCTGAGGGGGCGTCTCCGTCTCCATGCCAAGCGTTTCCGTGGTGAGCATGTTCCGTTGCTATGTAATTATGGTCCATTCGTATGATAGCTTGCACCTGAAGTGGGTCTGACTGCTGTGTGTGTGTGTGTGTGTGTGTGTGTGTGTGTGTGTGTGTGTGTCTGCTAGAATATAAAGTAATACCGCCATTTGCAAGCATGGGTGCTGGCAGAAATATTGCTCGACCCGTATTTGTTTGCTGTAGGCGTTTAAAATGTTCCCTGTGGTGTCTAGGGCCCCCACATGATGTGGGTCCTCCCAGCAAATGTGTCTTAATGTCTGTATTGAACGTGGATGGTCATACTGACTGATCTGCATCGGTGCACCAGTTTATAACTCCACAGTGCCTATCTCATCCAACAATGGGCTCAGGCGGGATACACCGTAACCAGCTCACAGCAACACACACATGCGCACACACACACATTCACACTCACACTCAGGGGCAATAAGGAGCCAGTAAGCATAATGTGCATGTCTTTAAACTGTGGGAAGAAGGTGGTGTAGTGATTAGCACATTCACCTCACACAGCAAAAAGGTCCTGGGTTCGATTCCCAGGTTTCTGTGTGGAGTTTGCATGTTCTCCCTGTGTGTGGGTTTTCTCAGGGTAATCGGGTTTCCTCCCACAGTCCAAAAACATACACAGTAGGCTGATTGGCGGTTGCAAATTGCCCCTAGGTGTGGGAGTGAGTGTGAATGGTTGTATGTTGCCCTGCAATGGCCTGGTGGGCTGTTTAGGGTGTACCGTGCCTTCGCCCAGAGTCGGCTGAGATGAGGGGAAAAAAACTGACCAAGTTCAAAAGAAAAATACAAAGCAAGACTGAAACCTGATTCCAGACACTTCACGCTGTCCAGCGATTCATCCCAAGGAAATTAAAACCTTTAATATATATAACTTGGTTTTCAGCTCGGGGCTTTAACAGGCATTAAAATCCCACGCTGGTGCGTCCTACCTGTGTTTCCGCCGTTCATGTGTTTCAATCTCTTCTGGTGGGTTTTGCCGTTGTAGTGTATCTGCGCCTGGGCAGCCGAGTTCAGCTGAATGTTACACACTTCGCACACTGTATACGTCCTGTGCTTGCGTTCCTGCTTCGGACGAGAGCTCAGGGGCAGGGCTTTGTGTCTCGTAAAGTCGGCCTCCTCAGAAGGTGCGCTATTGTGTCTGGATTCTTCAGTCAAAGCTCCAAGTCCAGCAACAGCGCAGGGGAAATGCTTCATCCCTGAGGTACATGGTGTGACACACACACACACACACACACACACACACACACACACACACACAACAGAGACTGTAAAAATTAATGAGTTTTAAATTTTTACATTTGCTAACCACAAATCCGGTGGCATCGTGGTTAGCATGTTTGCTACACAACGAGAAGGCACTGGGTTCGAATCCCGGGCTTGGGCATCTCTGTGTAGAGTTTGCATGTTCCTCCCGTGCTTGCGTGGATTTTTTCTGGGTACTCCAGTTTCCTCCCACAGTCCAAAGACATGCACATTAGGCTAGTTGGCTGTTACAAATTGAGTGAGTGATGAGAACTTCATAAATTGTACACATACAGTACCTATGATAACCACTAGGTGGAGGCAGACATCACTACAGTCAGTGTGTGTGTGTGTGTGTGTGTGTGTGTGTGTGTGTGTGTGTCCACGCTGCAATCAATTAGAACATCAGTGTGAAAGAAAGCACTTGTGCCTGAATGTTGTTTTGGTTCATCTGGAGGGAAAAATCTATTTATTATATATTTATTCATTATATATTAATTTATAATTATTCACTCTCTCGCTCTCTTTCTCTCTCTCTCTCTCTCTCTCTCTCTCTCTCTCTCTCACACACACACACACACACACACATGCATGCATGCATACACAGCCTCCTTTCACGTCGTCTCTGCTACGTCCTAGTCTTACGCCACTCTCTAAACACGGAAAATATGTTAAAAACCACTGCACACAATCACACATCTGTATTAGGTGGCAGCTCTTGACGGTTCTGGGTGTCGGCCGTCCCGACAACATGTGTAGTATCAAAAAAATACGACAAAACATTTTTGTACACCAAAAAAGTCAAGCGTCTCAGTTATAACTCAGATTTGAGCCTAAAGCACATGGGTTTGATCTTACATGAAAAGTGGCAGATGTGTTCAAACACTTTCTGATGCTCCACAAATTTTAAACCGAGTCAGGCTTGATTTTTATGGGCGGGAATCTAAAAGAAGTACATCATGATAAGAAGTAGAGTAGTCAGGACCCAGGACCCTTAACATTAACCATAACCTCAAGTTTATCTGCCGACACCATCTGCTGACTTACACGTAAGCGATATAGCTGTGAAATAGTGCGAAATCGTTTTCGGTTGGTTTCAGTCAAAATTACCACCATTACGCTCGTAATGCGCTCTCTTCAAAAACATTCGAATATCTTTGGATATCTAATAATAATCATCTATTATTTCCAATTTCGCACCAAAATCTTTCCTCAGGTCCAAAATTTTTTCACAGAGACCACCAATACGGATCATTTACCTCGAATTCGACCCGAATTCCAGCTCGAATTTGGAAAATCTAATCGCTTACATGTGAATCGGGCCTAACGCAACAGAAAGACATGAGTTCTTCAGTCGTACTGTGAGTGAGTGTGTGTGCCTTGAGGTCAGGGAGGGACAGAGATTACTGAAGGTGAATATGCTCACTGTGTCCTGTTTGAAACCTGCCTCGCTCCCCCTGCGCCCGCTCTCATCCCACGAGCATCCATCAATCCGCGCAGTGGTATGCTGCTCAAAGTGTCCCATATAAAGCACACACGCACACACACACACACACACACACACAAGTGTGCTTTGTACACATGGACATGTTAATGTTGTTCCATCCTTCGCACATGATGACCAAGCCGTCGTAACATAAACCTGCGAACTCGCTTCAGTGTCAGAAGTAGCTTTAGCTTCAGACTGAATGAAATGACCTAAAGTGGAAGCTTAGAAACGCTATAATATTCCAAAAAAATACTCCTAAAACCAGGACTGAGGTTTGCTTAGGTCTAGGGTGAGGCGGTGATCACACTAGAGGTGCGATAAAAAAATTAACTGTCTGACGCGAATGGTAATTCGCGGCTGCCGCTTTTCATTCTCAAATTTGTCTCGCGAAATTCGTGCCATCGCATTTTGGTTTCCTGGATCGTGAACTATTTTATTTACAAGAGCTAATAATGCACACAGAAAAAGAAAATGGTTTGAGAACAAAAGTGAGTTTCGCTTTTTTTCCACCAAACATCTGCTAACCAAACGCGAATTACTTGCAAATCGGTCACAAAAATTGTCGCGCTAGCTTGCGCGATATATGTATTTAAGCCACAAAAAAATGCATTTCCACTGCATGTGGAGTGGCAAAACATTCAAATCAAAATTTGTAAAAGAAAAAAAAAACCCTGCCCCAAAAAACAAATAAAAAAAATTTGATTTGCATCGTTTGCTTTTCTATCGCACCTCTAGTGTGATCACCCCCTTAGACAGGAATTCATTCTCATCTCACTCATTTACTGAACTGCTTAATCCTACTAGACTCGCTGTGAGGCTGAATCCCATTTCAGCCGACTCCTTGGGAAGGCAGGCTACACCCTGAACAGCTCACCAGTCCATCACAGGGCAACAAAGAAAAGGGTTCACACTCACACTCACACTCATACCTTGGGGCAATTTGTTGTAAGCCTAACATGCATGTGTTTGGACTGTGGGAGGAAACAGGAGCACCCGGAGGAAACCCACTGATCCCACTGATCTGTCTCTAAATCTGTATTTCTTTACGTTTTGCTCTAACTCCATTCCGCAGAAATGAATAACGATGTAGCGTGATGCTGATGCGTATCACTAGCAGCTGAGATCTGGATCTGATATCTGTAACGGATTAAACAGGAAAGATTTGAATCAGTGCATTTCTATCACTAAGCAAAAGGGTTATTTTCTTTTAGATGCTGTATGTTAAGAAAGACCTTTATTTTATTGAACAATAAATAATGTTAGGCAGCAATGTACAGCTCGCTCACTCGGTGGTCGGGTCGAGCGAGTTATCAAGTCGACTCCAGTAATTAATTTGTAATGTAAAGTCCCCGTGTCAGGACAGCACCTCGCATCCACAGAATCGTTACTTGCACTCCTCTTTACATTCAAGCGGTACTTACAAGAATTACGAGTTTTAAAAAGCATCGTTTTATAAATATCTAAATGCCTAAATGCAAATAAACAAATACATACATAAACAAATGCTTTGAAAACTATTTGCGCTGGAGAAAGTTCGAAATGGTGCTTATCGATAAATCGCTCCAACTTTGGCTTGATCGTCCCAGCACTACTCATTCACTTACTCACCTGCCAAACCTCTTAATCCTACCATTAGTGTTGCAGGTAGGCTGGAGCCTATCTCAGCCAACACCTTGAACAGCTCACGAGACCATCGCAGGCCAACATACAACCATTCACACTCACATCCACAGCTAAGAGCGATCTGAAACAGCTAGTTAGCCTAATGTGTATGTCTTTGGACTGATGGAGGAAACCGGCGTACCCAGAGAAAGCCCACGCAAGCACAGGGAGAACATACAAACTCCACACAGAAACACCCCAAGCCCGGGACTTAATCCCAGGACCCCCTTGCTGTGAGGCAGACATGCTAAGCACTATGCCGCCATGCCGCCTCAATGGTACGGATAACTGAAACTGATTCTTCCTTGAATGTTGGATGTGATCAAGTTGGTAACTAGTAAACATTCATTCATTTTCTGAACCGCTTATTCCTAATTAGGGTAGCTCTGGGCGAGTCGGCAGAGTACACCCTGGACAGCTAGCCAGGGCAGAAACACGGTGACGCAGCCTCCTCTTGACGAATATAAGTAGTGGTTCTTTTACATGCCTCTCACCATAGACAATGAGAGACATGGCCGGCATTTGATAACCCAGTTAACTGCACTGGGGGAACAACAGTGACAACCCGCTGATAGTGGGGCTTGAACCCCCAACCTTGGGATCAGCAAGCACAAACACCCTACCACCAGGCCACCACTGCCCAGTAACTAGAACTAGGATTTTAAATCTGATCAGACTTGGGAATCACTCACTCACTTATTTGCTGAAGCACTTAATCCTATATCAGGGTCGCGGGGAGGCTGGAGCCTATCTCATCTGACACTGGGTGAAGGCGGGGTACACCGTGACCAGCTCGCCAGACCACTGCAGGGCAACACACATACAACCATTCACACCCACTCTCACACCTAGGGGCAATTTGGAGCAGCCAATTGGCCTACTGTGCATGTCTTTGGACTGAGGAAGGAAACCGGAATACCCGGAAGAAACACGTGCGAGCATGAGGAGAACATGCAAACTCCACACAGAAACATCCTCGCCAAGCCCGGGAATAGAACCCGACTTTCTTACCGGGAGGGGGGACGTGCTAACCATGACGCCATCGTGCCGCCCCAGATACAAAGGCATTTCATTTTTATGATGAAAAGTTTGAGTCCATTCTGATAACTACAGTTTTACAGCTTACGAAGTGATAAAGCTCACACACAAGAGGAGCAAATCTGATTGTGCATCTCTCTACGAGAGCGGCGGGAATCCATGACCTATTACCATCCTGATTTTTGGCAGAGAATCCACATCACTAATGTTATTTGGCTAAAATCCTAAAACTGTTTGTGTCGTGAAGTAAACAAGCAATGTGTCCATGAAGTGAGAAAATTAATGAACCCTGGACTGTCCGGGTTAAATGGAATTTTTATACGCAGGTTTTAGCCTTAGCCTAAAAGCGAGAGCTGAATGACTCAGCGGATGTTTCCGCTCTAATCTGTTTGCAGAAGGCCGCTGGCACGACAAATAAGGTTGGATATATTTGCTCAGGATCTGCGTGTTTATGAGTGTGTGTCTCAAATCAGGGGGGACGGCAGGAAATTTAAACAGCTGCTAACTGTTTGATAGTTTTGCCAGTGCAGTCTGTAACAAACGGTTCTCTGTGGTGCTGTCGGTTTCATGCCCAGCTCTGCATACTTTAACATTTTTTACATTTTATACCATCCAAAACAACTTTCTGATGTATGTGACGTTAAAATGATCAAGTACGTCTCGTACAGTAAACAGATCTATCTAATTTGCATAAACGGTCATGCACAAACACTTAGTGATGCTAATGTTATGAGACCGGGTTTTAAATACTGCACAAATGTTTCTCACTGTCGTCAAGTAATACTAGAAGCACTCGGAGAGCGCAAACCTCTACCAAGGCAGCTCATTTCCCTCCTTACTTTGATTTCTGATAAATATTTTCACATTTCTTATCTCGATCATACACAAGTGAAAAATACTGTGTGCTGATGATCCGGAAAGCTACTCGGATTCTTCATCATCCATGCATTTGCTCACCCTTTTTAATCCTATTAGGGTCACGGGCCGGATCTCGGCCGACTCTGAGCTAAGGCAGGGCACAACCTTGACCATGAACAATGGCTCACAGTCCATTGCAGGGACAATCATTCACACTCACACCTAGGGGCAATTTGGAATGGCCAATTGGCCTAATGAGCATGTCTTTGGACGGTGGGAGGAAACTGGAATACCCACAGGAAACCCACATAAGTATGAGGAGAACCCAGGACCTTCTTGCTGTGAGGCAGACGCGCTAACCATGCCACTGTGTCGCCCACCGTCATCCTGAACACACTATTTTTGTGGAAGCATTGTAGTCTTTACTTATGCAGTTTAAGCCACAGCTGGTAAAAATTTTCCCGTAATGGTAAAAAAAAATAAAAATAAAAAAAAATACCAGAATTTTAGAGCATACCCCATCCATCCGAAGAAAAAAAATCCATTCATAACTTTAACAAACATAATTAACAAACAGACCTAACAAACTAGAATGGCACTTGGAGAGTGCAAACCTCCACCAAGCCGTGGAGGGGGGAGGGCACAAAAAGTTACCCGGGTCATTTTAAAATTGGATAATTTTCCAAAATATTAAGGTCATATAGAAACTCGATGCATACTTCACCCTTAAAAAAATAATCAAAATACAACAAACAAACAAACAAACAGACAAACAAACGCCGACAAAAACATAATAATGAAGCGATAATAAGAGAAAACCATTTGAAATGGACACTCATGCATTTTGCTGGATGCAGGAGAAGGAGCAGCTGAATGAAGTCACCATAAACCTGACCTTTGCACCCAGTAATACTTTAATGACACGTTCAGAAAATCAAGGGAAAACCAGAAAAACCCTTCCCTACTAAACGTTTTATCAAAACCATCGAAAATACATTCAACAACAAACAAACAACCCACAGGCTGGCAAAAAAATAGTGCTCCATTCGTTCAGAAGTCATGTGACTTATTTAGATTCCTTACAACAATTCGCACACAGTATAAAGGAGTTCTCACCTTCTCTCTATCAGAAGAAGAGTGCAAGTTCGAGTCCCACCATTGAGTGACACCATCTGATGCATCAAAGGACTAAAACTGGTCAACGGTTGGGAAGGACGGTATTTGCTGTCTCCCCTGTCAATCACAGCGACACTAACCAATCATGTACATGAGCTGATGTATGAGGAAGATGGTGGATGACAATTTCTAAGAACAGTATGAAAAAACTCAGACATCGACGGTATATTATTTATACATATATATCGCTGTGTTGTCGGATTTGCAAGCACAGCCTGTGCAGTAAAGCCTTCCTCCATATTGAGTCCATGCAGAAAAGCCAGAGTGGTGCTCGGGCTTTGCTAGTGCACCCCTTCCTCTGGTGTAAGTCAAATTATCTTTATTAAATCTTTCCAGAGAGCTTAAATTGTTTCATCTGAAGACATTTGATTAATATAGATGTGTTCAGGAAGGACATTAATCACCAGGATATGAACCGGAAATTCAGGTTAATTGATGCCAGTGACAATAACATAAATATTCATTCATTCATACATTCATTCACCAAAGCGATCACTCCGACAAGGGTTGCGGAGAGGCTGGAGCCTATCGCAGTCCACCCTGGACGAAGGAGGGGTTCACCCTGAACAGCTCACCAGTCCACTGCAGGGCAAACACACACTCACACTTATGGACAATTTAGAACAGGCAGTCAGCCTAATGTGCATGTCTTTGGACTGTGGGAGGAAACCGGAGTACCCTGAGGAAACCCACACAAGCATGGGGAGAATATGTAAACTTCAATTATTCCTAACTCTTCTGTTTAATTTATACTATTCAAATAAAGTCTGAACATTGGGTGTATATCTCTCACACACACTCACACACACACACACACACACACACACACACACACACACACACACACACACACACACACACACGTGACACATTATTTAATGGCATTTTGATACCTACAGCTCAGTGTAACACAGTGTAACTTCACTTGAGCATCGCACTGTCACATTTGCACCATTTACCAATTACATCACACTGCAGAAGAAACAGGAAGTCTGTTATTACACAGAAATTAAACAATTATTCCGCTGGTGTGAGCGAAGCAGGAGGAATACAGCTGTTCACCAACTTCCTGTGCTGTTCTCCTGAAACAGTGAAAGCCATGCTGAACACACTGCGCCTTATTATTCCATATTAATTAATTTTTACAAGTAATTAAACAAACAAAAATACACTTTTCCATCAGAGACCTACATAATGAGCATTTGTGAGAGATTACTCAGATTTCACAGAAAATTTAATATTACTCAAACAGAGCTGGACCTTATAAAGGTGGGAGCGGCGGTGGACACGGTCCTAGAGTCACACAACACATTTAGGATTCCTCATAGAGAGAGAGAGAGAAAGAGAGAGAGAGAGGAGGGGAAAGAGACAGAGAACTAGAGGAGGGGAGAGAGAGGGAGAGAGAGAGGAAGAAACTGAGAGAGAGAGAGAGAGAGAGAAAGAAATACACAGACAGGCAGACAGACAGAGAGATAGGTAGACAGATGCACGCACACACACACACACACAAAAAGAGAGAGACAAGCACACAGAGGGAGCAATAGACAGAGAGACAGAGAGTTAGAGACTGAGTGAGAGCGAGTGAGAGACAGACAGAGCGAGAGAGAGAGAGACAGAGAGAGAGAGAGAAATTAAGAGAGAGAGAGAGACTGAGTGAGAGTAAAAGAGAGAGTGAGTGAGAAAGAAAGTGAGAGACAGACAGAGAGAGAAAGAGAAAGAGAGAGAGAAAGAGAGAGAGAGAGAGAGAAGCAGAAAAAGAGAGAGAGAGAGAGGAGGGGAAAGAGACAGAGATGGAGAGGAGGGGAGAGAGAGGGAGAGAGAGAGGAAGAAATTGAGAGAGAGAGAGAGAGAGAGAAATTACATTAAGTGAAGGGATTTGGGAGGATTTGGGTTCTGTCCCTTTCCTGTGAACTAGAACAAGGCTGAAGTAGAAACCTTCACTGCTCTGGGTTAAACACACTAAACCTCGGGCGCGTCGTTCTTTGCTGCTGCACAGCCTCCTGTCTTTCAGCTTCATGAGACACTTAAAAACACACAACAACAGGTGCATCCAAAAAATCATACATTCCTGAGAGTGTGGTTATAATTTCCATCACTTGTAGATGACTCCATCATTCACTCAGAAGCTTGAAATGATTCTATCTAACACACACACACACACACACACACACACACACACACACACACACACACACACACACACACACACGGCAATTGTGATAGAAGGTGGGAATCGTTGTAGTGTGTGGTCGAGCTTAACAGAAGGGTAACAGACCTTGAATCGCCATCATAGTGGATCTTGATGAACTTGGAAACACAATTCCTTCAAGTTTCATTTCTGAGATGCACCTGCCTCCTTTTTATACCCCAGTCATGCTCCAAGCGTGATCATAAATCATGGAGCGCTATGCTTTTTTTGAATCGTGGAGATCACGGACATTGTGGCCCCAGTGTAAACACAGGATAATGGAGCTCGTGGTTGTTGAGTATTTAAAGCGGCAGGGAATTTACGATGCTCTAATACTGTCATCAGTACACCGTTCCAAATCATTTTTGACCTGAATAAAGAGTCATAACTCAATTAAATAGAAGGTTAATTAATTTTAGACTTTACAACTAGAAGGCTGTGCAAACATTTGCATTAACTGTGAACTTTCTGTCCAACAAAAAAAACAGTTTGCTCATAATAATTGAGAATACATTTTTTAAAAAATGTAAATTTTATCTACTTAATATCCATACTTTTTTATTCCATATCCTGCACCCCTACCACTTTCCGTGAAAAGCGATCTCTCTGTGATCTGAGGTTGTGAGTTTTTCTACAATGTACATGAAGGTAAATGAGGTTAAATGAATACTGAGAGCTTAGAATGTAGGTGAACACATTTTCCATCCCATTTAGACTTTCTTAAGCCTTAATCCCTCCAGATTACACTGGCACTCATAACTGTACAACACCTGCCAGATCACACAAACACAGACGCATATATATAGATTTTCCGCTGTGTTTATCAGGGACACTCTCAGCTTTCTCCTTACATCTCACCTGCCAGGTTTTTGCACATAAAGCAAGTTATTTTCGTACCATCTTTTATTTGAAGCTCGTTCTATTGATTATATTCTACATGAGCTGTTGGAACAGCTGGTTACAACTTCCCACAATGCACTGTACCTGATTTAATGTATACACACTTAGACAACACGCACACTAATCCCACATCAACATAAATCCAAAAGTGTAGTTTCATGTTAACGTGTCATTTGCATGTTTGTGTTTCTTGATTGTAGTCTATTGTGTACAGAAAATGTAGGCTGTATATCTTTACCCAAGTCACAATGGAGCTTAAGTCTTGATACTGTGCTCAAAATCCAATTTTCTAATCATGTTTTTGTGATTTTTTTTTTAATCGAAAATGTATTCGTCATTTACATCAATATAACTATTTCTACAGTTAAAAGAATAATGATTTTTATTTTCTTAATTACCAGCAATAATTATTTATAAACATTTAAAAAGGTTGGAGGTAAATATAATAGCCTTATAACTAAATTAGTGTATTTATCAAACATGAAAAAGATGAAATAAAAACCCTTTTCTCTGTAATAATGCAGGAACATTTGTGAAGGCTGTAGTCAGGTCTAAATATAAAACAAATGCTTTAATTTGCTTTCCTTTTGTTATGGCAGTGTGATACATTATTTATATATTATTTGTCAATCAATGTTCAGCTCTTTCCTATTTTAGGCATGCTTTTCTCTCTCTCTCTCTCTCTCTCTCTGTGTGTGTGTATTCTTTATACTACATCCGAGCTGACCCTTAACAACATCAATCAGTGTAAATGTGGCACAGTGTAACCACAGAGAGTTCATTGCTATTTGTGCAACACAACATTTTTATTTTTAATTGTTTAACACAACTGATCAACCAGGTCATAAATTGTAGCGGAAATGAGGAAAAACAAATGTTTGACAAAACCTTGGTACACAGTGAGTCTCGGAGTACCCTAAATCCTTCTACATACGCATAAACTTGATAAACATGACACCAAAACCCTGCATCATTTCAATGTGAGTGCAACATATTGGAAACATTTTGGTTCCCCAAATAGTTTGGATACGAAGTTTAACAGTAAATAATGCTTCACTGTGGGAAAAAAAGAAACACTTTCTCTGAGACGTGATTAAATACAACACAAACACAGACACACACACACACACACACACACCTTCTTAAGTACAGAGGGTTAAGTGTGTGCATCTCAAATCGTTTTCTCCACCCCATAAACTGAGCCTGCTGTGTCAACATGCAGCCTTAAATAAAAGCCTGTGTGTGTGTGTGTGTGTGTGTTACAGAGTAAAAACCTTGCCTTATTTTGCATTAAACTTTCCAAGTGCCTGATTGAATCAGTTTTACTTAACACAGAGGACCCTGTTAAACCTTAGTCTCCTGTTCTAATCGTCCTGCTCCTCCATTATTTCTTCTCTCACTTAAACGTCACTGCTTGTTAAATGTCAAAAGGAAATAAAGCAGATAGTCTTATAAAAGCTTGTGCAAGTGCAGATATACGTCTATGCACTCTCGCTCACTCACTCGCCAAACCGCTTACTCCTATTAGTCTTGTGGGAGGCTGGAGCCTATTTCAGCCAACACTGGGAGAAAGCGGGGTACACCCTGAACTGCTCACCAGACCATCACAGGGCCAACACAAACACACACACACACAAAACCATTCACACTCACACCTAGGGGCAATTTGGAGCAGCCAATCAACCTAATGTGCATGTCAGGTCTGTAGGAGGAAACTGATGACACCGACCTCCAGAGTATGGCAGTGTGAGAGCCACCTTACACTGTGACACAAACACACCTACGCCAGGAGAGAGCAGAGCCAGTGAAGGGGAAATTTGACCATTTATTACTACTCTCTCTCTCCCTCTCTCTCACACACACACACACACACACTCACACACCTAAATTGTTCATACATATAACCTTGAATACTTTCACACAGGACGCCCAGCTCACTGTCCTCTACGTAAATAGTATGAACCTATATAACCTAGGGTGGCATCGTGGTTAGGACATGGTTCCGTCTTGCAGCAAGAGGGACCTGGGTTTGATTCTTGGGCTCGGCATGGGCATTTCTGTGTGCAGTCCTCCCTGTGCTTGCATGGGTTTCCTCCCGGTATTCTGGTTTACTCCCACAGTCCAAAAATGCACATTGGCTGTTCCAAATTGCCCTCAGGTGTGTATAGGAGTGTAAATGGTTAATTGTCTGTGTTGCCCTGCAATATTCTGGCGAGCTACCCAGGGTGTACCCCGCCTCTGCCCAGTGTCGACTGAGATAGGCCTCAGCCTTCCTGCGGCCCTAGCAGGATTAGGTGGTCGTGCAAAAGAGTGAGTTAGAATTTTTCATTCATTCATTCATTCATTTTCTAAAGCGTTTAATCCTAATTAGGGTCACGGGGAGGCTAGCGCCCATCTCAGCCGACTCTGGGCAAGGGGAGAGTACACCCTGGACAGCTCGCCAGGCCATCGCAGGGCAGAAACA
>JAOUQZ010000024.1:21685675-21696050 GCA_028564935.1 Neosilurus hyrtlii | reverse complement strand
TGCCCTCGCCCGGAGTCGGCTGAGATGGGCACCAGCCTCCCCGTGACCCTAATTAGGATTAAGCGGTTCAGAAAATGGATGAATGGATGATATATACATTTTGGAAGTGGTCTGTACATGGGATTGTGTTGCAAAAAATCCTCAAATCCCCCTCAACTGCCTATTCTTTAATATGTTCATCGGGGCAGCACAGTGGCATAGAGGTTACCATGTCTTTCAAACAACAAGAAGGTCCGGGGTTCGAGTCCTGGGCTTGAGGAGGGTATTTATATGTGGAGTTTGCATGTTTTTTCCCACGTCTGAGTGAGTTTCCTCCAGGTACTCCAGTTTCCTCCCACAGTCCAAAGACATGTACATTAGGCTGTGTGAGCATGAATGGTTGTGTGAGTGTTGGCTCTGCAACGGACTGGTGAGTAGTTTAGGGTGTACCGTGCCTTCGCCCAGAGTTGGCTGAGACAGGCTCCAGCCTCCCTACGACCCTAGTAGGATTAAGTGGCTTGGTAAACAAATAATGTTCATTAAAAGTCCACTGGGGTAGACATTTCAATATAACTATGCCAAAATATAATAATCCATTTGTGACTGGTGAATGTACCTTTCACTCTGTGAGTGCCTCTGTAGTTTTGTCTGTAATATTTGTGTCAACAAGAAATTACAACAAAGACCTAGCATTAGCATTATGCTAATAATGATTGCTATGATGATTGCTACCTCCAACACAGAGTTTATGTTTTACCCACGATTTGTTTGTTTGTTAGCAGGATTACACAAAAAGCTATATGCATGATTTTATTGACATTTTTACCAGAGGTGTTGCTTTAAACAAAGAAGATTCCAGTAGATTATAGAGATCCAGAAATTATGGATAGGATTCTTTAAGTCCTTTGAGCTAGGACATTTTTTTGGAAGTGTGATATCACAGCAGGTCCAGCAGGGGGTGATATTTACTTTGTTATTTGCAAAAAGTGGATTTTCTTGAAATTTTTACTAGAGGCGGGGCTTTGGACGAGGAAGGCTCTCTGTTAAATTTGAGATGTTCCGGATCAAATTTCTATCCAGGAATTTTTCAAAGGATTCTTTACCAACGTGAGATAGGACGACTTTTGACACATTGGGTAATGTGGCGGATTGCTCTGCTTGGTGGAGGTGTGTGCTTTCCAAATGCTCATTAGAATAGGACTAGAGATAGAGGAGAGCATGTTCAGAGTTATTATTGGGTTAAAGTTATTGCAGAATCACGTCTTCAGAAGGGTTAGGTTTGATAGCATGGTTATAGTTAGTCTAGGATTCTAGTAACAGTATGATAAGCAGGTGGAGTAGAAAAATATTTGTGAATGGAACTAAGAAAGAGAGCATTGCACTGTGCACCACTTTCGAAGTGTAAGTTACGTGAATTGCTTGCTTCCATTACCTCATAAACTAATCACAGTACACTAACTCTTCTCAGGGAAGCTTGTGATGATGCAGAGTTTGATCTGCATGAATAATTTTTAATTTAAGTCTGAAACACATCTCTTCTTTTCAGCAATAACAAACAAATACAGACACATCATTGTTTCTTAATTAACTTCAAATCCAGTTTCTAAGTTGGGAAGCGAAAAGGAATCGTCCTGCACATGATGTTGGATCGATGACTGATTGATTCCTCAAGGCATCTTCATGAGATAATTGATTCAACAACTAATTGTACTCACAATCACATCGAGTTGAGTTTTGATAACATTCCCTGAACAGGCGTCATACCTCTGATAACGTGTGCGAGAAGCTCGGAGGTACACACACACACACCAGTATGAGAAGGTGCACTCATCGCTTCTTATTACTGCAGTTCATATACTGGCATTTTAAGGAATTTGGTCCCCAGTGATCTTATAGGAGCTATAAACAATCACTAAAACAGCAGCTTCACTTCTCTCTCTCTCTCTCTCTCTCTCAAATAAAATAATGCTTCTTGTAGCAGAGAAGTCCCTCTTCTTTGGAGTTACAGATTTACTTCCTGATGTTACTATTTAGGATATACCACACAGGATCAGAGCGATATTTGGGATTAATTAACCTCACCTCGTGTGCACTGTGCTTGAAACAAAATGAGGAACATTCGCGGGTTTTCACAGTCACTTGGAGCAGCCGGCGTCATCAGTTACGCTTTAAAAACTGAAGAAACCATTAAAAAAAATCTTGTTTTAGTTTACATTTCTCATGTTTCATCGTTCTGGAGCGCAGTTTACTTATGTTTCTGTGTAGTATACAGTGTTACTCAAAAAAAAATTTCAATAAAAAAATGATGACCCCCAAAAAACCCTCCCACATTTCAAAAGTACGGGAGAAAAAAAGGTTAGGGTTGGAGTAGTGGTTAGTAAGAAGGTCCTGGGTTCAAATATCCGGACTTGGGTGTTTCTGTGTGGAGTTTGCATGTTCTCCCTGTGCTTGCATGGGTTTCCTTTGGGCACTCTGGTTTCCTCCCACAGTTTAAAAACATGCATGTTAGGCTAATTGGCTGTTCCAAATTGGCCCTAGGTGTGAGTGTGAGTGTGAATGGTTGTGTTGTGTGTCACCCTGTGATGGTTTGGCAAGCTGGTTAGGTCACACTATCGTCCAGTGTTGGCTGAGAAGGGCTCCAGCCTCTCCACAACCCTATTAATAGTATGAAAAAGCAATACCCCCCACCTTTGAAATCTTGGAGGTTTTTTTTTTAATCACCCTGTAGCATGCACAGGCTTGCATGGATCTCACCTGCCTCTGTCATGGTTAAAATATGCAAAAATAAATAACAATTATACTGTAAACATCTCATTTTAGTTTGCGTTTCTTTTTTTTTTCCACATTTGTTCAATCTTGAGGACTGTCCAGGACATCTTTGATGAGTTCTGACATTGGAGACTCTTTGGAGCATTCCCAAAATGCTAAATAAACCTCAGCTAACAGATTATGCCCTCATAACAATACCTATAGACCCAAGTGAAGTCATGGTGGACAATCGCTCAAAGGGTCATCATTGGCCATCTCTACTCATTTAGTATTTAGAAGGGAGTTTTTCTTCCAGTACATCAGCTACATATGAAGCTCCACATCAGGTAAATATCAAGGTTTTGAGTGTAACAAACAGTTTACACAGATATGTTGTGGTCTTGCTTTCAAAACTCGCCTTGTTTAGCTGTTAGGGATACCTTCAGCACGGTGAGGAGAATTCCTGCAGTGTGCAGTTTAGTCATTTGAAGCTAAAAGCATTGCAGAAACACACTGAGGTGTCTGTGTGTGTGTGAGTGTGTTAAGAGGAAACAGAGTGAGTCAGTGATTGGTGAGAGCGGTTCTTTGTGTAGGAGTGGAACATAAAGAGCTTCATTGGATTGCACTTGTGAAAAACACACATCTGTGCTTCCCCATGTGTGTGTTTGCGTGTTTGTGAAATAAGCAATTACCAGCATAAGGAAGAGAAAACATTTCACTTACATCAGAGTACATCTGAACCCTCTGTCCCTTTCACTTCAACGTCGCTCCGAGAACTGAACAAAAAGTAGACGTGATGATCGAGGTTCTTTAAAGGACCTACATGATGGAATGGTAGTGCAAAAGAACTTTAAATATACTTTCCTGGCTATGTGTGAGTTTGCATGTTCTCCCTGTGTTTGCGTGGGTTTCCTCCGGGTACTCCGGTTTCCTCCCACAGTCCAAAGACATGCACAGTAGGCTGATTGGCGGTTCCAAATGCCCCTAGGTGCGACTGTAAGCGTGAATTGTGTGTGTTGGCCTTGCAATGGTCTGGCGAGTTGTTTAGCGTGTACCCAGCCTTCAGCCTTCAGTACCTCAGCTGAGATAGGCGCTAGCTTCCCCGTGACCCCCGTAGGTTCGCCAAATGAATAAATAATGTTTTCCATTTACAGAATTAACTTAATGTTTATTTTTGTTTGTTTGTTTGTTTTTTTAGCCACGGTTCTCATGTATTAACAGGCTATGCTGCAGCCTATGCTTCATCACTGGTGGTGGCGATGGCGTGATGCAGCAGCATTACTAGAGACTCCTATATATATGTTAAATAATCAATGCTTTTCTAAATATTTCAGTTATTAATACACTGATTTACATTACATTGAATCACAGTAGCCGGTGGCTTCAAAAGTTGCTACGCAGAGCTGAAGCCGTGCTTGCAACACTTAAAAAGGATGCCTTTCAGCTGCCAAAACCGCATTTTTCACATACAGAACAGTGCTAACATTGTTTCTTTACTTGTTCCTTCAAACTTAAGCCACACGCAGTGCCAAGCCGAGCTGAGAAGAGCCTTTTACTGCGAGAGAGGACCGAACAGATGGAGCATTGGTTGGAAATAAGCTGCGACTTAATTTAGACACACTGATAGCATCAGCCAGCCAGGGAAAGACCACTTCCTCCCACAATGCATCAGTCTTGCTGATCAGTGCCAGAAAAGTAGGAATAACAGATGCACTTTCAACCCTTACACTCTTAAACCCAATATCCTGCCGAATTAAGATGAACGTGCACCTGAATGCTTAACGCATGTCAGGAATAATCCATGCAGTGTTAATTAGTGATTTATTATTGGGATATTATGGAAATTAGATCAGTTTTCAGGACTGAAACACTGCAAACATATTTCTGGAAGGGTATTCGGGAAGCAAACCAAGTTTACGGTGAACTGAAACTTTGCTAGTCAAATACCCTGGCTTTACCCTTAGTGCGGACGGCTCTATGTTTCGACAGCCCATTTGTCCAACAGCCCTACTCATATAAGATGGGCACCTTGCTTAAATCAGTTGGGCACCCTACTCAATTCAGTTGGGTTAAGTTTAAGGCTAGGGCTGTCGGACCAATGGGCTGTCGGGATTTTGCGCTGCAACCGACACTTATCTAGTTTTGATAAACAACACTATGTTCAGTCATAATTTTTATTGCAACTATTCTTACAGAATGAACCTCAGTCATTCTAAGTAAAAGCTACTGCTAAATGCTAATTGCTAAATGCTGTTCAGCATAATGTTGTTCAGCAAAATGTCCAAAAATGTTCTTGTTGCTAACTTATTTTCGTTGCACACCGTTAGCTAGCTTGTTAGCGTTCTACGCTCTAAACAGCTGCTTATTACATAGTGACAGATCTCCGCTTTTAGACTGAGCTGATAATAGTCTTGCTTTATCAGCTGTTAGGCCTTTAAACATGTAAATTAGAAAATGCTGATAAGATGAAAGAATAATATCAGACTCATTCGTGTTATCTTCCTGCATTCTTGAGTATATAATTAGTACTGTATATACGGGGCAGTAGTTTTATAACAACTCCGAAAATGGACTCTGGGACCACAGGATTTTCCCTCTGTGGCATGCAAACACTTTCCTTATAGGTGCTCCCCTAAATCTGTGGTGTAATGCCCCAGAACTAGGCTGATTGAAAAGTTTCTCATCCATACCAAGGAAGTGTGTGTGTGTGTGTGTGTGTGTGTGTGTATGGGTAGGTGGGCACAAGTGCTTGACTTCAGCCCAACTAACCAGTCCTTACGGGAGATGGAGCAAGTGTTTTTACACCACACTGCACGCTGGGTTCAAATTTCAAAAACAACCTTTCAGCAAAAGACAGGGATAGCATGACGTTCATCAGTGGACCTTGATGTGTAGTACTAAAAATAAAACTAATCATTTAATACAATTTCAACAAGATAAAAAAAAAAAAAATAAGGGTCAAAGACAAAGTTAAAAATGCTTGGATATATTTGAAATGGGATTAGATTCATTTAAAACAGGATACCAATCTCATGACTATATTATACATTATATTATATAATTCAGCTCTCAAGGTTGATGTGTTGGAAGCAAGAAAAATGGGGAAATTCAAAGAACTGAATGACAGTGGGTCTTTTGGGGTGTTCCTGGTATGCAGTACTTAATACCCGCCAAAAGTAGTCTAAGGAGGAACAAATAGTGAACCTCAGACAGAATCATGGGCATCCAATGCTTAGTGGGGAAGAAAAGGCCATTCTATGAGGACTAATCTCACAAAAGTGCCCCAATACCACATACTGTTGGAAGAATGAATGCTAGCTATGATATAAATGGGTCAGAACACACAGTACATCACAGTTTGGTGTGTATTCGGCTGAGCAGCTGTCAATCAGACAGCTGGTCGATCAGAGTGTCCTTTCTGGCCCCTGTCCACCACATAAAGTGCCTACAATCAGAACGAGCTGCAGAATTCGACATTGGAGCAATGGAAGAGTGTGACATGGTCTGATAAGTCATGCTTTCTTTCACATTAAATGGATGCTCTGGGGAAGCCATGGTACCAAGATGCACCATGGGAAGGTGCCAATCCAGTAAAGGCAGTGTGATGCCCTGTGCAATGTTCTGCCTGGAAACCTTGTGCCCTGGCATTAATGTAGATATTACATTGACACATACCACCTACCTGGACTTTGTTGCATTAACAACACCGGCCTTTTTCAGCAGGATAGAGCTCCGTACTGTACTGTGGTCAGAAATAATTTGAGGAACATGATAAGAGTTATGGTGTTAAACAATCCTCGAAAGTATACAGATCTCAGTTCGACTGCTCATTGTGTACCCAATTATCTTCACCCCTGCCTCCTAGCTACAGTAGTTAGACATGTAAAGCAAACAACTGCACATTTTTCTACGGGTGCTTATGCTACACCACAGGGCGTCAGAACACACTTGGAGAAAAGCGCTACCTGTTCTTTTTATCATAGCTCAGTCGACGGAAACCTATGATTGGCAAGTGTTCTGATTGACAGGGGATCAAAATTGTATCAACTCTCCTCCAACCAGATTTGTTCTTTAGACTCAGTGGCTGTGTCATCAGAGGGATTCGGCCTTATGAGACTAGATAACTTTCATATGGGATTGTTTAAGTGTTATGGAGATCAAGCACAAATGTTTCAGTTCTTAAACTGCACTACTGTTCATCCAAAACATATTCAGTAGGGTTGAGATAACTCAAGTTCTTCCAAACCAACCCTGACTAACCATGTCAGGTGGAACCAGAGGGGAACCATAATGCTACAATGTACAAAGACATTCAGACGATTGTTTATTCATTCGTTTAACTGCTAAATCCTACTAGGGTCACGGACAGGCTGGAGCCTATCATAGCCGACACTGGGAAAAGGCATGGTACACCCTGAACAGCTCGCAGTCCATTGCAGGGCCAACACATAGAACCAATCATATTCGCATCAATTCGGAACAGCCAGTTACGCTAATGTGCATGTCTTTGGACTGTGGGAGGAAACAGGATTACCCAGAGGAAACGCATGCAAGCATGGGAAGAACATGCAAACTACAAACAGAAAAAGCTTTGCCTAGTCCTAGACTCCACGCACGGCCCTCCTTGCTGTGAGGTGGACATGCTAACCACTATGCTACTGTGCCGGGCCCCAGAACAATGATGTGTTTCCAAAGTAGTGCCAGCAGGTTAGGGAAGACCCATGTCCGCATACCTCTGGTTATACAATGTACTGTGGTCAAAAATTTAGGTTGTGTCCCAATTCTGTATGCCAAGCCTGCTCTATAAAAAAAAATCATAGAAACCTATTTTCGGTTAACCAACAAGTTCACTGGGGTTTAACGCCTCAGAGTGCTGCGCACGTGTGAGCTGGAACAGTGTGTCAGTGGTCTCTTGTAAATCAGGTGCATTCAGACTTGAGCAGGAAACACAGGGTCACTTGTTTCATCAGAAATGGCGATGCTAAGTGAAAACCTGCTCTGGTCAAGAAGTGATACGCCCTTTCACCATACAAACGCTTCATAGTGAACCCCCACACCCCACCCCACCCCACCCTGTTACTCCACGCACACCCCTCTCACTCCTTTCCTTTCTTTAATGGCAGCGTTTGCGGCTGAAGGTTACCTGTGCCTGCAGGGCAAACTCTAAATGTGTCTGAGTTCACTCTATTTTCGACTACATAGCCATTTCCCATCAGGGCAAACCCACTTTTACTATGCCGTCCCACCACCCAGCTGAAATGTCTCAACAGGCACACACACACCGACATTCAATTTCGCCTGGCATGATCGTCAGTTCTTTCCTGACAGGCCGTTAGTGTCATTTCTAGCTTCGTCCCTGTGGGTCTGCTTCTCTTGGAGTACAGGAGTAATGATGCTGCTTGTACGTTTGATTGAACAGAAGCCACTTAATATACAAAATATATACAGAATCCAGGGGCAATGGTGGCCCGGTGGTAGGGTGCTGGATTACTGATCCCAATGTCCCACTATCAACGGGTCGTCACTGCTGTCGCCCCATGTCTCTCTCTGTCTATGGTGACTGCGATGGCCTGGCAAGCTGTCCAGGGTGTACTCTGCCTTCGCCCACAGTCGGCTGAGATGGTCACCAGCCTCACCGTGATCCTAATTAGGATTTAGTGTTTCAGAAAATGAATGAATGAATGAATACACAATCCACCGCCTCTCATCATTACTCTTTTTAAGTCCACTACTGTCATCTGGCTTAATAAAAGAGACACATCTAGAAACATCTAATGGAACCACCAAGAGGAAAAGACTGGGGGGTTGCTTATCTGCCTTATGACATTAATTTACCTGGTATATTAAATAAACAAATAATTGAAATAGTGTTATCACTCTCTCATTTATTTGCCAAACCACTCAATCCTCTTAGGGTGGCAGATGTTTTTTATTCTGTGCGAGTCTGAGTGGTAATGTATGAGCCCCTATTTCTGTGATACAAAACACCCGATCAGCACCAACACAGGCCCAGACATGGGACAGCCACTGAAATCACGTTCCATGCCTATGTCTCTCTGGTCAGGAACAGCAGCCGTCATTGTGGTTTACTTTCACAAGGTTTAATCTTACTGATGTTAGCCTCAAGCAAACTGCTACCACTGCTGGAAAGGAACCAAAGATTCTGTCCGTGAACTGCACTTTGCCCAACGTCTGACTGAGAGTACTTCCTTAAATGCTTTGTTTTTAAACTGAATTGTGCCTCACTGTTAATTCAACCTAAAAAGCATCCATCAAATAAATAAATGTAATTCCGATTCAACTTCAATTGTGGTCCATCTTTTCTTTTTCCGTGACTCAGTGCATTAAACACAGCAGAGTGGTCATAAAACGCAAGCTGTAAGAACAACAGTTTCATCCGATCCCATCATCAAGGAGTGATGCCTAATGGACGAAATCGAGAGAGAAAAAGAAGAAAACAAACGAGAGCGAGTGTCATCCTTAGACTCGTCTGAAAGCGAAATGTTTCTAGTAGCTCTTTTATATTCTACTAACGGATTAGAGGAATGAAACGGCGCGTGTGCTGCTACTCTCCGGGAGATAAAAGGACGTGTGAGGGGGTGAGTGACAGAATGGAGAGAGAGAAAGGGAGAGAGAGAGGCTGTACGGCTGGAGGAGAGGGGAGGAGGAGAGAAGAGAGGAGAAGAGGAGGATTGGGTCATCTTTACATCTTTGAGAAAGGATAGGGAAAGGAATGCAGTACAGTCACTTAAACCTTGTGAATGTGTGATTCATTTTCTCTTTCCGCTGAGTGTATGAGCATGTAGGAGTGTGTCGTGTATGTGGACAAGGCGATCAGGTTCTGAGAAAACAAGAAAAGAAAGCAAACAGCCAACATGTCAGTGATCGCTTTCATAATACACAGCCAGATAGTGGCTGATCAGACAAAGGTACTGTAACATGAAGGTCCATGAATTTACAACTCCCACGATAGCAAGAGGAGGCAGTCGGGATCTTGAGAAAAGTTTTAGAAATTGTCGGGCCTAATTTCATGTGAGACGTGGAATATACACATACTTAAAAAGCCTAACATGTATGAATTAAGTGATAGTAGAGTGGAGGAATAGTCTGAAAACGCTTGCATATTTACAGACACGTACATATGAAGAAAATAAGCAATGAAGTGCAAGTGCACTCAGTGCCGACGGCGGCGGTGCCTTGCCTGTGTGGGCATGTGAGCACGGACGCGACAACAAAATTGAGCTCATGGCTTTAAGACATTTGCTTAAGGATGCAGCTCTGGAGCTCCGATATAATGAACAATAAGCATAAGGATAAAAATAAATAAACAGCAATTACTCGCACACAGGAGGGAGGCATTGTAATGTGAAAAGCAGCAAAAATTTGTGATCATGTCATGTTTCCGTCGGCA
This sequence comes from Neosilurus hyrtlii, assembly GCA_028564935.1. NCBI lineage: Eukaryota > Metazoa > Chordata > Actinopteri > Siluriformes > Plotosidae > Neosilurus > Neosilurus hyrtlii. Next base: position 21,685,912 of record JAOUQZ010000024.1, on the reverse strand, counting down.
ATACGGAACTAATTTGTATATCAATATATGACGCTGTATTACTATTATAAATTTTTTAAACATGTATGAGAGCACACTTGTTTTAATTTATGTAAACGGAGGCGTGTATAAATCACTGAGTGTGTGCCTATTCATTAATTCATTCATCTTCTCCCGCTTCTTCCGGGGTCGGGTCACGGGGGCAGCAGCCTAAGCAGTGAGGTCCAGACGTCCCTCTCCCCAGCCACTTCCTCCAGC
>JAOUQZ010000024.1:21635318-21675514 GCA_028564935.1 Neosilurus hyrtlii | reverse complement strand
ATTACTGTTATTTTTTCCCCCACATACAATATATATATATATATATATATATATATATGCACTTGTATGTACAAATATACAATATAAGGTGTGCATAACACCTAAAGGAAGATGAATTAAAACAATACTCATTATAAATTACACATTATAAAGAATGTAAATTCTTTATTTTTACACGCACATTGACTGCAATAATGTGTTAGCAAAAATACATAAATAGAAAATAACAAAAATGTTTACAGAAAGGTCCACGACATTCAGAAATTTCAAGGTCAAAGGTCACTCTGGACCAGGCAGTAAGCTTTTTATCATGTCAACCATTTGAATGCACATTTATCAGCATGAATTAGAATTAATCAGGCAATTAAACTTCAAGCACATTAGCGCATTAACATATTCACTCCCCAGAGACACTAAGCTGCGTCTCTAAGCACATGCTACTACATTATATATCCTAACTATTGTAATATGTGGATAGGGACACCATCACATACCGAGAATGGAGATGTTTGGAAATGTTGTAGGTAAATATTGCACTATGGCGACATCTGATGGCCAAAATGAAGCCTCTCTGCTGTATATTGGACTGAGGTGGAGTGTGTCCTGTTTTACTACTTATAAACAGCAGTCTGGATAAATCCTGTTACCTGAGAGGACACACTTGAGAAATGAAGACGCTCAATCCCAATCCAGGTCAGGGTAGCGGCTTTCCACGTACTGAACAAAGTCAAACTCCTCCACCGGGAACTCAACGTCTTTCCACTGTTTGGCTGTGCGGGACTTCTCAGGAGTCTTCAAGGAAAAACCCTTTATACTTAAACAGGGCAGCACCACTTTCTTTAACTTCACCTCCATCCCCCAATCCTGTGCAAGCAGAACCCAGAAAGAAGAACATGAACTAAAATAATTTTTTATCCCATTTATACCACCGATTAGGTCAAGGCTAAGGGCCTCTCCACAGAACCACTACATTACCTTTCCACATGCAGAACAACTGATGGTACGACCCGGCTCCCAATCTTCAAATGTACGTTCCAGAAAAACTTGCCCTCCAACTTTATAGAACTTCCTGTAAAACACAAGCACACACCATTAGTGTTAAACAAGCCTGATATTACACAAACTGTACACTCATTCAGAATTTAATAAACACAACTACTGGCCAAACATTGGCAGGTAAGTAGGTATACAGCCATTATAGCAAGATTACTATATACTAGTAGCAGTACCCACTTTATAGTTTATAGCAAGCTTATAGCAAGAAATCCTATGGCTTACGGCATGCCTCGAGCTCTGAAAATAGCGCACTGCCATAACCATATATATATATAGTTTATTGCTTCCCACCCTCTGGATTTCAATGACTGTAAAGATATTAAACCTGCTGGCGGTTGTAAGCCCACAGTTGTAAGTCTGGCATTTCAGCTGTTCAAGACATACGCAGCACACAATGCACCCACTGCTCAAGCCTGCCCCAAGTGTCTAATGATGTTTATTTAAGTGGATTGCTGTAAGCATTCCAGAAATTTATTCTTGCTTTTTTTTTTTTACTGCTGCTAGTACAATAATAAAAATAAAAAAATCTGCTCTGTGTGATATTAGACAGGCCACACAATTCCACTTCTTGGCAGAAGATGTCGCCATTGTCTTCATCTACAAGACTTCTAAGTGTTGGCTGGTAGGCGATATGCTTCGGAAATGTACAATTTACACACATCATGCTTCATAGGAGGAAAATATGTACCCTTATTACTTCCTGAAATGAAACTGAGTAAAATGGAAAAGTGTTTGCATGCATACATGCTGACATCATCAAATCTCTTGTGGACAGACAGACAAACAGACACACATTGGATTATATATAATATGATATGGCCTATCCGTCGATAGATTTCTCCGATTTTACCCCCCCAAGCAGTCCTTGAGGGATCCAGAAGATATAGTATCCCCCAAGGAAGTTCAGATGGACAGACGCGCACATGGACATGGCAAAAACATAATGCATCCAGCACCACCTCAGTGGGCGGAGACATAAAGGCAGTGTGTTTATAAGTTAATTTACTGTACAAACGAGAACACGTGGCCGTGTATCTATAGCGATGTTGGATCAGGTTGATCCGTGCTTATGGCTTGCCTAGAAGAACGTTTTCAGTAGGGATACATCTGATTTGGGTTAACGCTGGTGGTTTTGCAACCATTTTGTAGCTAGCTTTAGATCAGGCGCTACCAGGAAAACCATGGCAACCAAAAATAATTCATCACTCTCTATACTACAGTTAGGTTTGTAATCCCAGTCTGACGTGGGAACACAACTCACTCAAAGTCAGGGTTGATGTTGACATGCTGCGTGTCGTTCACGAGTCTCATGTCATCTCCACGGGCGACAGGTCTGAAGCAACCGCGGCACTCAAACTCCACCTCGGCAGCGTTATACCGAAGCCTCTTCTTCTGCCTCAGATTGGCCTCCAGGATGCGAGCCATTACAGCCTCTTTCTGCAGATCAAAGATCTGCACATCAAGAGAGGTGAGAATGTCAGTGAAACCAAAATTAAAGGATCTCACCTACATCTGCAACAGACTTTATCTTTATCAGACCTTTTTTTTAAATTCCCTGGGCTCCATGCTCTGCACACTAGCAACCGCCTGGGAAGTCAGTGCCTCCAGGTATTCGTTGGTCTTCTCCCTGCGGATCTCCTTGCCACCTGCTTCTGCCACCACCGAATAGACGCTGTTCTTGGCTCTGGCCCGCCCACTGGCTTGCTGCTGTGCAATCTCATTGGTCAGAAGCCCGTAGCGGATCACCACGTTGCATTCTGGAATGTCGAGTCCCTCCTCAGCTACGCTGGTAGAGATCAGGAGGTTGAGGGCTCCTTCTCGAAATCTCTGAATTGTATCTTTTTGCTCCCTCTTTAAAACAAAGACAGACATGCGGCATATCTTTAGTGATGCTCACGAACATTGTAATTCATCATTTGCTAATAGAATTTTAATTTGGCTGGTGGTGATTGGGGCGACACGGTGGCATAGTAGTTAGTAGTGTGTGGCGTTTCCTCCCACAGTCCAAAAAACATGCACATTAGGCGGATTTGGGGTTGTGTTTGTTGGCTGTATGATGGCTCCAGCCTCCCCGCAACCCTAACAGGAGGAGAAAGCAGTTCGGCAAATGAGTGCTAATGATTGGCAGTCAAACACCTCTAAGTGCACAGGAAACCGTGGTGCAGGTGTGGAGCAGGAAGGCACTAACTCTAGTTCCTGTTGTGGAAACATGCTTCGACTCTGCCAAAACAGGGCTCTATCGCACATCCCTAACAAAAAGCCTAAATAATTTTATCTTAATTCTCTTTTAAAACTGCAAGACTAGTTAAGATTTACCTGGACACCAACCACGTCCTCCACTGGGGTCCTACCTGTGTCATGTGGGTAGCTCCGGTTCCTGCTCCAACCAGATTAGCAGCGCGGATGTTAGCATGTTTCAGCTCTAAGCTTGAACACACCCAGTCGTACAGGCAGCGTGTGATCTCACGGGTTTTGGCGAAAATGATACCACGAGAATTACTGTCTTGAAACTGGTCCACCAGGGTGCACTGCAGCCGTTCCAGTTTGGGATTTTCATTTGATTCATTGGATGCAAGCTGCATCAGCTCCACTCTGTTCTCTGCGTAAACAAGATCAACAAGATCAACACCACCACCCTCCTCCACTCAGAGGGGGAAGCTACACTGATACATTCTACAACTACAAAACCAGATACCATTGGGATGGCAATCATCCCTCACCCCAACCCCCGCTGTTGTTTATCAAAGGTCAACCTTATAGAAATATGGCCTAGACAGGCTTTTTTTCTTGTGAGGTTAAAGGTCAAGGTCACAGAGACCTAATGTTGGTACTTGACAGGCCGTCTTACCACCCTACACATATCACCAAGTTTAAGGTAGATGCTGCTGAAGAATTGAAAGACACAGTCCGGACAAGGACGGGGACGCACACACAGACATTCTGATTACATGGGGCCATAATAACTGCCTATGGTTCCAGACTTTGACTCTGGACCAAACTAAGTCCATACCTTTAAAAAGTCCTGTGAGGAACTCGTCAGTGATGTCCAGTACATTTCTTGTTTCTATGGCGTAAAACTCCTCCAGGAGCCTCAGAGCATCCCTCATGCGCACGGTGTCATTGATAAGCAGAGCGTCGTTAAATTTCCGCAGGTGAAGGGCACACCGTGCTACCAACCTGTTCTTTTGCTGTACACCTGAAAAACATGCGCACACTCACAAACTTTGGTTTTGGATGCTTTATAATTAAAGTGGACTCCCGATTCCCATTACAGCAGAGAGTATTAATACATTTACAGAAAATAACACACACCCTTACATAACTTAGCACTTGAGGGTTAAGGGCCTTGCTCAAGGGACCTACAGTAGCAGAACCCACAACCATCAGATTAGTAACCCAGAGCCTTAACCACTGAGCCACCAATACAAGTACCTTTTAATGCTACAGATTACTACCAAAGCCCGGCACGGTAGCGTACTGGTTAGCATGTCTGCCTTACAGGGAGAAGGTACTGGGTTCGATTCCCATTCTCAGGCATTATTGTGTGGGGTTTGCATGTTCTCCCGTACTTCGGTTTCCTCCCACAGTCCAAAGACATGCGCATTAGGCTAATAGGCTCTTCCGAATTGCCCCATGTGAGAGTGTGAATGGTTGTGTGTGTTGCCCTGTGATAGTCTGGTGATCTGTTCAGGGTGTACCCCACCTTCACCCAATAATGGCTGAGACATACTAAGATACACTAAAGGCATGGCACACCCTGAACAGCCCATTAGACCATCACAGGGCAACACGTACAACAATTCACCCTCACACTCAGATCTAGGTGCATATTGCGTACACATGGTTGCCATGGAAATATCCTCTGACCTTGCTTTTCCAGGTCCACCACATCAGCTTCATACTCCTGAGTGCCCATCTCCCGTAGAGAGAACTTTGTACTGGGCATCATGAAGTCATGAATCAGATTCATCATCATCTTCAGATGATCACCGAACGGGTCCTATATATACACACACACAGTTAAAATTTTGACTGCACTTATAGGATGCAATAAAATTCACCTACGTTTTATTTTAGCACTACGAGGACAGTAAGGATTTCAGGTGCAGCAGTGGCTTACCCATTTCCGCACATCTACAATGTCGTAGTTCTTCATGGGTCTGGGGACCACAGCTTTGAGCTCCGAGGTATAATTTTCGGTCGACACGATAACAGAGTCCAGGTTTGCACAGATCTGTTTAGCAGAGAAACAGTTACAGGATTCAAATGTTCTGCATCAATCTACATCTGATCAAACAGACCAGCGCTCAAAATTAACTCCCTTCCAAATCAGTGTATCCCAATCAGAACCATTTATCAGCACACACCTCAGCCACTCCCACACCCTATTGTACCTGCAGTACGTGTGCAATGGCACCGCTCAGCACTTTGGCTCCTCCGGTACCTGGAGACGCAGTAAGTCCCAGGATCTGAGGCAGAGCCTTCTCCCCTTCAATCTTCTTTTTCACATAGCGGGCCATGATTTTATTATACACCCCTTCTTTATGGGTGTGATGGCACTCGTCGATGATCAGCAGCGTGAAGTCTGAGAGAAGTGCGAGAACAAAAACCAAACTCAGAGAATATTTTCACTCTCTGTAGCTCGATTCAGGCTACACGTTTACACATACTGGAGCACAGCAAGCTTGATTATGCCATGACTTTCACACTCTCACAATATGTACCTTATCATTGCAAATATCTTCTTATCTTATAATATAAACACAATTTCTGATCCTGAGAAAAAAACAACACACATTTTAACTGCATCCCTGGAGTCTGAACACTCGCCAGTTTAATATGTACTACCTCTCTGCATCTGAGGAAACAAATCGACAAGCACGTAACAAGAAAATATGTTTTAATGGACATGAGAGGTTGTTTCCTCTGAAGTGTCATGTGGAGCAACATCTACTCCTGATGACAGTGGCACAGCTGACGTGCTGCATAAAAGCCTCTGACGTCACATAAGAGGCAGGTTATTTACTCTCTGGCATGCAGCTCTTCCAGGAAGGCTGCTCTTGTGTGTCGACACATATCGCTCCTCGACCATCGTTTCTTGCTGCACAAATAAAACAACTGGGACGGCCACCAACAATGGTGGACTAGAAGACATTCCAGTTCAACGAAGGATTGAGATGAGAAGCACTCTCGAATATACTGATATCATCGTACCAGTCATTCGATCCTGATGGTTGTAAGGATAACATTATCTTAGCACTAGCTAACAAACAAAAATTTAGGGCAGCTTATAGTTTACATGACTACCTAATTTAAGCTCCTCCTATTAGATGATGAGGCACATATTACTTTAATGTAATTAGATTTTTTATTTTTGTAACAGCAGAAAAGTGTAAAGTGTTGTCGCTTCATTCTGCCACCTTTTTTTCTATTATTTTCCCCAGGGAGGATTCTGGGTAGTATCCTTGCATGCTACAGACCTACTATTAATCATACCAAGTAGCCATGCATCCTCTGTACTTAGCTCCTGTGGTTTTCTAGAGGTCAGAGGTCACATATGTTACCTGTGAGTTCCACATGCTTGTTCTCCTCAGGGTTCATTAAGGCGTTCTCTAAGATCTGAGCTGTGCAGATGACCAGGCTTGAGTCCCTGACCACGAGGCCAAAAAAGTCCTTCTCGTCACTGTCCCCACTGATTGCCACCATCTTCACCGAGCTGCCCAGGTAGGGCCGGAACTCTTTCTCAAAGTGCTGATCCACCAGGTGCACCTATAAGACATATACATTAGCAGATAGTAGATACATCATTAAGCTGAATCATGATTACTGTGAAAAAGGCAGTCGAGAATATCAAACTATTAATGAAGCACAGAACAGATTAATAATTACTATCTGATAAATATGAAATTATGGAGCCTGCTGTTTCATGCTTGTTGACCGGATCAGACTTCATACCTTGTTGACGAGAACAGCCACTTTGGGATTGGGGTGAGTCTCTAGGTGCTTCTTAGCCACGTAGACAGCGGCACGAGTCTTTCCACCACCAGTGGGCAGCCAGATGATGCTATTCTCGCCTCTCAGAGCCGCCTGGACCACCTCCTGCTGGTATGGCCTGAGTGATTTCTCCATCTAACCACGCACATGGTGTGGTAGATAGACGGAAACAAAACCATTCTGAGTTAGGTGCCATGTATAATGATTAACAAATCGATTACACCACCAGTCAAAATGTACAAAATGTAAATATTTCTGAAAAGTTACTTACAGATCACATTTTGTGTGTGGTATTTTTTTTCTTAGTTGAAGAAATAAAGCTGAACAAATTATTTTGTAATTATTGTAAACAAACAGAAAAAAACCCAAAAACATAATTTGCTTGTTGCTGTTGCAATGAAGCCTGTTGCTTCGTTGGTCAGGTCGAGGCTCAGCAACAGTCAGATGGTGACTTGAATGTACTGAATGACCAGGTGATCCTCAACAGAATTTTTTCTACCCTGATGGCATGAATATAAAATTGGGGCTCAAAGTGAAAGAGAAGTATGAGGAATTATTTTCATACATGAACTGGCACCACAAAGTCTTAATCCTACTGAAAATCTTTGGGATGTGCTGGGGAAGACTTCATGGAGTGGTTCGACTTTCCCGTCATCAATTCAAGATTTCAGTGAAATGAAACAAACTCTGAATGGAAATAAATATTGCGATGTTGCTTAAGTTTATCGATTACACACTACTTCGCAAACACCGTCTTCTGTCGAACCTTTGCACAATCAATTCAAGAATCAAAAAAGGCTTAGATTTTTTCTTGAGACGCGTGGATAAATAGATACACTGTATGAACATATAACCATAAGACCCATACGTAGCTTCTTCCTAAAGTCGGAGGTGCAAAATTGAAAGAACTATGCAGAATGTCTTTGCCTGATGTTGCAATTTCCCTTCAATAGAGCTAAGAGGATCAAACACGTTCTAGCATATCTGTCCCCCTGCACACACACCAATGAAGGCATGCCGTGACAGGGTTGGAGCGGGAGAACATGAACCACTCATACAGATAAACTAGAAGACCGACTACCCTCAGGTGTCACCACATTAGGATGTAGGAAATCTATCCGAATCTATACACATATAATAACGTTTTAGGGTCAGACCAAAGTTCGCTGTTTAAGTGTATTAAACGTAGATATTACACTTAAGAAAATAATTCCTATCAGCAAATTTTACTGTTATTTAAATAACATTCAAAACTATTTAAATCACTGTTTTTTTACAGACCATCATCTTCGACAACTGTAAACATTGTAAACTTGTAAAATGTATTCCAGTATGATCATTCATATTCATATTCTTTCAACTTTCATATTCTAAAATAATCAATCGCCCTTATTTCAGAGTTCAATCTCTGCTGTACATTTACATTTAAGGCACTTGGCAGACACCCTTATCCAGAGCAACTTACATTTTTGATACAACTGGGCAGTTGAGGGTTAAGGGCCCAACAGTGGCATCTTGGTGGTACTGGGGCTTGAACCAATAAGCTTTGGATCAGTAAGCCAGAGCCTAAACCACCTGAGCCACCACTGCTACATGGCTGTAATCATGTTACAGAAAAAGCAACGTGTAAAGTAACACTTATTGCAGTTCCAAAGGTCCTCTGACTCTCTCTCTCTCTCTCTCTCGATCTCCTTAAACAGATAAACAGTCATAGCATTAAAACTCACCTTTGTAAAGAGCTGTCAGTAAACGAACAGTCGTGTTTTTTGTTGCGTTGTGTGAAGACGAATCATCTGTTCAGGGCTTTACTCGAGCCTCCAACACAGTCTGCCCGTCTACGAAATGAAACTGAAAACAGGCGAACATAAAAGAAGGGCCCAGACTAAGGGAGTAGGTGACGTACAGCAGACAGAAGGACATCCAGCTAGTGTGCCGTGATGATTACAGGGTAACAGATGATTGCTATGTTTCAACATTCTTACCATTCACGAGTAAGAAAAGCTGTTCCTCTACACTGTTTAGTCTTAGAGAATATTTTACAAATGGATGCTTCAAAAAAAAAAAAAGAAAGAAAAAGAAAAAAAGGAGGAGAAGCAGCCTACACAAAAGGCACACCAGGATGTACGAGAGACCCTTGAGGAGCCCATAGTGCAGCCAAGTGACATCAGGAAAAGGAAACTGAAGAAGGGATTCCCTGAAATACGTCATGTAGCTCAAATGAAAAGAAAACCAAAGAGTTTAAAGGGACGCACCAAATTAACAAGAGTTTAGCCCGACGCATAACCTGGCGCACTTTCCAAACTAATACATCACTTCGTATTAACATAAAAGTGATAAGACCGCACAAAAGAAATTTTAATAATCAAAAAGGGCACAATATTAAAAAAAGTTTATTTTTTTCCTCAACAGAGTTACAGTACATAGAAATGCACCAAAAGCCAACCATCATTACACAGAATGTGTAGAACCAATAACAATAATAACAACAACCACCATCTTGATATGAACTCTGCATTACACCAAGTATCTGATTCAAGTATGCAACCAATACAGGAAGGGAATTGGGGAAGAAAAAAAAAAACCCATAAATGAATTTTGACTTTGAATTTCTACAGTACTACACAAAACTCATTGGGAAAAAACAACAACAAAACAAACAAAAAAATTGGGATATGTCATGAGCTTATTTCTTATGCGTAGGTAGTACGAATAAATGTGCTAAGATCATGCAGACAGGTATACAGGGAGTGCTATTCTGCTGTATAACTATTCAACAGACACTTTAATGACAGTAATCCCTCCTGGTTACATATACACTGTCCAGAAAGGTCTATGGTCCATTTTCAGAAAAATGTACACACTAACGGTAAGGACATTTATTAAAAACAGACAGACTTTTATGCATCAAGCTAAAAACAATGACTAAAGATAGCATATGAATTTCATTTTTTGTGAGCTTTTGTTTTTAAAAAATATTTTTATTACCAAGCAAAAATAATCTATCCTTTCTATAGGAAATATTATCTACTAAAGTGCAAAATGTCCTTATCGTTTTCAATGGAAAAAAATTACCAAAATGAAGGTGTGTCATCTGCATGTGATTTAATGCAAGAGTTTTGGTCAACTTGATGCATAAAAGGCTGTACATTTTTCTGAAAAATGGCCCCTATACGGAAATCTGGTAACTTTTTTGGGACCATTCTACCCCCTTTATACATTCCTGAAACTGTGAACAGAAGATGAGCTTATAAATTAAAACTCCGGCTACCTGGCCCGGGTACTGTGTCTTAAAAAATACGTTAGCTTACAGTATAACATCACAGATTTCCAAAGCTCTGGAAAAATACTGTAATGATAAATATGGCTTATACTTGCAAAAACGCCAGAGGTGTAGCATCTGAAACGCTGATATTTTAGGTGGTTAACATTTATTCTGTGGCTCTGGAAAACACAGAGGTGGCACATAAACACCGAGTCCAAGCTGTTGGAGAGCATGCAGCTGTCATGCCTGCATTATTTATTTATTTATTTATATTTTAGAGTCAGCTCAATTACATTAAAACGGCTAGAACAAAATATCAGCTGACACTCAGCTGTCAGATATTGAAAATCCAATCTATGTACCTGTAGTATGTACACAACCATTAGCTATGATTTTCCAGTCCAGGATTACAGTAGTTCAGCAACGTGCGCAAGAAGCCTTAAATGGTGTTTCCATATGGATTCACTGGAGGAATGGCACATATGGAAATGCAAAGACTAATTAAAAAAAAAAAAACCCTGATCTGATAAGATTACAAAACATGAACAAGATCAACACTGGACTGGCCATGACTATGCATTATGGACTGGATAAATGCTCTGTTAAGAGTGGCTAAGTGATAAGGATGAGAATGAGGTGATCAAGGCCATCCAGAATCCAGTGGACCATTTCTGGCACTGTATACACCAAGGACGGCAAGGATGAGTATTCAGTGTAACCATCTACTGAGTAAAAACTGGATTTATTGCATATATGCAGATTTAGACAACATTTATTTAAATGTTTAGAAAGGAACCCGTTACACTAGCTATTAAAAGCTTAATCAGTGGGTGACACTTGTAAAAAAACAAAAAAAACCCAACAAACAACAGGCACGGATATGATCTTAAAGGAAAACAATAAAATAGCGATTGGGGGGTGGGGTGATGGGAGCCAGTCAGTGTGAAGTGGAATTATTAATGTTTATGTTTATATTGAGGTTTAATATTAAATTTACCAGTTAGTTCCTTTCTACTAATCTGATTGGTCGAGTGGCACTTTGAGAGTGATGTCATATTTCATACATAGACGTTTTAGTGCGTGCGTCACTCTGTACATCCTAATTTGAAAATGGTTACTGCAGTAGTGTCAGCAGACGACATCATCCGCATCATCGCTGAATACGACACGGATTCTTTTCAGTGACTTAAAACATGGAAGCTCGTCAAATGAAGATAAAGACGAAGAAGGGACACTCATTTCACCAGAATCTTTAACAGGAATGAACATACTGATGTCAGCTAGCTACATAGCCATCCGCCATGCTATATAGTGAGCGTGACTTCTTCAGGATCTCTTCTACTTCCACTTACAGAACAAAATGTCACTACAGAGAAATTTTTAATAAGGAATTCTTAAATAAAAGCCATCACGCACTCAAGGTCGTGGTGGAGATGTGCTGACTTTCACCAACGGCTGTGATTAGCTACAACACTCGTGCCTGCAACCAAATCTAGCCATGCATCCTGTCACGTGATATTGCTTAATTATAGCAGCTATAAACAGCTGTTCCATCACTGACCTCTATTTTCCCCATCCTCTGAAATTAATCAATAAAAAAAAAATACTATATCAGCATTTATATCATTTTTGTGGAGTGTCCTTGGGTGTTTGTTTTTATGCACACACTATGTATTATACATACAGTATATATGTGTAGTATTATACAACACGGGAATGGCACAATCTGATTGGTTTGCTATCTTGGGAAACGCGGGATAATGCTAGAGTTAAAGCTGTGAACAAAATCTAGTTTTCGACAGTCGCTAACACTCGCTCACCGAATCACGTAATTCTACTAGAGTCTCAGGGAGCGGCACCGCGAAGGCGGAGTACACCCTGTACAGACCAGTGAAGAGTCAACATACACACAACCATTCACAACTAGAGCAATTTGGAACAGCTAATTAGCCTAACGTGCGTGTCTTCAGACTGTGGGAAGAAACCGGAGTACCTGGAGGAAAGCCACACAAGTACATGGAGAGAATGCAAACTCCACACAGAAATGCCCGAGCATAGGGACTCGAACCTAGGACCTTCTCGCAGTGAGGGGGACGTGCTAACACCACCGTGCCGCCCAGTCACTGACTCAATTCAACAATATGTCGTCCCAAAGTTTAGGAAGAACGTTGTGCAACGTGGTCTTCATATTTTTCAAGGTAAAAAAAAACGTTGTTTTTTTTTAAACTGAGTGAGTTTCAAAAGACGCCACAGTGACCATTTCGACGCTTTAAACATATAAAAATAAATAATAATAATCTCATTTTAGTTTGCTTTTCTTATGTTCCCGTGTAGTAAATACTTAATTATATCTATCTATTTATCTGTGTCTATGTATACTGTATACGCACGACAGGAACTACAGTAAAACACGCAGATGTATAACGTTTCTAACCAATCAGAACTGAACACTCAACAGCGCCGTGGTATCGAATGTTATGATGGTGTATTGATATGAACCGGTATTATTAGACGCGTGATATTTTCAGCGAGTACATTGTGCGTATATATAATGTGCCAAAACCAAACAAAGAATAGTAGCATCCAAAATATTTACACCCCTGCTAAATTAACCCCGAACCAAACCATAGGTTCATTTTATCCCTCCTTGTTTTATGTAATGCCCCGTGAACTCACTCCACTCCTTCCTCACGCACGTGTCCAACTGTTCCTTCTCTTAAGTCTTTACACGAGTACGAGCGTCCTGTGATGTTTGTCGTACAGATCCCGTCCCTTTTATATCCCGCCGTGTGGGTGTCGTGTCACTTATCGATGAGGCCGCTCTCTTTCAGTTTGAAGTAGAAGAACTTCTCGAGCGTGTTGGCGCACTTGCAGTACTCGCTGTCAGGTGGGTTGTACTCCCGGCAGTTGGTGATGACTCTTTGCAGGTCGGCAATGAACAACTTCTTGGTCACGTAGTAGCGGTTCTTTAGCCGCTCGGTCATGGTCTTCAGGTCTAACGGAGAGATCAGACACCTGTTTATTAGGGCTGCACAAAGCTTATGTATTTCTTACATATAAAAAATAAAGAAATAAAAAAAATCACAATCTTTATTGAAACAGGGTACCACCTGGGAAATGTTTAACAGCTATAGGTTTCCACCAAGAGGACTATTTAACATTTAATAATTACTGAAATAGGCACAATATTATACCAGTTGTTTGTGTGTATGTGCAATAACAGGTTTTCTGTATCTTAACAATAAATTTCTGTTTTCAGGTTCGAATCCAAGTTGATGCCGAGCCATCCGTGACTAGGAGTCCATGGGAGATAACTGGCTGAGGGAAAGCGTACACTCCCCTACCTGTCTCTCACAGCAAACACCAGCCAATAATGGGCATTTGTGAGCTCATTCGTACAAAGGGGGATAGCACTTTTACGAAATACTGTGTACACATGCTCAGGTGGCCTAACACACTCGCACATCCCTTGAATGGGAACACGCAGCAGTTCATTAAAGATGCGGCTGGCAGCATCCTGTCACAAGGGGGGATATGTGCATGCTCACGTGGTCGTATGTGATAGAGAGGCATCGATAGTAGTAATAAAAAAGAAACTACCTTTTAACCTTGATTCCTTGCATTAGACTTGGTCTGTACTAAAGGCCTCGGGCTGAGATTTCTCTGTACAGACCTCTAAACGAGTAGATCAAAGTCAAGGAGGGAAAAAAAACTGACCAATAGGAAAGCGGATGATCTCATAGTAGTCTGGAGCGTCAGATTTCTTCACTGGCTCCATAAAGGGCCAAGCGTCTGGGTGTGTCTGTAAAACACACACACACACAAGATTTGAACATGTGGGTGTTTACAGGTACATGGTTTACTTATAAGGTCATATCAGAGCAGCAGCTGATGATTAAGTGATTTTTTTGTTTAAAGTAATTTTAGTTCCTGTTCTATCCTAGTACAAGATATTACACAGAATTCAGCAACCCAATACCAGTACAAGCATGTCACAGTGTGGGAAGGTTCTCACTTTAATCTGGGCCAGAAGATTTTTCAGTATGTTGTACAGAAGGTCAGGATCCTTCAGTTCTTTACTGTGGAACAAAAATTGGTTAAAACACTTTTTTAAAGGCACAATAAGCAATACAGCTCGGAGTTATTGACGTCACTTACTTTTTCTCTTTGGCACTTGGTTTCCAACCTGCTTCTCCTGAAGAATGAGGGGAAAAAAAATTAAGAGAAAAGGTTGAAATCATAATTAAGGGGCAGTGGTGGCTCAGTGGTTAAAGCTCTGGCTTACTGATCCAAAAAATGAGGGGTTCAAGCCCGAATACCACCAAGCAGTCACTGTTGGACCCTTGAGCAAGGCCCTTAACCCTCAATTGTTCAGTAGTATGAAAATGATAAATGTGAGTTTCTCTGGATAAGAGCATGCCCCTATTGCTGGAGGGGGGGGGTTCCATTGTGGGTGTGACTGCCTTGGCAGTGCATGTCCACGAATTTGGATGGTGGAAATTGTGCGGGAACACTAAAGATAGTTCTCCCTATCATTAGCCTGAGGACATGCATATACAAATTAAACGCATTTGGGTTTATAATTACCAAAATTCTGAGACAGGCAATGATGTGCAAAAAATTATAATACCCTATTGAATAATAATGTCATTCAACACACACACCAACACTCACTAATGCCTGGAATGCTCTCCACAGGTATCTGCCGGACTCCTTCTTTGAAGCAGGTGAGGCCGGGGTACACCTTCCGGATTTGGCTCTGCTTCCTCTCAATCAGCTTCTTGATGATCTGTACCATACACACCACACACACACACACACACACACACACACACACACACACACACACTCTCTCATGTGATTCAATAAACAATTAAAATGGTTTTGGATTTCAGCTGAAGGAACAAAATCACCGCTATATGTCTAGACCTCCGTTCATTTTTATTCGTGCTGAACATATAAATACCGATTCCGTCTCCAATGGCAGAGGACGTCAAACACATTTCGTCTCTGATACTCCGCAGGCTGATCGGCAAGACTCACCTCTTTCTGCCTTTTGATGATGTGCGACAGCTCTGTGT
Organism: Neosilurus hyrtlii; assembly: GCA_028564935.1. Taxonomy (NCBI): domain Eukaryota; kingdom Metazoa; phylum Chordata; class Actinopteri; order Siluriformes; family Plotosidae; genus Neosilurus; species Neosilurus hyrtlii. Next base: position 21,660,121 of record JAOUQZ010000024.1, on the reverse strand, counting down.
AGGGGATTCTGGGATTGAGCTCACATTCCATCAGCGTAGCTCCTTCGTAGTCTTTAATGTAGCCAAGGTAACGACTCTTCGGCACTTTGATATCTTTAGAGAAGCCCTGTGTGTAGATGTTAGGGAAAATCACAACCAGTACTACGGTGGGGGGTGGGGGTGGGTGTCACAGAGGGAGGGGGGAGGGGGGGGGATTTACCTGTTTTTTAAAGTAACCGATGGCGTATTCATCAGCGTAAGTCAGGAAGTAAAGAATTCCATGCTTGATGTGATACTCCTTCAGGTGATTCATCAGATGAGTGCCATAGCCCTAAAACAGACACACACACGGTTATGTGTGCACCCCTCCAAAATTGTTCAGAATCAGTGGGTGCATGTTTCCGTACCTTTACTTGCTCGTTTGAAGTAACGGCGCAGAACACGATCTCGGTGAATCCCTGAGTGGGGAACATTCGGAAGCAAATCCCACCAATCACACGGCCATCTTTAATCAGAGCCAGAGTCTTGTGTTTCCTGTGATCCAAATCAAAGGAATTCTTTAGGGATAAAAACAAGTTTCACTCTTTTTAAAACCACACAATAAAACATCCATGTTGCATCCAAACTGATATCTGTGTGCACATGACCACAGTAGCTGTTCTGCAATACTACAAGCGTTAATAATAATTTTTGGGGATATCTATTAGTAAGCAACTGTGGTTGTCTCAGACCCTGCTCACACGTATACGGATATTTCTGAAAATGCACTTTTACGCTTCTGTTTCATCCTTTATTAGGTTCACGAGGAGACTGTAACCCATCCCAGCTGACTCCAGGCGAAGGCACATAACAGCTCGTCAGACCACTGCAGCGTCAGAAACACAACCATTCATGCTCACTTTTAGGGACAACCGAGAAAATCCAACTGGCGTAATCTGCACGTCTTTGGACTGCGGAAGGAAACTGGGGTAACTGGTGGAAAAAGACCATTGCAGGACAGCATGCACACAAATCTAGGCACATCCAAGAACATTCATTATGTGCAAGTGCAAGTTTTTGGACTGTGGGAGGAAGCCAGAGGACCTGAAGGAAACCTTAGAAAGCAGTAGGGGGTGCGCGGACACATGCAAAATCCACACAGAAGAATCCTTGCTAGGATTGGGGCTCGAACCCAGGACCTTCTTGCTGTGAAGGTCATAAATCACCAAAACAAAACAACTTTGTCTGCAAAGGCCTGGCAAGCTGTCCAGGGTGTACCTCGCCCATGCCCGGAGTCGGCTGAGATGGGTGCAAGCCTCTCCGCATCCCTAATTAGGATTAAGCGGTTCAGAAAATGAATGAACGGATGAAAAGGACTTTATCGAATATGGGACAAATATGAATTAAAAAGACTCACGGATCAAAGACCAGGCGTGTGATGTACTCTTTGGGCATGCGGGGTAGCTGATGGGAGAAGACGTTCTGCAGGCCCACCAACCACATTAGGATCTTCTTGTTGGATTTCTGAGAGAGCGAGTTACCGATCACATGGAACTCTATAATGCCTCTCCTCTCCTCCAGACGTGCCGTCTCATCCCGCGCTGCATTGGCGGACAGGAGACTGGTCTAGGTGGGAAGAGATATCATCATCATCATCATCAAGCCTTTTATAATCATCCTTTTATCCCTGCGGTTGTATACTGGAGTGGTAGGGCAAACGTGGACTGTGTGCTCAGTCCTGCTCCAACTTCCCTCTGACATTTTAATATAAAGACATCTTAAAAGGGTTTGAAATTTACACTACTATTAGTTTTAACGGACAGATCTATGAGGGCTCGGAGGTCAGCTACTGACCTCTGGACCTAGCATGGCAGCAGGGTCAGTGATGGTCATCATGACCTCGTTGACTAGTTCCATAGGGATATCACCCATCACCCTAATCCGCTTAGCATCCTCCAGCGTTAGCGCTTCCGGTAACTTCCTCTTCTCTCCTGCATGAGAAAAATACAAACAAACACTCAGCCAGATTCGGCTCGACACTGATGTGATGTCGTTACAAGAGTAATAAAGAAAGATGAGAGCGTGTACCCGAGATTATTAGGGTATTCATTGATTTTCTCTGTACCTGTGACAGGCTCGGAGTTGGCTGCGTCCAGAGCAGGGCCACCCGCACCTTTACGCAGGGGAGAACCAGAAACCGCTACTGGACTCAACACTAAAGAGAAAAATACACTCACTCACTACACATGCACTTAAAGGGGGGGGTGTGCCATCAGTATAGCAGAAATGTCAATGAAGCACCTGTTGTAAAATTATCTTTTAAATCTAGGTAATAATTAGAGGCATCATAAAACTGGTACTTCTTTAAGTCGTGACATATTGAAATACACTAGAATTTTTATGAATTAAACTTCAAATCCAATTTGTAAAGAAAGTTAATGGATCAACTATAAACATCCACAACGTGCACCAACGTACACAAACCTGTCTGAGGCCCCAGCTGGGCTCCTTCATTAGCTGGCATGGTGAATTCAGCATCCCATATAGGAGAATTCTCCCCATAGATCTCTTCTTCCAGCATGGAAAGAAACCTATCACACACACACAGACACAATACACACTCAATAAAGAAGTAAAACAATGTATAAATGTCAGAGAATGATGCTCGAATCATTTCAGTTTCATTTAAATCCAGTTTGACACGTGTGCCCGGTATGCGTGTGTGCGGTGAAGGTGCATCATACTTGGGAAAGTGCGTGAGAATAAGCGTGCGCTTTTCTGGGGGCAGTTTGTCTTTCTCTACTCTGAACTTTTCCAGCAGTTGCCTGCGGGTGACCGTGAAGATGGACTTGAGCAGACTCCGGCCGAACACCTGACACGTCTCATAACGAGGCAGGCTGTCGTTACTCTGCGGCACGTGACAGTAACACAGCCACCTGAACCGAGACACAGACAAAAGCACCAGTATATAGAACACTCAGAAGAGTGTAATGTTGGGTAAAAGATTAATAAGAACCAGCTCTCACACGCACCTTGTATAGTCGACTTTGTAGGCGGATGCGTCCTCTTTCTGGGCGCGCTGACGGAACTGAGACGGTGTTTCTAACTTCCAGTAATTCAGACACAACAGAAACATCTTACTCAGCTCATACATCGTCTGTCTCTCCTTCGGAGCCAAGTGACTGAACTTATACTGCACAAAGTTTAACACCCCCTGAAAAAGCGAGCGAGCGAGCGAGCGAGCGAGCGAGAGAGAGAGAGAGCGAGAGCGAGAACGAGAGAGAGAGAGAGAGACACACACACACTCAGGTTACAAATTTCTCCAATACAATAAATAATAATCTTCCACAGAAATATTTATTCACCTGTTCTATATTTGGCTTCTCAAACGGTGGACTTCCCAGAGAACCCTCCACTACTGGTTTTCCCATTTGTAGTATACATTTCCTCAATAGCTATGAGAGAGAATAAAAACCATTACGTTTATCTTAAATGTACAAAATACAATAGCAATTTTATCCATCATGAAAAAAAATCTGCTGCGAAATGAGTCCAGTGTAGCAAAAGTTCATTCTAAGATGTACAGTGGCATTTTTTCCCCTACTTTGTTCCTTATAGCCTGTAATCTGAACAGAACACTGTACCCACAGTGAAGCATGGTGGTGGTGGTGTCATGCTGTGGGGATGTTTTTCATTGGTAGGGACTGGGAAACTGCTCAGAATTGAGGGAATGATAGATGGTGCTATATTATACAGAGAAATTCTTGAAGGAGCTGGAGCATAGTTTTGTTTTGGAGAATGGGCAAAATAGCAGCTCGATTTGCCCTAACAGACATGAAGCCGCAACGGTGGCTCTAAAAAGTATTGGCTTGGGGTCGGGGGTTTGTTCAGTACAGACCCCATCAACAAACATAATGCATCTAAACAACAATCTATATAAGAGTGAAGAGCAACCAACCAATCAACTCTTGCTTGAACTGTTCCCATCGTCCATGTTTCAGTGACGCAGCAGTGCTTTCGTACGTGTGGGTGTGTATGTTCGGTTGTGTGGAACATGATCTGTGTACATTTACCTTAAACAGATAGAAGTAGACCTGTTTGGTGTCCGTGTCCTCTTCCTTGTGCACGGACATAAAGAGGTTCTCGACATCCACCACCATCCCGAGCAGCCTGTTAATCTCATCCTCCGAGACGTTCTCCAGGTGCGACACATGCTCCGCTAAACACACAAAATACTTGAGCTACTAAACAGCTATGCCACCCTATCACACAGACAGGGGTAACAACAGCAGCTAATGTAACTAACATTTGTGTAATTTTATTTATAGTGTTCAGTATATAGCCTTGAAAAAAATAAGTACATCCCGTGGAAAATGTTAATCATCACATTTGCACATGCAATTTGACACAGCTCTACAAACAAACCTGACATACACCAACAAAGGACATATCAAATATCATTTTGACAATTTAAATAAACAAATCAGTCACATGGAGTAAAGCATTACACCCTTACACTTCACACCATCCAAGTGATGGGATCAGGTGGTTTCAGATTAGGTGCCACTGGTAACCTCCTGCAAGTGGAACGTGCCTCATTTAAACCTGACATCTCGGGTCAGTGTTACCTTACTACTGAATTGAATGGTGCCATCATGCCAAGATCTAAGGTGCACTCGAAGGCCTCTTTAAAAGACTGTTAATGCCTATGACTGCTGAAAGATTTAGAAATAAAAGAGATTTGAAAGCAATAACTCCACTATTAAAAAAATAAATAAAAATCTGCAAGTGTGATTTCTGACCCATGTTGGAGTGGCTAGGGTGCTGGGCTCATGATCGATGGGTTGCATGTTCAAATCCCAGTTAGACGCCTACTGTGCTAAGACCCCCTGAGCAAGGTCTTAACCATAAGTGTGTCCCTGTCCAAATATAGTACAAATATAAAAACACTGTGAAGGTAAGCTACAATGGACAACGATAAAGCTCTCTAGGCTGGGGTGTAAAAAGCCCAACAGACTATTTTCTGCCCAAGAGCAGATAATTTGATGTGACAAAAAGCTCTCTCATGATCTATCACAACTCTTACAATTGTTGGTGTGACACCAGATACATCTACAATCAAATAGGGATTGTACAAATATGGCATGCATGGAAACGAAGCCAGGAAAAGGCTTTGCTGTCCAAAAATGGCATTAGAACAACGCTACATTGAAGATATGAGCAAAGTCAGGTATTATGTAATAATGTGCACTGGACAGACCAATCAGAAGATAGTGTTGTTTGGTCACAGTACACGTGAACAGGAGAACCTCATACCACCTTTAAAGCATGGTTGTGGAGATGTTATGGTTTGGGGTTGCTTTGCTGCCTCAAGGACTGGGCAGTTCGCAACTCAGTAATTCAGCCATGAATTCCGAATCATATTAAAGAGTGTTGGATGATGATGCGGTGCTGTCTGTCCGAAAGCTGAGGTTGAAACATAGGTGGACCTTTCAACAGGATAATGACCTGAATCACACAAATCAGCCAAGGAAATGGCTCAAAATGAAGAACTGGAGAATCATGGAATGGTTCAGTCAAAGCCCCGATTTGAACCCCAATGAAATGTCATGGTGGGAGTTAAAAAGAACAGTACGTTACATTTGAAGGAAAAGTGGGCAAATATTCGGCAGGCCAGTGATTGAGACTGCTGGACACTTACGGATTCAATAATTGGACAAAATGCAAAGAAGAAGGGGGCAAAACTAGTGCTTGAGGCCACAGGTGTACTTACTTTCTCCACCAAAGAATATTACATCTATTGAAACTTTTTGTTGAATAAAAGAATGAAAACACTTATTTATGGTTTATTCACGTTCATCTGTAGGCACCGTATTACAGAAGGTGAAAAGTTTGCTTGTTAAAATCCGTGGGAGGTGCTTATTTCCTAACATGATTGTATTACTGTAAAACAAGGTAGGCCATGAGGAAAGCATACCGAGGGCGTGGCCACAGCTGCGGCATGCCTCGCTCAAATCGGCCACCTGCTGCTGAAGCTCCATCCGGGTCGCTGTCGGAGGATGAGGGTTCTTCCAGCCATTACACTTACAAGTATCATTGGCCTGGAAAAGAACACCAGTACAATACAGAGGTTGAATAAAGAACCAAGCTGGGATGTATTCACACACATTCTTGTAGTTTGCACAGGATCCGTGAACAAACATTCGCTACTTAATTATTGACATTGCTAGGATGAGGGTGTGGTTTTTCCAGAGTTTGCCTGAAACTTGCTGAACTCCAGAGATGTCTGTTGACTTAATCCTTGCTACCTACCAAGCTGGACACATTTGTGAAAGCTTTTGTCGATACATTGGAAGGTGGTTTTGTTTTTTTTTTCCCCCCCAATTGTTGATTTCTCACCCTTATCTTGACCCATGCTCCTCAACTTTATTATACTACACAGAAGGCTGCGCATGTTTTTGGAGGTAATTCACAAGTTTGAGCTGAGGGTGCTCATCAGAGCCTCTGAAAAGAAGTGGGGAGTTGGGGAGGAGGAGGCATAGCGCGAGAACCACAAGAGAATGGCAGGCAGAAAGCAGCAATATGTGGAGGAGGGAGCGTGAGTGTAAAACATGCGCCAGTTAACGCGTTAAAAGTGTCCGCACACACCCGTGACCGTTATAACGTTTCATTGCCTCAACGGTACTTTCTTACAGCTGGATGGACTGCCGGCCTGCAGCCCGACACTACACACGATCTCTGCCATGATCCAGTGCGCCGTTCTTGTGCTCGACGGCTTCTCTGATCAGCCTTATCCCAATATTCACACTGAGCCCTAAGGTCTTTCTAGAAGTGCGCATTTGATAAAAGTGCACTTTGTGGCATAAAGTGCAAAAAAAAGCTGTCTTGCTTCCCCACTGGTTAGCTGTTTAAAACATCACCGCACTACAGGGATTCTGGGTAACAGCATTCAGTGAAGTGACACTGAAGTCCGAGACACGCTTGCATCAGGGTTGCACTAAGGGTGCAAGAGGTGCTCTTAGAGAACAACGCTGGAGAACCGGGACACCCTGCATTGTTATATTCTTCACCGAGAACTCGTCAACAAAGGGCGCAAGCGTGGATATTGGCAAATGGGATCGCGTGGGCACTCTGCGACACTACATGCCTGATCCATGTTTGAATTAATCTGTCCAGCCAACAACTACACAAGAAATAACACAACCTTAAACTAGATGAAGTACGGCGTGTCCTGTACAACGTTTATCGCTGTCGCTGGCGTAGGACATACCACGTGACAAAATGACATCATGGTAACATTTTCTGCGCGCTCAAAAGACTGTCATCAAAAAGAAGTGGGATCGGAATCACTCTACTGGTTTTGAATAAACTCGAAAAGACCGGTTTTGATTCCAGGAACATTGTAAGCGTGAATCAAATTCGCAGCGAACTTTAAACGGTTATTATATAGCCTAGACGTGTTTTATTTTTATATATTTTATTTAACAGCAATAAGGTCCTGGGTTTCGAGTTCCAGGCTCGACCGTTTCTTTGCGGCGTTTGCTTAATCTTTTCGCGCTTACGTGGGTTCCTTCCGGGTACTCCGGTTTCCTCCCACCGTCACATGCACATTAGGATAACTGGCGGCTCCGAATTGACTCTAGGTGCACGCGTGTTGCCCCCTGATGGTCTGGAGTGCTGGTCAGGGTGTACCTGTCAGTGTGGCTGAGATAGGCTCCAGTGAGTGATGAAAGGCAAAAATACCTTAATAACCAAGTAAGCTTGAATTCTCGATTATAACAGTGTTATTTTGGGGAAATTGGTGTTATGGGGGTCTACAAAAAGTACATAAATGCCCCGGAGTGTTGATAAAGGGGTTGAAATCTTAAGATAACGTATGTTTATGTTTGTTTATGAGCCTTCCATTCAACCTATTGTCCACAATAACGCGAGCTAACAAGCTAGCTAAGTGAGCTAGCAGCATGCTAGCTGAAAATAAGCTAGTTAGCTTCGGCTACCTTGCAAGCCGAAAACACTCCGAGCTTCTCAAGCTTCTTCGCCCGAGGGAAAGCCCGAACCTGCGCCTTTTTCTGACTCGCCCACTGCTGCTGGCTCAGACCAGGCCGGGCCGGGTCGCTGCTTCCGGAGCCCGAGCCTGACGACCCCCCGCTCTGGCCTTGCTGAAGCCGGGCTTGTGAGGACGCCTGTGCCGCCGCCTCCGCCATCTCAGCGCCTGAGTTCGTTGGTTTCTCTCCCTCTCCCTGCGCGTGTGTCCTACTCAGCTCCCTCCCGCACACACGCGCACGTTAATTAACTTCCTTTGATGTTTGTTTCAGGCCGCGCTCGCGCCTGTCTCCACGAGATGCAACGATCGCTCTGCGCATGCGCCTCACCTCTAAGGCATATGGGTAATGTAGTCCACTGGATCTCAACAGGAAGTTGGTCAACTAGTTCATTTTCTATGAAGGTGATTAATGATCTTAAGTTTAATAGTTGTTTAGTATAATTTTCCGTTGGACTGACTGAATCTAATGATTTAATTAAAAAAATTTATGTAAATTTGCTTCAGAAATATTGAACTGTGGGCCCGGCAGAGTGGTTAGCACGTTCGCCTCCCAGTTCTGGGTTTGAGTCCCAGGATTGTTTGCATTTTCTCCCCATTTACGTGGGTTTCCTTCAAGTAGTCCAGTTTCCTCCTACAGTCCAAAGACACACACACATGCCACCACCTCCACCATTCACGCCTAGGGGCAATTTGGAACAGCCAATTATCCTAATGGGACCCTAATTGGACTTTGGGATGAAACCCACTTCAGCACAAGGAAACCATGGTAACTCCATACACCCGAGCCCAGGACTTGAACCTTGGACCTTCCAGCTGTGAGGTGGACTTGCTAACCACCAGGCAACCTGCTGCCCGATGTATTTCTACATTCACATGTCCAATGGTTTGTAGACGAGAATTGCCATATAATTAGAAATAGAATTATCCATTCAGTGGAACTAAGAAGCTTAAACACCTTCTAGCATGACAATGCCCCAGTGCACAAAGCAAGCTTCATGAGGGACTCGAGAGTCCTTCACAGAACCCTGAGCACTAACCACTGTTGAGATGAACTGGAACACTGACACCTCTTCATCCAACATGTCCCAGAGCACTGTAATTATCTTGCGATGAACTTCAGATGTTCAACAGGAACATTTCAGATGTACGTCAGGTATCAGGAGTCTACATATGTTCACTTGTCTTGAGGAATATTTGATGAAGCATAATGCAGCTTTTTTAAAGAACAAAATCCTGAACACACCCGAGCAAGGATTTTTACCAAACTTGGTGGAGACACTACCCTACCTGAGACCCAGAGATGGAATGATTTTGGAATGTCAAGGTCAAAAGTGAAGGTCAGAGCAAGGTCACACTTTTGGACATGGGAGTAATTATACCTTTGAAATAAGTGCTGTTAGACATGTTACAATGGAACATTAATATATATATATATATATATATATATATATATGGACTTAGAAATGAGACCGTTGACCTTGATCGATCTTGAAAGGTCAAATTCTAGCCACCTCATTAAACCTTCAAATAGAAGAGAGGTCATTTGGTCACGTCCATGTACTACAGTGCATAACCGATGAGCACATGGGTAATTAAAAAGGTACCCATATAGGGCCTATTTGCTACATTATCCGTGGATGGAAATACTTTGCACCGAGTAAACCTCTAGTTTGATTGATGTGCCTGTAAAAACACATTCAAACTGTCAGAAGATATTTAAAAGTGCACCGATTTAAGTCTAAATGCATTTTTAACAAAATAGACTCGATGTCCTAGTTTTAAATTCATTAAAGCTCTAATAGAAGCTGTAAATAAATTTGATGGCACATATTTGCTGAACCACTTCCTATTAGGGTCGTGGGGAGGCTAGAGCCTATCTTAGCCGACATTAGGCGACTGAGCAGCTCACCAGACCATCACAGAGCCATTCACACCTAGGGGTAATTTGAAACAACCGAACAATTGAAACCAATTAGCCTCAAGTGCATGTCTTTGGACTGCAGGAGGAAACTGGAGTATGGGGACAAAACCCAAGCAAGCATGGGGAGAACTGAAATGCCCTCACCAAGCCCAGCACTCAAACCCAGGACCTTCTTGCTGTAAGGCAGTCGTGCTAACTGATTGCAACCTAATTTTTTCTCTCTTTCTTTGTTTAACCCTCTAGTCTAGCTACATTCTCTCCACTGGAAGGCAGTGTGGGATACAATGACCAGGACTGTATGAGTATTTCACTCTCACTCAGTTCTGCTTCCACAAAAAAAAAAATAATAATACAGCAATTCATTCAAATGAACATTATAGTGTACATAAAGCGCTTTTAACAATAAATATTAATACAGTGCAATGTTCCATATAATACAAGATTTAAGTACATTTAATCAGGTGAAAAATGCAAGAGTAGATATGATACTATAACAAATCCACACAAACCACAGAACAAGTACCTTCCCCATTTTTATTGGTAAAATTACACGTAGAAGATATTTGTTTGCGTCCCCCATTAATGGAAGACAACAAAACACCTGTCCGACCCTTTCAAAGCAGGGGCCAGGGCAGCGGTTCTGATCCGTTGTGCTAAATTACAAGATGAAAAATAATTCACCTTATGAAGAATGAAAAAAAAACAAAACATCCAAAACAGAAAAAAAAATGATCATGAGACAGACAGCCAGTGCACTCAGAGAATGTTACGAAAATCATTTCACCAGAAAAAGAAAAGAGGGAAGAAAAAAGGGGTGGATGATTGATTCGGGAAGGTATTGTGTATCTGATAATGGTGAATGATTGGATATATTTTTTGCAGGAAAAAAAATCTGAAAGAAAATACAAAGTACAAATACAGCAACAGTTATTTTTTTTCAATACACATACACTGTGATTTTGGTCAGAGAAAGCGAACGTTGCCTTGCGTTATTCATGTTTATACACCAGCTGGGTTGATTGAACATTTCATTTCATTAATGCTTAAAGACACTGGTGTGTTCCCGCAGATGATGCCTTACGCATTTACTGTTTAAGATCTCAGACACTAATGATTTCGGGGGTAGGTGGGTGGGAGGTACTAATCTAGCATTTATATTTGTTAATCCTGGAGTAGTGGTATTCATAATAATTACAATAATAATAGCAATAACCAAGAATAATACAGAATCTACAGAAATGCTGCACATGAAGGGAAAACAGTCTCTTGCTCCCGTCTGTCTCCTCTCACTGGAAATTAGAACATCAGGAAAGAGAGAGGAAGTCAATACTTGTTAGATGCTGTGTGGAGAGAGACACAGAGAAAGTTCAAAATGAACTGATATGAGAGAGATAGAGGGAGAGAGCAAGAGATAGAGAGAGAGCGAGAGAGAGAAAGAGGGGATATAGAGTAGGACTCTTGTTTTCCCTCCAGCTGCTGTGTTGATTTGTGTGTGTGTGTGTAAGTAAATACAGACTAGTACAAGAACCTCACATCTCCGGTTAAGTGCGACATAACTGATCAGTTTCTCTCCTTATTTCCCAATTTCATTATTAAGAAGCTTTTGAAGGTGGTTGATTGTTAAACAGCTGTTAAGGAGGAGTTTGTGGCTCTGTTTAAGAGTGATGGGGGGATTACTGGTCAAAATATTTACAAGTGGCTGGGAACGGCCCCCTTTGGTCAGTTCAGAAGTAGAACCTGATGGACGTCACAGTCTAACTGACTAGATTTCCCACTTGGGCTGTGAACAGACATAACTGTCAGACTATGGAGTTGAGTTGATAATGTGTCTGGGTTGATCCTCGGCCACGTTCCCCGCGACTGGACGGACGCTTTAGTTTCCTCCTCCGCAGCACTGGCTGGTTCTGCCTTGAGGTGCCGCCTCCTGCAGGTCGACCGCGCCACGAGCACGCCCACCAGGCCCCGCCCCGCCCTGTGGCTCGTTCTTCGGAAGCTTCTTTGCTGTTAAAGGGGGAAAAAGGTGCAGATTGAGAGAAAAGAATCGTTAATAACTTCCTTTTTCCAGCCACATTAAAACCTCTTCTAAAATAAAAACAGAATAAAACATTTCATGGATTTAACTCTTTTGTTACTGTGGTAAGACTTTGACTCAAAGCAAAACTTGGGTGACACCTAATGAAGTGATTATGAGTCATTACTCATCTGTCGACCTACACGGTGTTGAAAGGATCTTCAGTAGAAGCGTCAGAGTCACCTGATTTCATTAGAAGTCGATTTAAGCTTCCAGTTCTTACAGCTGTGTTTGTGGTGTAAAATGTGACTTTGTTGGGTTTGCTGAGAGAGTTCCTCAACCAACCTCAGGCCATATTGTATACAGTACACTTCATTATTCACTGAAGGATTTACATCTACATTTGGCTGAAGCCCTTATCCAGATCGCCTTACAATTCTCTCTTTTATACAAGCGAGCAGATGAGGTTAAAGGGTTTGCTCAGGGGCCCAAAAGTGGTCACTTAGTGTTACTGGGACTTGAACCCCCAACCTTCAGATTAATAACCCAGCACCTTAATCACTTAGCTACCACGGCTGCGGGGTGGATGTTGCGGAATAGTCACTGAGACAAAACGTTCAGAGGATTATTCAAATTCAGCGACCGAGCCCGAGGTGAATAACTGTTCATTTAAAGTTTTCGTATATACTACACAGAAACACAATAAAAAACAAACTAAAATGAGACCCTGGTTTATTTTTCCCTTTTAAGGGGTGATGTTGAAGCTGCCTCCTTGGTGTGACCACAACACACTATGAGTGTGCATCACTTTGATCTATCTATATGGGATGATGTTTTAAAGTCCACAAATGAAAAAAGTGCACCATTAAGCTTGCATGGTTCCCGTGTTGTATATACTAATTAAGGAGCTACTGAGATAGATATATATATATATATATATATAAAGAGTAAAAACTAAAACACACAATCCGTGTTTATGGAACAAAACTTCACTGAGAAACGTTTCCATTCACTGTCATTATTTGAAGATCACAAAGGGAATGAACAAGATGACAAATCGAATGGGATGTGTGCACAGACAATAGCTGGAGGACAGGGGACAAAGGGAACCTTTGTTAAAGCTGACAGCTAGCTAGTTAAGCATTTGTCTATTTTTGCGGAGGGGACATCTCGGTATCTCTGCACCAAAGCGTATACATGATGAAATACTGGAGCGTATAAACAAATGGGGGAAAAAAATCTGTCAGTGATGCAGTGTCACTCTAGCGTTATAAGCAGGAACCAGTTCGGCTTCTGTAGTTATGCAAATTATTTAGCTGGAGACCAGCGCTAAAGGGATCGGGGAGAGTTTTCACAAGCTATAATCAGTATCACTGGTTTGATTAGCAATGTTTCAAAAAATTATATACACAGACAGAACAGATAAGCACTTCAGCCTCACTTCTGATTTATAATTTAAATTAGATGCATTTAAAACCCGTGTCATTTCCTGTGTCTCAGTCCACATAAAAGCGTGCACGGAAACGCCACGAGCAAGTTGCGACAGCTGCTGCTTACCGATGGCCATGAAGATCTCGTTGACATTCATGGCGGTCTTAGCGGATGTCTCCATGAACAGCAGGCTGTTGTCATCTGCGTACGCCTGCGCTTCCTGGGAAGACGTGTGTAGAAGTTAGATACATGCTTCCCCATCATCATCATCACCATCACGGCTACCTTCGTTCAGAAAATACTGCACGTACCTGGAAATCCACGGCTCTCTTGTTAGCAAGGTCGGCTTTGTTCCCAGCCAGAGCGATGACGATGTTGGGACTGGCCTGTCTCTGGAGCTCCTTTACCCAGTTCTTTGCTCGGGTGAAAGTGTCCTGGAATTCAACACACTAATTAGCAATCAGGATTTTATTCTTGCTTGAATGTAGGATTCGAGCTTCCGTCATGCATTCTGTTGAAGTTTTGCACAAATATAAAAAAGCAAGACAGATATAAAACACTTTACTAAAATACCACTGCTGTCGGACAAAAAAAAAGCTTTAAAATAACTTGAAGGAAATGAAAGTACGCAGAACAGAGCAAAGGTCTGGTATGAACTTTAATTACTGACCTCAGCAGTCAGTCAGCTGAGCTTCTTATACAATCATCTGTTGGGAATATGTGTATAGAGAGTGTGTGTGTGTGTAAACCAATATACTCTTGATAATAATTAAAAGGCATTGCAATGACCCCTAATGTACCTCCGCGTTGACACTGAGTCAGTTATATTGCTTGAAATCGTCTTTACACTGACAGCAATCGAAATCTCTCATGTGTTTCCACTGTAATCCTGCAAGATCGCCGACCAAGCACTGCCTCGCAGACCGCTCTGCAATAACCAAATCAACTGCTCCTGCATCTCCCTGTTTGTACGTAAACATACAGTGCACAAACCTGCGGTCAGAGTGTGTGGAGGGGAGCGTGGCTTGGAAAGGTCCTTCAGGGCCAAGGGAGGGTTCTGAATTTCCAAATTACCAACCCCAGGTTTAAGGCTTCTCATATGACCCATCACCACAAAATAATGAATTTATTCACAAATTTCTGTTTACATAGAATTAAGTCTGTTTGGTGTGTTAAGACTCATTATGTGACGATGGGTTTCATATCTGAGTCTTTATTCTACTTATATTTACTCTTTTCTTCCTTAATGAAGCCCTGAGAGGAAATGGGACGGTTAAACTGGTGATTTACTGATCAGCAGTGAAGATAAAGTCCAGGAATTTGAGAAACATTATGTCTTGCTTACAATCTTAATGATCAGTTCCACAGTCCACCGCTAGCCCACATTAGCAATTTTACATAAAAAAAAAAAATCTAAGGAGAAAACACTTATTTTAAGTGCACACAATTTGCGCTGTAGCTTTATGCTGCGCACTCTGAAAATGTCCCGCCCCATGCTAAATAACTTTAGAACAGCTCCTCATGCACACCCCATTAAGTAAGATTTCAGCACTACATCTTAATCTTTAGATTACAGTGTTTACACCCACTTACTGTGTTGGTGATATCGTAGACTACAATTGCGGCCTGGGCTCCTCTGTAATACATCGGGGCCAGACTGTGGTATCTCTCTTGTCCGGCTGTGTCCCAAATCTCGAATTTTACTGTTGTATCATCCAAGCAGACGGTCTGTGTAAGGAATGCGGCTGGAAAGGGGACGAGGGATAAGACGGGAAGAAAGAAATTAGAGATACAACATTATGGGAATGCTAACAATCGAGCAATAAATAAATAAATAAAAATACAAAAATTAAAAAACCCATTCTTTCATATACACTCTCACGCACAAACATCACTAAACCAGGCCAGGAAGGCCAGTTATAATAATAATTTTTACAAAAATTAACGATAGATGATAAATTAGGCTTAGTGAGTGAGGAAAGGTATTACTTGATGAACGATGAATAACTATGTTTAAAATAAAGCATTCAAGTACATTCAAAATGTCCAGCAAGACAGTGGCACCAGGGATGTGCTGTAATAACATTACTCTCAACTAACAACTAGAAACACGTTCTTGTCACAGAACACTGAATGTATCCCCCGCAAGGTTAACAGCACACTTAGGATCATCGTATTTTTACTAAATTTGATTCTCGTGAAATGGAAATCAGGTAAAAAGGTATATAAAAGGGTAGACATAGGCATATCTGGTATAAATAAACAATCCTGTACTACATTTTACATATCTGACAATTTACATGACCACGTGAATGTTTCATATGACCCCTGTAAACATTCATTCAACCAGTAGTGGCAAGACGACCCAGTTTCAATAAGTTTGAAGACCTTTAAACTAAGTATAACTGGTATGAACTAGAAACCAAAGCAAACCAAACAAGACAATAAATAAACAAAACAAATAAGCATCCTCTAGCTGGTATTTACTAGCATGGCATTTTTGATCTCTGTGAAAAATTGGTCAAGAAAAAAAAAAAGGTTTATATATATATATATATATATATAATGATGAGTTGACCTCTGTAACCTTGAAAAATGGGTTAAGCTGACCCATTTTTGACCATTCAACATAAAATAAATCCATAAAGAAACGATACTGCTGGACTGTTCACAAGACGTGTCTGCAGGGAAGCCACTGGGGGCATACAGCCTGTGAAAACTGATCCCTAGGCTTTTACATTAAAAATAATAATAAAAATAATGAGAAAATCTTGTATAAAAAAAACACCACACAGTGTTAGGACTTATGCTGAATCAGCGAGGCTGCTCACATGACTTTAGGTACCAACTCGGTGATCTCTGACCTGCTGCTTGACAGAAAAAAAGACGGGGAAGAGAAAAAGTGCTGACCCTATCCGCACACTATGGCTGACGTAAGCATGTGGCATCCTGCATGGAACAAGACGTCGCGCTTCCTTCCGTTCCTCTGCACATTTTCACATCGCACCGAAACCCTGCCTTTTTACTGAAGGATCCCTTACACGTGTAGCGGGAGGCCGCTGAAAACCCCACACAGGTTGAGTCAGGAGAAAAGGTTCAGACTTGCACACACAGAAACCAGAAAATCCAGGAAATTCCCGTCATGCTGCTTCCTCTGCTAAGCACACCAAGTATACCTGCTTCCTGTCAGCTCGGAAAGTGCCAGCTCACCTTTCTGATGACGTCACAGCCCACAGTTCAAACACACACACACAAAAAATTTTACCTTTAAGATACTTAATCACAACGGGGGAGTTGTTGTGTGGGAAGACTTCGCTGAGTTTTCAAGTACGAGTCTCGAAGCCCACAAAGGTCTCAATTAAAGTCACATGACACAGCGTCATCCATTAGAGTCACTTTTCTCTCCCACTGAGGCCGGAGGCTGGTTTTGACTTTATGCCTTCTCCAGTATGCAGGCAGTACAAAACCATTTTAGATTTCAAAACGTTACTATTTACAGCGTGACCGGATCCCAATTTCCCCAAAGGTTTAAAACTCCACCCCTTCCTTATCCATTTTGCAAGCATCGAGGATTCAAAGTTTTCAGTGCATCACCTGGACATTAAGGGTACAGTTGCTGACATGCTAACATACTTTACAGTGTGAACGCCCTGATGTACTCAAAATATCAAGAACACATACACGAGTACATAGCGTGAGACAGCACACATCTCCTCCTTTAACACTCTAGACACAGAGCACACACTTTCAGACTCAAGATACCAATACACACTGTGATGACTGTTTCCATGGTTATAACCACCACGTCTTAATAGTTACTCCTCTGTACAGTGTTAAACCCTAAAAAAGCGTTACCAACATGACATCGAAACCAGGAACCAGTAACCTGCTGGTGTGTGAAGAACAGACAGCTGGCAGTAGATACTGCACACACACCTTTTGTGTGACTCTGTACATTATTACAGATCACATTAGACTTTGTGATGATCACCTGACACACACTGACGTCCAAAGCACTGCCTGAGGTGTTATTATAGTCATAAATAGTTTTGGTTTACTGAAGGTTTATAAAGTGGTTGTCACGTGTGTGTGTGTGTGTGTGTGTGTGTGTGTGTGAGAGAGAAAGAGAGAGAGAGAAAGAGAGAGAGAGAGAGAGAGAGAGAAAGAGAGAGAGTCGGCTCTCCATGAAGCTTATCTTTCAATGCCATGCCTCACCTACACTTAAAAAAAAAAAAAAACTATCAAGACTTTTTTTTTTGACTTACAAATCACAATTCATCAAATCCACTCCAGTAAAAACATCAAACATTATCGACTCATACATTAATGCAAAGGAGCATGGCACCACCGTCTGAGCTTACATTAAAGCATTATAAAAAACCCTGACTCCACCCACCTCCGATGGTGCTCTCCTGGTACTCGTGGAACTGGCCCTTGACGAAGCGCAGCACCAAGCTTGACTTGCCCACGGCCGACTCTCCTAGCAGCACCAGCTTGAACTGGCAGATCTTGTTGGCGGCGGCGGCGGTAGTGCCGTTGGTCCGCGTCGCTCCTCCTCGCCCCGCCATGCCAGCACTAGAGGAGAGCAGGCTGGGCTAACGTCGGGACCGGAGCTCAGCAAGGAGATAGAAGATGAGAGAGGA
This sequence comes from Neosilurus hyrtlii, assembly GCA_028564935.1. Lineage (NCBI taxonomy): Eukaryota > Metazoa > Chordata > Actinopteri > Siluriformes > Plotosidae > Neosilurus > Neosilurus hyrtlii. The sequence goes on along the minus strand of JAOUQZ010000024.1, from coordinate 21,642,113 downwards.
CAACAGGATCGAGACCGGTTAGCAGACAGATGGATGGATGGGTAGGTAGATAGATGAATGGAGGGAGGGAGGGCAGTCACAGGTGGAGGAAACCTAGAAATCAACACACAGAACATATCGCAATCACAATCAGAAAACAAAGAACACGCCCTCAAATTTAAATATCATATAGGACCCGAATAAAGCTTCTGAAACAGTGCGAATCTTCAAAAAAGGATTTCGGCCAACAAATCCCACAAAACGAGTCATTTCTTTTCATGGCGGCATTCCGCCAGCAGCAGAACCAGCCGGTCAGAGAGTCTGTTGCTTAACCACAGCTTACTTAACATTAGTGAGTGAAATGAGTCATTCCTTTATTTGAGCCAGGGCCAGGATGCTCTTTATTTGAGTCACACACGGAACTAAATGACAGGGTTTACACTGAGCACCAAACACCTGAATGACAACACACTGGAGGAACAGTCTTGGTGATGGGGAGACGTTTGGCATCACAGAGACGTGAGACATATATCCACATATAAGGCTGAATATAATGTTAGAATATCTATAGAAAATAAAAACTCAGCGCTTGCTTACATAACAAAACAAATGGCAACTAAAATAACAGCTGCTGCTTCCATCCTGTTTCCTGTGTGATGGTCATTCATGCTACGGTTTGTTTCGTCTTTACATTTCGGTCATTTACAGAGACCTCACTATAGCCCCGAAACATCTCATTATGCATAATGAGCTCCGAAAAAAAAAAAAAAAACACAAACAAAAAACAACCCTCTAGGGAACTGAAACAGTGCTTGCGTAAATGACAAGATTATAAATAATTAAGTTATTAATCCTGTCAATCTCCTTGTCCATCTTTATCTGTCTATTCAGCCTATAAAGCCCATGTGTATGTGCATTTTTAAATTATTAATAATATTATATAATCATTGGCATACCACCTTTAATTTTTGTATAACCTGTCTTTGCCAGCATGCAGCACATCCACTAGAACACGTTTCAATATAGGAGAACGTGGAGTATAAAAATTATTTCTTTCGCTACTTGCCGATAGACATCATTATCTGCCACGTGAAATCCCTGAATGACGGCCAGACATATGATAAACATGGTAATGCGGATCTTTGTTTCTCCAACAAAACATATAGCAAATATGCTCATACACTGCTATCCACTACAGAAAGTACAGAGTGGAACATCCCACGACGACTCAATGGCTTGAAAATAAGTGTAGGCCACTGCTGAGATTATTCTATAACGACTCCAGAACACGAGGGCACAAAACGACTCGAAACAGGAAGGAACCGGGCTTCCTGTGAAGCAAACAGATGAACAGGTCAGGTGTCTCATTTATCAACCGCACATATAGCATTGTTTCTCCTCTTGTGTAACGGGTGTGTTTATTTACTTTCATTGTCCAGGGCAGATTTATTTGATCCCGACTCTCACGGGTATTTGATCCAACCGGCTTGCTTCAAAGAGAAATTCGAAGCGGGGTTGTTATTTCCCGACCAGCCAAAGTTAAATAAGAGCATGCCAGCACATCAATAAACACTGAGTAAAAGACACTTTATTTCTTAGACAAAACATACACAATAATAACCTCTTGACCGGCTTGCTCTGTTCATCTGTGACAATCACTGCCCTGATAAGGCTGCTAGGGTTTTTAAACAAAACTGGTTAACCATATATGGCAATTTGGGGGTGTTTCTTTATGCAAATTAGGGTAGCTATACACGAGCAGAACAAATCACACTGCATTCGGGTGTAAAAGATTTAACACGTTAATCCGTCTCTACATTAATAGCACGGAGACCATGGTGACACCACTTACCGGTACTGAATCCACCCCGAGTTAGTGGTCAGAAATAATTATGACATTCATCATATGTGACTATATCATTTGTGATATCCCTACATCGATGACATGACAAGTCTTCTACTCGGATCTTCGTTTTGAACATTTATGCACCAAAGGTGAGGTGGACGTCGCAGAAGATTTTCGTCCCAGGGACAATTCAATTCAGCAACAACCACCCACCCAGAGGCGCAGAACTTTTGTAGTATATATTACACACGAACATACAGAGGCAAAATAAAAGGTTTCTTTCTTACATTGGATTCAGGTCTGAGTAGAGGCGTGAGCAGGTGAGGAGCTGTATAACGGCATCTCTGACTCTTTTCAAGCGTTATCGAATTGAGGTGATTTTAAATTTTTTAACATCAGATAGCGACCAATCAGACCACACTGTTCCAATGCAGTATATACTAATCATTACTGGCTTCTACTCATTTATTTTATTTTATTTTAGCAAAAATGATTACTGGGTTTATCTGGACGCCTAATCAACTAACTAACTTGTCTCAAATAAGCCTTGTGTTGCGAAATATAATTAACCTGACTTTGACTTTTATACACGACACATGAGGTATAATACACACAAGTATAATATTTTTAGTTTGGGTAATAAGAGGACGTTGTGACAGACAAGGCACAAGGCTGTAAGTAGAGCATTTGTTACAGCACATTAACTCCTACAGCATTCATTAAGTATCATTTATAGAATATGGAAATATACATAACGTCAGATTTGTAAATCGTTCTGGATAAAGACTATGGATAAATGTCTACAGTGAAGGGTAAGGTTGACGCCTATTTCCCTGGAGTGTAAGAAAGTCATGTTTACTAGCTTTTCTTCATATTAAACCTTGGATTTAAAAAAATGTAAGATGTTACACAGGGAACGATTTTGTTTTTTGATCTTTGGCATGACCAAACATGAGGATGTTTGTGTTTTTTAGAAGCAGCGCCCTGGGTCCGGACTGGGCCGATAACAGGAAAAGAAATTGTGCAGCGAGTCCCTAAGGAAAAAGAAATATTCAAACTGATTCTGTAAGATTAAAATGATTCCCCACCCCATATGATGTACACATGTGGTTACATATGAAGCATGATAGATATCCTTATGATTTATATTTGCCATAAAAGAAAAAAAAAGGCAAATTGTGAATTTAAATTTTTTAATTATTTATTAATTTTTAATTTTACTGAAGTGCTTCCTCTTCACGTCAAATCTAAATAGTTATAGAAAACCGCCGAGCAGCTTTGCTTTCATTAAAGAAATCATTCTGAGAAAAGAACAAGTGGGATTTCTAGTTCCCCCTCTATTTAAACAAAAAGTCCCCAGGCACGTCTGTGCACGCGTAGATATTCCAGCCGACAACAAAATTTCGGTTTCACCCATCTTAACTTGCTGCCAAAATATATGTCAGTAAACAAAACAGAAACACGGCTTGTGTACTGAAGATCAGCTGGAATTACCATTCAAGATCAGCTCTGCTTGCTTGGGAAACAAACCAACACGGCATCCCGTTTCATTTCCATGGGTTTGCAGTGAAACTCGTCCCAAAAATATGCTCTTCATATCAAAATGAATGAATCGTTATTCACTGTTTGTCCTTAAGTAACATCAGGAATGTGAAACTTCGAATGCTGGCTGAAACACGGCGTGCCGTTTTGTTCTGAGAAAGGGTTTCTTTATCTGAGCAGCAACCGTGTGAGATTACCTTTCAGCTCATGAAGAGGAAGGGGGACATTACTGAAAACAAAAATAGGAAACGCTTCCCTGGATATCGAACCAGTTTCCTGCGATCCTGCCAATGGGCTGTGCGAGTGCGTACTTGCGAGAGAAGACAGTTAGGCTCTCTGGGTTTACTGAGGCATTCTGCAATCCAAATAGATGGATACCACCGCAGCTTCCACAATCACAAGATCTTTTTTCTTTTTATACAAATGAACAATTGAGAGTTTAAGGCAGCTTGGTGGTACTGGGGCTTGAGCCTCCCAACTTTTCGCAAACCAGAACCTTAGGAGGTGATCACACTAGAGATGCGATAGAAAAGTGACGCCAATTTATTTTTTGGCAAATTTTAAATTTCGCGTCAGGATTTTTTGCTCCACATGCAAATGAATATACATTAGTTCATTCAATTTCTGAACCACTTAATCCTAATTAGGGACACAGGGAGGCTGACACCCATCTCGGCCGACTCCGAGGGCAGAGTACACCCTGGACAGCTTGCCAGGCTATTGCAGGGCCAACACTCACACAACAACTCACTCTCACACCTAGGGGTGATTTGGAATAGACAATTAGCCTAATGTACATGGTTCTGGACTGTGGGAGGAAACCGGGGTACCTGGAGGAAACCCACGCAAGCAGGGGAAGAACATGCCAACTCCACACAAAAATGCCAAAGCGTGGGAAACGAACCCGGGCCTTCTTGCTGTGAGGCGAACATGCTAACCATTGCGCTACCGTGCTGATGCAAGCGAATATTTTGCGGCTTAAATATGTACATCGTGTAGAAGTCGCACAACAGTTTGCGACTGACCTGCAGTTGTCTTGCGAAAAAAAGGGCAAATCTCCTGAAAATCAGTCGCGTTTTGTTTTCCAACCAGTCGCTTTTTATTTGTGCGTTATTAGTGTGAACAAAATATTAATAAACTCCATGTTGCATTTTCATTGGCTAAGTTGTAGCAGTGTTGGGATGTACAGCGGCCTCGAGTTATCAGTGGTCACGTTGAGAGGGTTATCGAGGCGACTTGAGTCATCTTTCATACAAGGCAGCCCAAAATCATACAGTAGACACCAGGCTATTAATAAATCTATTTTCCCATAACAACACATCATATAATCGTTGCTATGTTGACGTTTCTGCAAGGAGAAACAATTTCTTATGCTAATAGTGATAGGAGTCTCCGGTGTCAGTATCAAAAAACAAGAACACAGTGAGGGCACGGGTGATCATAGCTCCGACAATATAAGTGATATCAGGAAGCAAGACGCATTCTGCATCATTACATGCAACTATTAATGGTTAAAAAAACACACCCTGTTCATTCTCGTATAACCTCTTGTTGTATAACTTCTGGGTTATCACTAACTCATAACTTACGGTACTCCACAATCAACAGTCACTCATTGTTTTCCTGTGCCAGCATGCCTGATAAAGCTTGTTTCCTTACGTTCTGCCGTCATAAATCATCTTTCGATGCTACGACAGAAAACTTCAAAACTCTTAATTCAATTCAAAACCAAGAGACAAGTTTTCACGGTGTCTGGAACGCATTAATACGGGATTTCTGGTTGTACCAGTGCGACTAAAAGACTCACACAAGCTTCAGATTTATATATTAACCAGTTCATTTCCCTTCACAGTCATGAACAACGGCTCATAAAAGTGAATGAGTGACAGGTGGTGAATCTGACCTTGTGATTAAACCGAGCGACCGGATCCCTGTCATAACATACAAGATGAAGATCCATCACTTAATAAATGACAGCGCACTAAAAACAAAGAAAAGTTTTTAATCACAGCGAATAACCAAGCCATTGTTCATGCTCGCCTATATTTAATATAACTGCATGTGTGACAAAAAATTTCCTGTTAATCAAATCCCACAACACCGCTCCGCACAAAGGTGGCCTCTACAAACTGAGCTAGTGATTCATTTTCACATAGCAAAGCCACTGAGAGGAGATAAAGTGGTGGTGGTAGTGGTTCCTCTGGGCACAAAATGGCCTGAAACAGCTAACAGGAAGAAAGTACAGACACACACTGCATCACGTCATATCCGGGGTAGAATAGATAACCCTCAGCCATCTCTCATGTTACTGTATCGTTTAACATGATAACGCTTTTGATTCTTGCGTTATAGCTGCATCTTGCTGCTCGAATGGGCTTAGCATGCATGTTATTTCTCATGTTATTGCAGAACAATATACACCATCCCTCCATTAAGAGACAATGAAAAGGTCGTGGTGGTGGAGCTCACAACCAAATTTAAAATCTGGTGCTCGTGAAGGAATTTCATCCTCACTGAACCATTCAGTGAGCCAGTCTGTTGTGCGGATCAGGGCTGGAACATCAAGGCAGACCACGCCCATCATGTGGATCAGCAAAATGACAAGAGATGCCTTTTTTAATGCATCAATTTATCAGGATTACAGAAAACCCATCACATGATGCAGTGATTAACAAATTTGCTTAAATTTCAAAAGTATCATCCTTTTTTCAGCAATTCAAATAGTTTTTGGCCACATACCTTTACGTGACTAAACAATTATTTTCATTATTATTAAATGTATTATATTTAATGAAATTTTACTGCGAGTTATATTTTAAATAGTATATGCCGATCATACTATTAAACACTGATTAATACCGAGAGTATCGACTATCCGTTTGTAGTTCGAATCCAGATTGATTCCACAGCCATCCGTGACCGGGAGACCATGGGAGCTAATTGGCCGAGCTCTCACGGGAGGAAGGGAGGGACGGCGTACGCTCACTTCCCTGTCACTCACAGCGATCACTAGCCAATCATGGGCGTCTGTGAGCTCATTCGTACGAGGGGGCAGATAGCGGTTTCCCTCCGAGTGTGTTAGGCCGCCCCCAAATATGCATGCGCAGCAGTTCGAAAAAAGGTGGGTGGCAGCATTGCATGTCATAGAGGGGGCATGTGCATGCTTACGCCCCTCCCTGGTTAATGGTGGTCGCGTGATAGGGAAGGCAATACTTGATGGGTGGGAATTGGTTACGACTAAATTAGGGAGGGTTCTAGTATGGTGGCCATAGGATCTCGTCTCTCCTTTTTTTTTTAGATGACATTGGCCTTTAGGCTTCATTGTGCCAGGACCTTCAGCTCTCGCTGGAATGAGTGTGAAGCGACTGGGATGAGAATCAGCACCTCCAAGTCCGAGGCCATGGTTCTCAGTCAGAAAAGGGTGGAAT
>JAOUQZ010000024.1:21600603-21622215 GCA_028564935.1 Neosilurus hyrtlii | reverse complement strand
CACTGCGCTCCCTACAATCCTCCAGCATGCTCGACTGGTCCCTCCAGCTAACCGGGTACAAAGAGGACATGCATCTAAACTCTTTTTTGTCCTGGCACTGTCTGTAAGTGGTGGAATGAACCTCACGTAGGTTTCCAGACAGCTGAGCCACTGGGTATCTTCAAGCAATAACTATTTTTTTCTTCTATTTAAAAACATGTCTGCATGCAATCTGGGTTATATCATTAGTGCTGGAGCTGACTACGTAGGGCATCTAGATGGCGTGCACACGTGGGGCGGTGGGGGTGGGGAGTGGGGGCGCTGGTGGTCTACAGGGAACCTCAGGAAAGGGGAATTGAGCTCCTGGAATCCTCATCTGCTCAGGGACTAGAAATATCTAGAGGGCTTCCAGGGTTTTTATCGCATACATGCTGTCATTTAAACATTCACGGCTCATTTAGTTTAAAATGCCAAGCAGAACATGTTCTTTGGTGAAGCTAGCTGCAATGGAGATCATGAGGTAATAGTGTCAAAGCAAAGCCAGAACAAAACAAACCAGAGAACAAATGCAAAATTCTGTGCAGACTGTAAACGCTTTTTTTTTTGTAAAACGTTTTTTTGAACGAACTGGCATGCAGTTCACTTCTTCACTTTAAAAGAATTGCGAAAGAAATTTCATGTATTTAGACCTCTGCAGGACCCAAGCTCTCCATCTCAGTCATTTCTCCAGTGGGGGTCGGGATGGAGTCATGCAGGTGAACAGGACTCGACCCGACCAGGTCGTTCTGCCTAGGCCCTGTTGGCAAGTGTAAAGAGCTCGGGCTACAAATCCCAGCATGCATAAGTGGACTGACAGCTGTAAATGGCTGCGATTGGCCAGTTGGTGTTAGAGAGATGTGGATAGGTGTCGAACGCTGGCATGTGAGGTCAGGGGTGGTCTGCAGGTTTAAAGAGGAGTGCGTCTGACTGAGGCTGCCATGCGAACACAAAGCTTTAGTTGGAGAGTTTGTTTGAGGTGTCATCCTGCTAGGTCCTGCGACTGACGGGAAGCTCGGAGCCAAGCTGAGAAGACAGGGTGCTGCCCGGCCAGGTGAGTGGCCCATGTATTGTGAATTTGGTGTCGTCCTGGACGTCGTGTATGGGCTCGGCTGACTCTCCAATCCTAAGGCTGAGAGTCTTTCTTGTTCGGGGCAGCACGGAGAGTGAGGGCAAGTGTTATGTGGAGGACTGGGAGGAGGATGGAGATGCTCCATTTCCACTTCTTGTCCCAGAACTGAGCCTCTACCACAGCCGCAGCTGGGAGCTGTGGCCATGTTGAAAGACATCCGAGGGGGCCAGTCGGAAGGAGATGGTGTCAGGCTGGTGTTGCTGGGTTGTGTGCGGAGGCTAAAAGATGAGTATGGTGGGATGGGTGAAGGGAAGTGGAGCATAGTCACATGGGTATGTAGGAAGTGCATCATCTCATGCAGACCTTTGGCTAGATCGGATACTTCCTGGTTCAACCGGGTCATCTGAGACAGAGAAAGCAGTGGTTATTCATAAATTAAGAAAGTGTTGGGTAGTAATTTGAATCTGTGTCTTTGATTGATGGATTGATTATCGTTTTGTGTTGAGCACAAATCCCCTTAGTGCAAGAAATATTTTCCAGCTCACTGGTCTGTTCTGTTGTCATGTGCATACTCTGTGATACTTTCCCCCCTGATTTTTTTTTTCTCCCATTAATTTAGTCGTAGCGAATTCCCACCCGTCAGGTATTCCCCTCCTATCACTTGAGACCACCAACAACCAGGAAGAGGCATGAGCAAGCATGTACCCCTTCTGTGGGATTACTGTCACCATTCTGGTGGATTCTTGGGGTGGTCTGTGGCAAATATGGGTAAAGGAAATCTGCAAATGAAGTCATGGTAGTCGGTTTAAAAATAAAACGCACAGTTAAATTGATTTTAATAATTCAACTGCGCTTGTTCCATGGCAAATTTCAACATGACCAAACTTTGGGAACGGAAGCCACGCCCTCTCGATTCTTACTTTAAACCTGGCTCTCAGATGTTCAGACAGACGTACTCGGAACACTAATAAGATAATGCTGACTGACCCCTAGAAGGCAAAAAATCATCTGCTGACTATGTGAGCCCGAGGCTTTAGGGAAATAAAGTTGTGAGATAATTTGATAGTAGTTTACTGAAGGTGGATTTAATTTCAGGGCCGGAAAAATCAATTAAACAGAAAATCCTAAAATGAACAACCGATTCAATTCACTTGTTTTTGTGAATTGAAATTTTCTTAATCACAATTTGTTTGTGTGTGTGTGTGTGTGTGTTTGCATTATAGAATAATCAACATAGAAATTTAGGTTTTAAAAAGTTACAGAATGCATCTGTCATAAACAAGGTCAGCAAGGTGGCGCAGTGGTTAGCACGTCCGCCTTGTAGCAAGAAGGCCTGGGTTCGATTCCTTGGCTTGTTCTCCCCATGCTTCCGTGGGTTTCCTCGGGGTACTCCGGTTTACTCCAAGTACAAAAAAACATACACAGTAGGCTTACTGGCTGTTCCAAATCGCCCCTAGCTGTGAGTGTGAATGGTTGTGTGTGTTGGTCTTGTGATGGCTTGGCAAGCTGTCCAGGGTGTGCCCTGCCATCGCCCAGAGTCGGCTGAGATGGGCACCAGCCTCCCACATCCCTAATTAGGATTAAGCGTCTTAGAAAATGAATGAATTTTTAAACAAGAGGCTGATTTTCATTCACATTAAACACATTGGTCATAAAACTAAAACATTAATAATGGTATCTGGTTACACTACAGTGCACGTGTGTGTATGAGTGTATTGAGTACCTCTGTGTTGAGTTGGGAGATGCTTTGTCTGACTTCTTCTGTCTCAAGTAATAGGTTGGCATTCACCTGAAAGGGATCTAAAAAGCACACACACACACACACGTACTTAAAAATGAGTCTGACTGAAAATTACATGTATCTGTGCAGAAGTCTTAGACATCCGATTTTTTTAGCATAAACTTTGCTATAGATTTTTATTTTATAATTTGTATATTAGCAAGTTAGTACAAAAACACTTTAGATTTCCAAACATTAGCTTTCAAAATAACTAACAAAACAATGTTAGTACAGTATGTTAATTAATGAAAGCAGCATATTACGTATAAAACACCACTTTTCAGACAAAAATATGATAAACGCTGCTGAGATTTACATGCAAATAAAAGATTGAGTGTGACAGTCAACATTTCCAGGAGAACTGGGGTTGGTTCTGTAAGATACTCGGTACATACTGTACTTATGAAATTGCAAAAACTCTACCTGATGCTATTATATTTTTTAAAGCAAAAAGTCATCACACCTAATATTAGTTTATATAAATTAGTTTCATTTATTACTGTTTACTGTGCTTTATAAAATTTTTATGTAGAGATCTTTTACATATAAATATAAGGAATCTTTGTTCTACACCAATCCTTCACATGTGCCTAAAACTTTTGCACAGTACTGTGTGTGTGTGTGTGTGTGTATATATATATATATATATATATATATATATATATATATATATATATGATGAAAAACATTCTATTACATTATTATTTTACAATCTCTCATTATTTTTAACATGTTCACTGCGTAAAATGTTTCCCCCTGATCAGCCATAACGGCATGCATGTACAGTAAGAGCTATACATCGCCTATAATTTTCAATTCAACTACAATTATCCACTTAAAATGCACCACAACCCTGAAATTCTGTCCGGCTCTCACCTTTGGCCTTTCGATTAGAAGTGTCCTCGCTGGGTTCTACGTTGAAGTGAAACGCTGGTTCATTGTCCTCAATACCATCCACAACCCTACAGGATATCAGCATATTGTCAAATACACTTTTTCTAACATTCAGTACAAGTATGCTCTTTTCTATGAACCCCCCAACCCCCACCCCCATCTGAGCAGATCAGTTAGTTTACCAGTTTAGAATAATAATGCGATATTTTGTTGCTAAGAGCTCACATGTGGTAGTTCATTAGTAATATTAATAAACTGAGTTTATTGTACATGCACATGCTACTTTATATAATTAAATCATGCACAAGTCGTTGTCTTTAGTATACTGTCAGTACAGCCTGGTGGCATTGTAGTTAGATCATCCGTCCCACAGCAAGAAGGTCCTGGGTTCAAGTCCTGGGCCCTGTGCATGTGTGCGTTTACTGTGGGTACTCAAGTTTCCTCCATCAGTCCAAAAACATGCACTTTGGGCTAGTTGGCTGTCCATATTGCCCCTCGGTGTGAGTGTGAGTGTGAATGGTTGTGTGTGTGTTGGCCCTGCGATGGCCTGGTGAGCTGTCCAGGGAGTACCATCTTTGCATCTTGTTAGATCATCGGTTCAACTTCCATTTATTCACCAAGAATTCTCTTTTACCTAACTGCATGTGAAAACTGAAAATAAAATTACAACTTTTTCTTTTTTTTTACTAATTAATTTACTTCTTATATATCAAATATTGTATTACTCATGTATTCATCACTATTGTGATATCAGAAGTGGCATGATGGTGTAGTGGTTAGCACTTGCACATCACACCAAGAAGGCCCTGCGTTTGAGCCCCGTGATCGGGAAGGGAGTTTCTGTATGTATCTCTTTATTCATGTTGTGCAGGTTTCCTCTGGGTGCATGAAATTTTATTCCACAACACAGAAAGACATGCTTATCAGGATATCTGGCTATTCTAAATTGTCCCTAGGCGTGAATGTTAGTGTGAATGGTCCAGCAATGCAACTGTAGCAACACAGGTGCATCCTGGTCCCAAGCCCGTGTAAACGACCTGGTGACCTACCTTGCCAAGAAAACTCTACGATCATAAACTGAAGAGATTCATCTAAATCCTCCAGGAATAAAAAATCTTCCGGTTTCTAAAGAAGGTGACGATGATCGTGATTAAGTTTTGAAGACAGATGAAAAGTTGGAAAAGCTATTTTTGTGTCTGATATTTACAGAAGAATGAATAAGCACGCACGGCATGCTGTGTACTGAGTATGCCTGGATGGCGGGTAATAAAAAGCAGGCTGACATTCTAATAAATCAAGACTTCTTATTTCATTGTGTCACCTCGATCATTCAATAACTTGTTTATATAACTTGTCTGGCATTGTGAAAGGCTTTTAATGTTTGGTCAAGTGTTATACATAAGGAAAGCTGGTAGATCTGAATGGGATTCGAAGAGTTTTAGATAGAAATTGCAGCCGATTCTGATTTTATTTCCAACAGATATCACTGTATTTCATGTTTATTTAATATAAGTGGATGGTCCCTTTTAAAGGGTACCTGTAGTGAATTTGTATTACTGGCTCTTTAAAACGATTACGTATGACATCAGCGGTTCCGTCAGGCAACGTCAGTCCTTCCTTCTTGTCAAGTACGTGCGAATGCTGATATTTAAACTTATAGTCTTCTGGATTGTAACACAAAGCCTTAATTATTGACTGATTGATTTTCATTCATCATTTATTCATATTTTCTACCTCTGAATTAAAATAAATATTTGGATTTTTATAACCTACAGGTCAATCTGTGTCAAAGTAAACTACTAGTATGAGCCTGTCAGTACAGAAAAATGTCTCTGACAACATGAAAATGATCCCTACAGAGATACACCTGTGTCTGATTACCTCAATAACTATAAATAAAGTGAAAAAGTGTGACTACTAATCTCAGTACTACTAGTAATTGGGATAGAAATAATGCAGAGATGGTCTGGGACTCAAGTCTAGAGTCAGTTACCTGGGACTCAAGTCTAGAGGACTGACGCAGGTAAGTGAGGGGATGAGAAGCTTGGCGGGCCGGTTGACGGGTCCTGTGTCAATCACTGGAGGGCACAGTTCCTCATTGGCTGGTGGATGAGGGGACGGGCTCTGTCCCCGGTAGCCTTGGGTTGGAGAGCGGCAGAGGCGGAGCATTCCGAAATGGCGTAGCTCTTCCCCTAACATGGCGCTCAGAGCAGAATGGTTCGAGTTTCCTTCCATGCTGGAGAGCAAAGGCTGCCTGCCTACTTCCTGTCCTGGATCATCCTCGTCTTCGGCCTCCACAATAAAGGGCAATTTCGGCTCAGGAGTAAGAAGGGCGTCAGAGCGACACTGAGAAGGCGGAAAAGTAATAAATCATTCTTTTGCATTAGGCGTTCTCACAAATTATACATTTTATCAGAAAAAATAATGCGGCTTCTGAATACGGATATCCTGAATAAGTGATGGCTGCGAATCAAATTATAGAAAAATATTTATGTGTTCATTATAATATGCTTTATGGTGGTGTAGTGGTTAGCACATCTCCCACACAGCAAGAGTCCCAGGCATGGGGGTTTCTGTGTGGAGTTTGCACGTCTTCCCCGTGCTTGCATGGGTTTCCTCTGGGTACTATGGTTTCCTCCCACAGTCCAAAGACATACAGATAAGGATAATTGGCTGTTCCAAATTGCCCATATGAGAGAATGTGTGTGTGAATTGTGGTGTGTGTTTGTATGCTGGCCTTGTGATGGTCTGGCAAGCTGTTCACGGTGTGCCTCGCCTTCGCCCGGTGTCGGCTGAGATACAACAACACCAGTAATAATGATAATAATAATAATAATAATAATAATAATAATAATAATATTAATAATAATTATAATAACTCACGTTGCCTCCCACAGTCCAAAAACATGCACAGTAGGCTGATTGGCTGTTCCAGATTGCCCCTAGGAGTATGTATGTGAATGGTTGTGTGTGTTGGCCCTGCAGTGGCCTGGCGAGCTGTCCAGGGGGTACCCTGCCTTTGCCCAGTGTCTACTGAGATGGACGCCAGCCTCCTCGCGACCATAATTAGGATTAATCAGCAAAGAAAACGAATGAATAAGTAAATAATAATAATAATAATAATAATAATAATAATAATAATAATAATAACAATAGTAATAATTAGAAAAAGAAGAAGAAAGAATGCTGATGTTGATTTAAATAAAGCGGTCTCCTGAGTGAATGTCTTAAGATAGATGAAGAAATAGATGAGCTTGTGAGAGAACAACTGATTAGAACCTCTGTATGATCATTGATCCACACCTAGGGGCAATCTGGAACAGCTAATTAGACTAATGTGCATCTCTTTGGACTATGGGAGAAAACCAGAGGAAACCCACTCAAGCACCGGGAGAACATTCAAACTTGAGCCCAGGCCTTCTTGCAGTGGGGCGGACGTGCAAACCACTGCGCCACCGTGCTGCGCTACAACACGCTCTGTAGTATTTTAATAATTAGAAGCCAGTTCTATTAGTTATCAGACTTGTTTTTGCAAGACATCATGGCAAGGTTATGAAAAGGCTGTACAATACAGTAACTTTAGCACTGAAGCGCTTTACACACGTAAAGGAAACTCTCCCATGAAATGCTGCCAACATTTTGAATTCAAATCAAATCGTTTATGGACTTGTGTGTGACTTCTCTATGTTTGTGTGTTTTTAACATCCTTGGCAACATGAATAAAATGTGTATTTGACTGAAGCAGAGAGCTATTTCTGAATGTCAAATTCACACCCAGACAAGTAATTGCTGAAAGCGTTTTCAGTATTGACTCCTAGAAGACATTTTCGAGAGAAGCATGGCAGTATGATTGAATTTGTGATTTGCCTACAGGTGTGTGAGTGTGTGAGAATGCATATGTGGCTGGGAGACCAATGCATATGTGAATGTGTGAGTTTGAGTGCATGTTTGAGCTTGTGCGAATGTGTGTGTGTGTGTGTGTTACCTGTGAGATTCTCGGAGAGCGAGGAAATCGAGTCTGACCCTGAAGGAAGCAGAGATAAGAAAAAAAAATTTTTTACCAATCGTTAAAACACTGTAGAGTTGTGTTATATAGAGTATTAAATAAAGCTGTAATTAAATGAGACCCGATATAATGCAAACACAGGATAAAAATTGCCTCTAGGTGTGGATGTGAGTGTAAATGGTTCTGTATGTGTTGTCCTGCGATGGACTGTACCCCATCTTTGCCCAAAGAAGACTGAAATAGTCTTCAGTATCCCCCCGACCCTAATGGGTGTAAAGGTGAGTATGTTAGGCTCATCAGGCCGAAGCGTATCCCAACTGATTCACTGGTCCTTACAACCCACAAAAAATACTTTTTTCACCTCTCTGAGGTTGTACGTGAGGTTGTGATGAATGTCCTCATTGAAGCGGCTTCCATATTCAGGATAGAGATCCAGGACCTCACGCAGTGCCCTGATACTGATGTACTGCAGGTCACAGTAGGTCAGTGCTTTTACATCCGCATTGGCCTTGATCACCTGATCCCGCCCAGGCAGGTCTGCTCCAATCAGATCTCCCTTGCCTGCACACAACAGCCAGAGACATCAAACAAGAGTCTTCCATGCATTCCATAATTCATGTCATTAAAAGGAAAAATTAAGAAACTGTTACCGGAGTCTTAATTATTATATATAATAATAATCATAATTAAAAGGTTGAATTAGACTGTAGCTCTGTAGCTCCATACTTATGCAACTGTCGTAAAAAGCCATGAGGTTGATTTTGTTCGTTCGTGCTCACATGCCAACACTGACAATCCAATTATTGAAGAAAACAGCAGAAGAATTATATTGCGTGTGTGCCACCGCGGTCAGCGCTGAGTCCACTTGCACTTCATTGTTTAATCTCTTACTTTACCTATACACGTTTCTGGAAGCCTTTATATGCAAACGTCGCGGCGAGGCTGGTGTCCATCTCAGCCGACACTGGGCTAAGAGTAGGTACACCCTGAACAGTTCACCTGGGCAACACACACACAACCATTCACACTTACACCCACACCTAGGGGCAATTTGGAACAGCCAGTTAGTTTAACGTGCATGTTGGACTTTGGGAGGAAACCCTTAGTACCTGGAGAAAACCCACGCAAGCATAGGGAGAACATGCAAACTCCATACAGAAATGTATGGGTTCTTGCTGTGAGGCGGACATGCTTACCAGTACGCCAACATGCCACACTGCGAACGAGCTCCAAATGCAAGCTAGCCGACACCAGTAGCAATAACCAGCTGAAAAACCTTTGGGAACTCATTAGAAATAAAAAAGCAGGACAGTGAAAGCATCCTTGACCTTTTCTTCCATGAGCATGAGCTGCAATTTCATGTGTTTATAGGACTTAATTCTCAAGCTTTGGATCTCGGAGAGAAGAAAAAAAACTCACAGGTCAGGGTTAAGCGATAACACCATTACCTACCGCATTATTTCGAGAAAAGTACTCATTAGATGAAAAGTAGTAGATTAGAAGTAGGTGAAATGCTTTCAGTTTGTCATAAATTGCTGAATTTCTTGAAACTGGTGTTATAACAATCTTAGATACTGATCATTTCAAATGTGGTTCTCTTCTGGGAAATGCTTTGTGTACAGTACACAGCGTAGGTGGGAATCAGTAGCCTGCCTCTTGCCCTGCAGTGGTTTCTGTTAGGTCTGATTTACTGTGTATTCTCATACAGGTTTCCAAACCATCAACAACTGCAGTAGTCTTTACTGCCACACTGGAAAAAATGCAAACGTAAAAGTTACTTGTCTCAAGTCTGACCACCAAGTGCACCGCTAAGTGGGACGTCCAATATAATGGGCACTTAGCCCAAGTATTGTGTCAAGCTGGAATACAACTGTACTTGTACAAGCTGGGAATATTTTCAGCTAGTTGGATATGCTGGCATTTCTATTGACATCAAAACCTATCATGCCTGATACACTCATACTATTGCACTCACTCACTTACTCACTCACTCACTCACTCACTAATATATACATATATTAGTTATATATATCTTTGTACCTAAATAGGCAGCTGACTGCAGTAATAATACGACAATAACAATAGTAGCAATAGTACAGTAGCTATTCTGTTACTGAACAATTACTAAATATGACGTACCCAATATTGCAAGCACCATCCCATCCTTCAGCACCTCTAGTGATCCGGAGCAAACGAAGTGATGTGCATGCAGTGCATCTCCATGTCGGATGAGGTATTCTCCAGGAGCGCAGAAAGAAGTCTTGATGTGGAGAGAGAGCGAGCGCAGGCACCCTCTACTGGCAGAGGAGAAGAGGGGCAACTGCAGGATATCCTTGTTGAGGTGCATGGCGATGTCAGCCCGTAACTCATCGGGGAAGTCATGCAGTAGCTGAAAGAGAAGGAAAGAGTGACTTATACACACAGAGACACACAGAGACACACACACACACACACACAAGCACACACACACACACACACACTGTTATTTAGTAACCACACAACATACATCATGTCATTATTAGGCACCTCAGCAACAGCTCCACTACTTCATTTCTCTCATAGGATCATATCATTCTCTAACTCGATCCTGAGCTGAGGTGTTTCTGTGTGGAGTTTGCATGTTCTCTCCATGCTTGTGTGGGTTTCCTCTGGGTACTTCGGTTTCCCCCCACAATCCAAAGACATGCACATTGGGCTAACTGGCTGTTCCAAATTGTCCCTAAGTGTGGATTGAGTATGTGTCACCCTGCGATGGTCTGGGGAGCTGTTTATGGTGTACGCCACCTTCACTCGATGTCGGCTGAGATCCTAGTAATAGGAGTAAGTGGATGAGCGGTTCAGCAAATGCGAGAGTGGGTAAGTAATCCTAGCATAAACAATGCACAAGCAAAAATAGGGCAGCACAGTGGTATAGTGGTTAGCATGTCTGCCTTACAGCAAGAAGGTCCTTGGTTTGAGTCCCGGGCTCGGTGTTTGCATGTTCTCCCTGTGCTCGCATAGGTTTCCTCCAGTTTCTTCTCACAGTCCAAAGAAACATATTATATGATATTAGGTTCCAATTTGCCCCTAGGATGTCAGTGTGTGTGTGTGTGTTTGCTTTGCAGTGGTGTGGCAAGTTGCTCAGGCTGTACCCCATCTTTGCCAATCGTTGGCTGAGTTAGGCGCCAGCCTCGCCTAGTAGACTTAAGGGGTTCAACTAATGAGTGAGTGAGTGAGTGAGCAAAATATAATAAACCCACATAATGAGTTTATTAGTACATGTAGATCATACTATATCTGTGGGCAAGCTACATAGCAACATATCTAATTCTAATTAAACACTGGCTATGCTCGGAGGTCACAGTTATACTTTAAACGCGATCCAAAAATTATGCTAACAGTAGCAAGGCCCCATGCTAGCAACAGTTGTCAGGAGACATAGAGTTCCTGTGAGCTGATTGAAGTGTGCTTGGTGGGTTTTTTTTTTGCCC
The DNA here is from genome assembly GCA_028564935.1 of Neosilurus hyrtlii. Lineage (NCBI taxonomy): Eukaryota > Metazoa > Chordata > Actinopteri > Siluriformes > Plotosidae > Neosilurus > Neosilurus hyrtlii. The sequence continues at coordinate 21,610,978 of JAOUQZ010000024.1, read as the reverse complement.
CATTATTCACTGAATAAATTAGTATGTCTGCAAAGTGTAAATGAGAGTCACCACCGCCACCGCCACCGCCGCCACCCCATCCCCCACCCTTTATTGTCACCTCTATGTTTCTGTGCTAGCTAATTTGCTGTGCCATCATTTCAATGTGGGCTAACCATTGAGATAGCCTAACAAAAGACGTTATTCAGTGAAGACGCGTAGAGTCGAGTCGAGCGGTAATTAGCTCAGTGAAATAACCGCCACCCATTTTTCATGTGATATTTCTGATGCTCAGTGTGCCAACATAGCACCTATATTAGCGCCTGAGTGCTAACCTATAATAAAGAGAGATACTAAAAAGGAAATAGACCTTTTTTATTTGCACATGACTTAAAATCAACCTGACTGTATTCTGTATATTAGTATAACAAATAGTTTGATCCTTTATTGAATGCATTTTTATATTCACGTACACTAAGACATGTCACAGTAGTTGCTTATAAATGCTTCTTGAATATCCTTGAAGATATTTGAGCTTATAGCTTGAATTAAATATCAAAATACTTTTTTAAAGATAGGTATGAGTACAATTATATGTGACCTGCTCCAGCATATTATGAATTTTGCAGGAAATTTGACATACTAAGATATTCCTATAGCTGGAAAGAGAATACGCTTCAAAAAGAGGTATAATACATGATACTAGCATGAAAAAGAACTGAGTTACATCACTTTATTTGTCGCTAATCAGGAAATGCTACTTTTGAGTAAATAGCAATTACAGTTACAGAACCAGTTTCTGAATGTTCGCATTTGAAACTCCCCAACATCCATAAACTAAATGAATCCGTCTCTGGACCAATCAGCGCCATCGTACTCGCGTCTTCCTAACAACAAAGGAGTTCTATTTACATTGAATCATGTCTGTTTTGAGGCTTCTCATTGGTGTACTGTTTTATGATTCGGGGAGTTCTTCTGGGATTCTGTAAGTAGGGAGACTATTCTGGTAGTGAATATGGATAATAAGGAAATACTCTGAGCAACCACAAAAGCGGTTTGAAAATCGGCAAAATAAGATTTTCCACTTCGACATGGAACCCCTGGAATCGCAAAAGTCTTTGGGATCCATTGATTAAAAAAAAATCCAATACAGAAATGATGAACCGACTTAATATCATCCAAATCAGAGACGTGTTTCCCTGAATTAAATAGAAGCCATTAATGTGTCTATTGCACTGAGAATATGAGTCTCATTCTCGGGAACATCCACTCACTCACTCATCTGTCGTAGTCCACATGTGAGCCATTAGCATCGTCCTTTAAGCTAGCATTTCACAGACTGGTGAATGTTGACGATTTTGGATTCTGATGAATGTTTGTAAAAATCACTCTCTGTCATTAGTGACCTTTAGTGACAGTAACATTCTTGCAAATGTTTGCGAAAGTGTTTAGCGAAAGACCGATGGCGAACATTGGCAACTGTTACCAAACATTTGCCATTGTTTGGGAGTCTTTGGGACCTTTTGCCAAATCCTGGTTAAATACCAGGCTAATGTCAGGTGAATCTTGGAACTGAACCACCTTTACCCCTATTGATGGACCCAACCATATAACAATATAATAAGGGTGAGCAAACCCTCCCCAGCATTGTGTTCCCTACTTGGTAGGTTTTCATTGATGGAACCAACCCCATTAATGGAACCAATCCCAACAGACTCTGACCAGAAGGCAGGGTACACCCTAAACAATTCGCCAGGCCATTGCAGGGACAACACAGTCAAGCCACCTGGGGCAATTGGAAGCCAATTAGTCTAATGTGCATGCTTCTAGGCTGCAGGAGAAAACCCAGTACCCAGAGGAAACCCACACAAAAATGGGTAGAACATTCAAATTCCACACAGAAACACCCTTAACATCTACAGAGGGGCTGGCAGTATCCGTGTGCAGAATTTTATATCTGGCATGTTTATCTGGGTATTTTTTTTATAAGTGTAGAACGATACTGTAATGCCTCCTCTTGATACTTTCACAGAGCACAGTTTGCAGTCTGCTTTGCTTTGGCTGGCATCATTAGTCATGAAATATGTCCAGATTGCTGTCATTTCGTCTGTTCCTTAGCGCAACAGCATGCACTAAGCTTATGGCACAGGGTATCACCTGGTATGGTACGCTAGTATCAAAAAAATTCTTATCAGTATGAGCATCAGAGCAAGGCCGCATACCAGTATTAACATCGCTGCATGCCTACACTGGATGACTTGGAGGTCTGGATGGAAAACCTGTGACCTACACGCTACATTAGGATCCCTGAGCATCATCTCACCTCATTAGCATTGATCCCGTTGGTAACTGACCAAGTGGTTTGGAAGTACTCCAGCATGCGTTGCTTTAGCTGCTGAGGAAGGCGATGAACACGGATAAAGTCCTTCAGATCCTTCATGCGTGTGTGGTAGAGGGAGCGTCGCGAGTACATGCGCTGGATAATGGCTGTCACATTGCCAAACACCACGGCATGCATCAAAGCTGTGGGAAATAAGATAGATCACATAGAAATGTATAAAAAAGTGGTATTTTATGTCAAGGCACCAAACACAACATATCGCAGACAGACACCTATGGCGGATTGTCCAACAGCTGTTCGCTTAGAGCTAGTTTTCAAGCACTGACACCATTTCAGATCTTGTACACACCCCCGATGAGCATGGTGCAGATGGAGAAGATCTTCTCGGCATCAGTGTTGGCACAGACGTTGCCGAAACCCACGCTGGTCAGACTGCTAAGGGTGAAGTAGAGAGAGGCAATGTAGGCACTGCGCATGGAGGGCCCGCCAACTGTGCCGTTTGTGTAAGGGGTCTCTAAACGCTTCCCAAGCTCTTGCAGCCAGCCTGGGAATGAGTCAGAAAAATGCAAAGATTTGGGGGGGGGTTAGGGTTTTTCGATATGTGGACATTGTGCCCCAGTGTAAGCCCAAATTAACCCTTTTGACACCTCCAACCCAGATCTGTCAGTAAAAAGCATGAATGTATCAAAATCCTATACTTGTACATGCAAAACTGGATATCGATAATGTCATCATTCTGAGATGGTGGTGTTTCAGTGTGTCACAAGTCTGCCTCACAGCGAGAAGGTCGTGGGTTTGACTCCCGGGCTCGTCTTGGGTGTTTCTAGGTGGAGTTTGCATGTTCTCTCCATGCTTGCGTGGGTTTCCTCCAGGTACTCTGGTTTCCTCCCACAGTCCAAAGGCATGCACATTATATTAACTGGATATGAGTGTGTGAGTTGGCTCTGTGATGGATTGGCGTGGTGTACCCTGCCTTCACCCAGTGTTGGCTGAGAAAGACTCCAGCTTTCCCTCGCCCATGGTAGGATTAAACAGATCGGCAAATGAGTGAGTGAGTGAGTGTATGAGCTGCGTCAGTGATAGTGACATAACAGATGACATGCATGATTGGAAAGGTCACAAGACATGCAGCTAACAAGTTAACATCTTAACTAGACTGTTCATGTTAGATAGAATATGCAAACTCCTTTGGTCATCCAGAATATAGTTGCTGCCAAAAATCTTGACAAATATTTGTTGTTGTTGTTGATATTCAGAAACACCAAAATCATGACAGGAATGAAAAACAACAGTAACAACAACAACAACAACACCGCAATAACAATTACAAGGCACAAAACCAATACCAAAAACACAAAGATAAATCAAAACAACAATAACAAATAAAAAACCCACAACAACAAAACAAAAACTGTCACAACAAAAGGCAAACAACAGCAACAACAGCAGCAAACTCAAAAACATGACAGGTAAAAAACAAACAACAAAAACACAAGAGCATAGCAACAAATCCAAAACAACAACAAAACCCCAAAACATGACAACAAAATCAAAAATGTTACAGTAAAACAAAATTAAACAACAACAACAAAATAAAAAAAACAAAACAAACAAAGAATGGCAAAGTAAATAAGCATGACTTCAGAAACAAAAACATAAGACAAACTGGAAGTTTTAAGTTTGAACTGTAAATTTATTTTTATTACTGTAGCTAATTTTAGCCACTGGTATTAGAGTCTGCTGTAATGTTTATGTTTGTGAATTTGATGTTGTGGGTTTCGTTTGGTTATTGTGTTTTCTTCCATACTTGCTTACCGATATCCCAGGTAACTGGGTCGTTGCTGGAAAGCTCTTTGCGCCCGATGACGTACCAGACACATGCGAGCCAATGTGCGAGCAGAGCAAAGACAGACATGAGGAGTGTGAGCACCACGGCGCTGTACTGAGAGTAACGGTCCACCTTCTGCAGCAGACGTAACAGACGCAGCAGACGCACCGTCTTCAGCAGGTGCACTAAAGAGGTCTGCAACACACCGCCAGCAGGAATGATTCCTCACATGCACATTCACCAACCAAACCTCACGCAATGCTAGAGCTTATTTTATGTGAATGAAGCCAAAAACAAAGGCAAGATCGAAATCACGGCTTTTTAACTTAAGTTTTACCAAATATAATTTTTTATACAGGCTTATGGGATTAAATTTATATGAACTTGCTATAGTGAGAACATGTTGCACACTGATATGAGGAAAAAGTTATTTTCCTTCTACACTTTCTATTTTATGTACTCAAGAACAAGTGCAAAGAAAGCAAATATAAAAATTTTCAAGTGCTTGAGGCAGAGAATACAACAAAGTCAAAAGGCATGAGGACAATACTTCCCACTCAAAGCCATGGTTTCATAACATTTCACATTCTGAGGAATCTAGTACGGTATTAAGTTTAGTACTTTTTTGAATTATGAAAAGCTAGCCCAGCAAAGCACCAAAAATGGTGACGATCAGTGACAGTGATTTTGAGTTAATCCATGGAAACCCAAATTCAAGACGTCAGCTGTGGTGGCGATATTGGATAAAGAACCAAGACGAAAATTACTAGGCTTGTATAGTTACACAGTCACAACATCCACACCAAAAATAGTGATGATCGGTGATGCCATTTTTGAGCTAGTGCGCTAAATGCTAACTCAAGATAGCACCTGCGGAACAATAATTGTTTTAGTACATATTACACAGGAACATAAGAAAAGCAACTATAATGAGATTTTGATGGTTTATTTTTACATTTTTAAGGGCTGACAGTGGTCACATGGGCTCCATTATGACATCTTTAGAAAGTCATTCAAAGTTTTATTATAAAACTACACAGAAACATAAGAACACTGCTCTGTAACAGCGCCATTTTCAACTCATTTAGAGTTTTAGTATATAGTACGCTGAACCATAAGAAAAGCAAACTATACAGGAATTTGATGCTTGATTTTACATTTTTAAAGTGTGAAAATGGTCACACGTGCATCATGACAGTATCTATTGAAACCCGTTCAAAGTTAAAAAAAAACAACAACAACGCGATGGCCATACTGCATAGCTTTCTTTATATTTGGGACAACATTTTGCTGAATTTTTAGGAATTCAGAATCAGTGACCACTGCAAACAATTTTTTTACTTTGTTTTTGTCCGCCATTTTGATTCAAGCATTATCCTGCGCTTGCAAGTTGGATAAAGTATGTTGGTATGTATTACAAGAAAATGGCACATTCTGACTGGTCTGTTGTGTGGTGATTAAAATATATTATCTTGAGTGGACAATGTTTGAATCAGAACAATGGACACTAACAGATTGTCAGAGTCACTTGTAGCAGGCGGGTTCATCGTTATCACAATTTAAAAATAAATAACAAAAAAAAAATCATAACAATCTAATTTTAGTTTGCTTTTTTGGGTTTCCACAAGCAAACAATTTTTGCAGAGAAAAAGAGTTGAAGAACCATACTGCCCCAGGGTTGGGTTTACTTATGTTTTCTTCTTTGAGACTATTCAGCCACATCCACTTCCTCATCAGTGAATAACTGCTAATTATCCAGAGACGGCAAACTAATCAGATTGCACCATTCCCATGTAGTATTGCAAATATATATTTTATACACATCCAAATTTTTGATTTTAACTTTAATTGTGTGGTAATTAAACTGTACAGTTATGAACAAACTCACCACCGAGATGTTGAAAGCATAGAGCAGGTCAAAGGGCAGCGCAGCGATGAGGTCCAGAATGAACCAGGTTGCAGAATAATGTAGACAGATAGAACGCGCGTCATACACCACCTGACCGGCCGGCCCGACGTAGGTTGTGCGAAAATTCAAGATGATGTCTGCAGTGGACGAGGCATGACATATAGTTATTAAACATCTGTCAGCAGGGTTTAGAGTATTGAATAACTCCAGGAAAACCAGCAAAATATATGCTATAGGAGCACGCACAGTGGCGCAGTGGTTAGCAGGTCTGTCTGGGTTTTATTCCCGGGCATGTGCATTTCTGTGTGGAGTTTGCTTGGGTGGGTTTCATCTGGGTAGTCTGGTTTCGTCCCACAATCAAAGAACATGCACTGTTGGCAAATTGGCTGTCCCTTATTGCCCCTAGGTGTGACTGTGAATGGCTGTATGTGTGTTGGCTCTGCAATGGCTTGGCGGGTTGTCCAGGGTGTACCACGCCTTCGCCCAGAGTCGGCTGAGATGGGCGCCAGCCTCCCGGCGCCCCTAATTAGGATTAAGTGGCTTAAAAAATGAATAAATGAATGAATACCACAGCCATATCACATATCACATACCATCTCCATAGGTGTGTATCAACAAAATAGAGATGAGTGATATCAGTTTTTTGGGCTTATTAAGAGAGAGAGAGAGACAGAGAAAGAGAGAGAGAGAGAGAAGAAGAAGAAGGAGAAGAAGAAGAATTAGATCAAGTGAAATCCGATGAGACAGAAATCCCTGCGGTCTATGTCCTCAATACCTTTAACGCGTAGACTTTCTTTTACTAGAGCTTATTAATGCATCTTTTGGGTTTCCAATGTGTGTGTGTCTGTGTGTGTGTGAGACCAGGCAAGATTTTAGGTGTAATCATTGCCTTTTTTTCACCTCATTTACACGTTTAAATGCAGTGCAGCTCCGATATCACACTTCTAATCAGTGGAAAGCAAAAGTGGAAAAGAAACTATGGAAGGAAGTATGTGGGTAAAACCAGAGGAGAAGTTTGGGTGGACACTAATTGCTACATTTGGCTGGTTCAGACATTTCCACATGGTGTTGCCATGGTAAAACATGTCACCGGGACCCCCCCCCCCCCCCCCAACACACACACCACCACCACAACCACCTCCAGTCTTCAAACACACACAAACACCACTCACCGAGGATGAAGAGCATCTCCACTGCTATATCGCTGACGATAGTGCTTCGATAGGTGGAGTCACACTCCGGGTCTTCGTGGTTACTGTTGTCAGGGGCGGAGAAGCACACATTGTAAGGGACGGTGATGGCTACATAGAACGTCGCAAGGAGGATTAGCCAGTCCCATAATGCTTTGCAGACGCTGTAATGGAGTAGGATGAAGCGGGATTTCTGGACTGATGCAACCTTGTATTCAGGGGGACTGGGCTTCGGGAAGACATTCTGTTGGCACAAAAGACACGTTTTTATTTTAGATTTGTGTTTGTTAATGAGTTCGCAACTTTCTATAGAAAATATTCACTTCTATTTTCCTGAAACACAAGCTGGCAACATGGTGTCATGGTTAGCACGTCCACGTCACAGCGAGAAGGTCCTGGGTTTGAGTCTCAGGCTTGGCAAGGGCATTTCAGTGTGGAGTTTGCATGTTCTGTTTATGCTTGCGTAGGTTTCCTCCGGGTACTCCGGTTTTCTCCCACAGTCCAAAGACATGCACTTTAGACTTACATTTACATTTGTGGTATCTGGCAGACACCGTTATCCAGAGTAACTTACATTTAAACAACTGAGCAACTGAGGGTTATGGGCCTTGCTCAGGGGCCCAACAGTGGCAGTTTGGTGGTACTGGAGCTTAAACCCCTGATCTTCTGACCTAGAGCCTTAACCAGTGAGCCACGACTGCCCATCGGCTAATTGGCTGTTCCAAATTTCTGTTGTGTGAGGGAGGGGGTAAATAGTTGTGTAAATAATTGGCCCGTATGATGGTCTGGCAAGCAGTTCAGGGTGTACATTGCCTTTGCCCAGAGTTCCGAGTTTAAGCATACATGAATAAATGGATGAATATAAAACAAGCCTGGGTGCAAGTCATAATTATATATTCAGAGAGATTTGCTAGACCATATGTGCATGACACTCACTTATCACAAGGTATTCTTGCACCATATTGATTCAAGATTTTCTCACTCCTTTAGAAACAGAATGTGTGCAGGCGGCTCAGAGCAGTGACATTTTAATAATGAGGGGCGATCTGATCTTACTTTTAGATTCTATTCGGAGAAATGAGTTCACGGGCGCACAGTTACACAAATGCATTTTCATGACTGACCATAACATGAATTACTGTCATCCGTCGAAGGTGTGGTGGGGCGGCACGGTAGCATAGTGGTTAGCACGGCAGCCTCACAGCAAGAAGGTCCTGGCTTCGACCCAGCTTGAGCCTTTTCTAAACACTTTTTACAAGGCAGAAGAACTACAGCAGGCTCATCCCAGAATGCTCAGCCAGAGATCCGTAAGTACAGGTAAACGGCTACATGTGCAGGCACTTCATATCTATATAAAGGACAATATAAATGTGCCCAGGACGATACATCTGTATGGAGCGTTCGGCATATTTGTAGACCTGAATACACACTTCTGAGCTAATCTATCGGGTTGTGTGTCTACTCTGCTTTTTGTTGTATAATTAATGTCTGGTGTGTCTAGCTTTCCAGTCTTTTAGTGTCTTTGTTGTTCTTTTTAGCTCTTCTTTTTTAAATGAACAGTGTTTCAGTTCTGCAGTTGTGTGAGTGGAAATATACATGTTTATGTGGGTGCAAGGGAGAGGAATTCTGGTTTAGGCCACGCCCACTGAACACAAACAGCACTAAACAGAAGGGGATGTTTAATGCAAACAGATGCCTATTCTTTCTATCCACATACTGTAATGTTTATCTGTAGATTAATATTTCATGTTAAGTGTCTTTAGCCTCCAATAATCGTCGTTGTGTTGTTTACAGTCGTGATATGAAAGCTCTTTAGACAGCGTCTAGACGACCTGACGATCTTTGGTTTAGCCCAACTTGGATATAAACTCATCTTTTAAATATAAAAATCATTCCGAAAATCTGTTACAAGATTCAACTGGTGGAGTTTATTACAAAATATAAAATATTTTATGAAAGAAGTTTTTCCAGTGATCAGTACTAAGGAAGTAGAGCAGAGTAGAAAAACCAAATGAATCATCATGGCTTCTCAGTACGCACTTTGTACCAATTAAAAATGTGACATGACCCGTGAGACATGCGACATAGATCTCAGTTTCTAGCCAGCAGAGCAATGACAGACAGAAAGTAAGGTTAACTTAAAAGACAGAACAATCTAATAATAAGCCTGTCGTCATGGTAACTCACATTTGCCAGTTTCCCTTTGTTTCTGTTGGTGAACTGACTGGTCAGGTGATACAGGACACTCCGCCCCCGCTCGCGCGCACGACTGAGATGAGAGCGGCTGGACTTCCTGTTCTGAGTGCCATCTTAAGACATTGCAGTTGAAAAAAATGAATGTGTACAATTAGCTATGAATGAAACTTTTTTTTTCAGGTTTATTGTCGTACGTTTCATCCAGAGCCATACCCTGCATCTTGGAGCTATGGTGCGTCTTTCCGTATGAGTCAGTTATGTCTTTGAAGGAAAAGAGGAACAGCACCACCTCTCCTTTCTCATTCTTTATAGGCACGATGTCCAGCAGGCACCAGAACGAAGTTCCTGAAGACCAAAGGAAAGATATATGATATATCATCATCATTATTATTATTTTTGTTATTGTGGTCTATAAGAATGCAAGTGACTTAAAAGGTCCTGGGTTCGAGTCCCATGCCTGGGTTTCTTCCAGGTACTCCGGTTTCCTTCCACAGTCCAAAGATATGCACATTAGAAAAACTGACTTTTCCTAATTCCCGTAGGTGTGAGTGTGAAAGTGAGTGTTGGTCCTGCAGTGGACTAGCGAGCTGTCCATGGTGTACCCCGCCTTCACCCAGAGTCCGCTAAGATCCAAACTCCCTACAACCCTAATAAGGTGAAGCAGTTTGGCAAATGAATTAATGAATGAATTGATACTCCATTATTTTATGTACCATCTTTTTATGTATTAATAGTTTGGAAGTATGAGTATTTGTACACCGCCAAGAACACCCGTTCACTACCACACTCCGCCTCGCTTAAGCACTAACACACTCCACCGGAAGCCAATTATTCCCTGGCCTACTTAAAGAGTCTGTTCATACACACACACACACACACACACACACACACACACACACACACACACACACACACACACACACACACACACA
>JAOUQZ010000024.1:21554605-21576932 GCA_028564935.1 Neosilurus hyrtlii | reverse complement strand
GCCGACTCTGGGCGAGGGCGGGGTACACCCTGGACAGCTCGCCAGGCCATCACAGGGCCATCAGTCACACAACCATTAGCACTCACACTCACACCTAGGGGCGATTTGGAACAGCCAATTAGCCTACTGTGCATGTTTTTGGACTATAGGAGGAAACCGGAGTACCCAGAGGAAACCCATGCAAGCACAGGGAGACCATGCATACTTCACACAGAAAAGCCCGAGCTGGGAATCGAACCCAGGACCTTCTTGCTGTGAGGCGGACGTGCTTACCACTGCGCCACGGTGCCGCCCTGCAATAATCATCTCACAGCGTTATTGTCAGGTTTCTTTTTGCGAATTCCTTCATCCTAAATCACTCGCCGTAACGACCCCTCTGAGATATCAGCAAAAGTTTGTGGACACCTGGACATCACAGCCACTATGTGCTTCTTCGCCAAACTGAAACCTTCCAGAGACGTTGCATCCAGAGTATTTTTGTGTCCAGCAGCATGACGACGCTGTGTACGGACGGATCAGAAGAACCTGAGTGTCCTACAGGACACGGCGGCGTAGAAGTTAGCACGTCTGCCTCGCAGCAGGAAGGTCCTGGGATCGAGTCCCCGGCTCGGACATTTCTGTGTGGAGTTTGCACGCTCTCACCGGGCTTGCATGTTCTCCTTTGGGTACTCTGGTTTCCTCCTGCAGTCCAAGTACATGCACGTTAGTCTAACTGGGCGTCCCAAACTGCCCCTAGGTGTGAGTGTGAATGAGTTTCAGTGGGGCCCTGCCATGTGTGCATCCTGCCATCGCCTACAGCCAGATAGCATGAGCTCCAGCCTCCCCGAGATCCTAATAAAGGATAAAGTGGTGCAGCAAATGAACGCATGAATGAAGATATTATGCAGTAAGAAAACCTGTTTTTTTGGGGGTTTTTTTGTGACTGTACGCAGGCAAACACTGTGTGAAGGTTCTGTAATGAAACTTGGTACTATAAATATGTATTTTTATTTTTATTTTTTTAAATTGTACTTGAACGAGACATGAACACTTTGGTGGGGGGAAACTCTGCCCTACAGGAAAGTCTCACAAACCGCAAATAAATTCTAAACCAGGAATTAGTGTTTTGTTTTTCTGTCCATTAAGGCTGGGAGATCCTGCCTAAAAAAGAAATTTTCAGATTTTTTTTTCTCAACTTACACCCCATTTATCTATTTATCTATTTATCTATTTATCTATTTATCTATTTATCTATTTATCTATTTATCTATTTATCAAGGGCAAAGAAACTGTTTTTATTTTAACAAATTCAACACAGAGAAGGACGGCAAACACTTTTCTTGAATTTAACTACAACTAGACCTAAAGGTGAAATTTTTTGGGGAGGGGCGCCACAATTTATGGAGCAGCAGCTGAAGAAAAAAGAAGCATAAAATGATTATAAAAATTATATTATTAATTTTGGGAATTTATTGATCGACAGTTTTGAATTAAACTGCGATTTTCATTTTACACTTCTTCCTCAACCAAAAATTCTAATTAATTGATAAAACAGACTTTTCACCCAGCGGTACTATCCAGCATTCGAAAAATTAATTAAAAAATAAATGAAGAAATAAATGAAATAAAACTCTTCTTTTTATCCTCTGTTTAACTTTACCTCTGCCATACAGTGTGGTCCCTGGCATAGGATTTGGTTATGGAAGGATTTTAATTCACAACCAAGCATCTCACTACTCACCAGGTCCAACGCTTGGATTTTATTTTAGAGAACTAATTTACACGCGCTTTATCTTCAGTCTTGTTTGAGTATTGCTGTCTGTTAAAAAGTCTGTTAAAATGAAAGTGTGTTTTTTAAAGGTAATTTGGTGCACCAGTGGAAAAGTGTGAAAGTTACAAGAATCTCTAACCAACTACCACCGACACAGACAAACTGAAGTAATTAATTCATAAATCATTACAACAGCTCAAAAATTATATCACTGCTCGCCCCATATTAGGATATACCGTCCGACCATATACCGACCGAGCCGGTTAGCCTAATGTGCATGTGTCTGGACTGTGGGAGAAAACCAGAGTACCCGCAGGAAACCCACAGTCACGGGGAGAACATCTAAACTCCCCACAGAAACATGAGCCCGGGGCTTGAACCCAAGACCTTCTTGCTGTACTAACCACTAGAGCATCACCTCTCTTATGTATACATATTATACACACATATTATATATATCTATATGAATGAAAAAGTTTGTGACACCACCAGTCAGTGAGAAGACGGCACATGCAACTGCAGTAAATTTTTATGCTATAATGAAGCTAACATTGTTAAATATTCTATTGTTAAAGGTGCTATATAAATAAAATACATTTTAATTTAATGTCAAATAAAACTAGGACTTTCAGACATTTTAATAAAATATATATACGTTTTTTGTTTATTGGTTTGTTTGTTTTGGGTTTTTTTTGTTTTTTAATTGTTTTTTTTTTTTTGAATAAGTAAAGTGAAATACTTTTAAGTAGCCCTAATTTTTTGTATTTTTAGATCACTGCTGCTGGTATGATGACTTATTCGTTACTAAACCTAGTAGGGTTCTTTGCTGTACAGCGTAAACAGCTGTACTATTGCAACATAACAGGTACTTGGGGGGAAAATGGTACTAAAATGAATAAGATGTTTTTAATTGTTAAATATAATAATTAAATTAAAGTTAAATTAATTGGAACAGTTTAACAGGTGCCTAAGTTGGACTTTTTTTAATCTTAGCAAACTCAACGCAGAAACGCACAAGCCCGGGCCTCGACCCCAGGACGTTTCTCGCTGTAAGGTGGACATGGGCACCACTACGCCACTGCGCCGCCCTGTTTCATTCATTAAACAAATAAGCTTCTGTAAAATACTCTTTATCTAATTTAGGGTAACACTTTGAAAAACTGATGGAAGTCTCACTCATTTAAACATATCCCACAGCTGAAAGTGTCAGACACGCTTACCTTAACTGAAGAGGCACCCAGGGGTCTCATTGCTCCTCTTTGCTTGATATGGACATGTGCCATCCTAAACTAAAACTCCTAATGATCTCCATGATGAAGAGAAAATCAGGGATGTTTATATACCGTGCACCGCCGTATTGCTGACGTAGCCTCATGAAATGATCCTAACAAAGCCAACCACCTGATTCCGCTACTCCTTTATTCTCATGCTGCTCATTTAAGAACTGGATTGTGATACTCTGTAAGGATGTTTGTGCTTTTGATCATTAACGGACTAATCGGCATGCATGGCTTCAGGTATCCATAGAGCTTCATGGAGACTTCGGAGGGAGTATTGTGTGCGATTCGTTCGCAAATGTCATTAGGTCAGTGATTAGCACTAACAGGACAAGAATGAAAGAATATAGGAGTCCTCACAGGTCTGTAGAAGGTAAAGGGTAATGAGGATGTAGGGAGGGAGCTTTTGTCTGGGTTTACGACTGGTTAATGTTAATGACTGGTACGTGGCACTGTATTGAGTATTACTGCCTTATTTTTACCTTGCTCTTTCTCAGAAAACCATACACACACACACACACACGTGTACTTACGTATAGGTGACGTGACCATATCCTCCTACGTACATAGGAAATGTAATGCTATTTGCTCCAGCAAATCTTCACTTGGACAGAATACATCTTAAATTTTTTATACCAAGAATATACTTTGGCACTACGTGACCCACTTCCGGTCTTTTTTGTTTCTTTTCTTTTCTTGTTTTGAAGCCTCTGCGTCATCTAACATATTGTAAAGTCGTGTGAAACAAGAGCACTTGGAGAGCGCAAACCTCCGCCAAGCCCAGCTATCCTCAGTAACTCATCCTATCTCACAGTAATAAAAGGTAAGGTTTGTTGGGCTTTTTGCACCCGAGCCTACTGTCTCTTCAGGCCGGAGTGGACCCGGTTTCCGTCGCGTTCAACTCTTCACGCTTCATTCATACTGCTGGGTGGACAGATGTACGCTTGCCTACGTGGACCTTGCCCAGGGGTCTTCGTACAGACGTATTCAGTGCATACGGGATTGGAAACCACGACCTCTGCACCCAGTATCCTAACCACTACACCACTGGCCCCACATTAGGCTAACTGACTGTTCCAAATTGTCCCTACGTGTGAGTGTGAATGGTTGTGTATGTGTGTGTGTTGGCCCTGCATTGGTCACAGCTCAGGGTGTGCCCCACCTACCTACCTTACCTTAACCTCATGTGCATGTCTTTAGACTGTGGGAGGACACAGAAACGGCCGAACCCAAGAATCGAACCCAGGACCTTCTGGCTGCGAGGCAGACGTGCTGACCACTATGCTACCATGCCACCTGCAAGCACTATAATAAAATTAAGCACATTTATAAACTGATCTGAAGAACTTATGCAAATATATAAGAACTGATGTTCTCTCTGTGCTTCCTCGCTACTCCGGTTTCCTCCCACCGTCCAAAGACATGCACGTTAGGCTTGTCGGTGTGAGTGCGAGCATGAATGGTTGTTGGTGTTGCCCTGCGATGGTCCGTCTTCAGCCACAGTCAGCTGAGATAGGCTCAAGGTTCAGTAAAGGAAAAATTGAATAACTGAATCAACTTACAAGTCAAAATAACAGACAAGAAACATGTAGATTTAGTGCCATTTCACTTTTAGAATATATTACGAGCTTAATAAATGAAAGAAATCAAACGAGGTGTTGTTCTGCAGATGTCACAACACCTGTCACTCTTTCTTTAAAAATGGAAACCCACCCCCACCCCCCAACCCGCTTCCTGCTCGAACTGTTCGGCCTTTAACCTTTGGCCTTTTCCATTCCAGTGACATTTTGACTATAGGTACAGCAGGACATACTGTAAATATAAAACAACTGAAATATTAATATATCTACTCACAATAGTTACAGTAGTTATTACAATAGTCACTTTGTTCACAAACAGCGTGAATTGTTCCGGACAAGACCGTAAATTGTCTGTCGATTAGTTCTAAAATTATTGGTTGAATTCATTCATTGAGATTATTTGCTTGTCTGAGTCTCTGTGCTGGATTTTTTTTTTTTGTTTTTTTTTTTACATTTTTTATTATTATTATAATTTTTTTTTTAGTTCACTCAGTCTTTTCAGGAGAAGTTCAAGTTCCAGTTCAAACACTATGGCGAGTATATGGACTGACACACACACACACACACACACACACACACACCCACACACACACACACACACACACACACTGGATAAAACTCCTGGGAAAAAGTCCAACGGAAGTGAATATAAACATAAAAGCAAACAAAATATGAAAGTGTGTGTGTGTGTGTGTGTGTGTGTGTGTGTGTGTGTGTTTGAAATAGTACACCTGTGTACCTTTATTACAGCCCGCCCTGATTACACAGTTCCTTATTAAACTAGTACTTGAGCTTCCTCCAGTATTATTACTATTATATGATGTATAGGACATTCCTGGATTTTATAACTTATAAACCTTCGCAACTTTCAAAGGGAGCCAGGATTAAAGACCAAGTTTTAAGCTTTAGGTTACAGTATAAGAGGCTCGGGTTACTGATCTAACCAGAGTCCATACAGTAACACAAAGCAGCCATGTCCATCTCAGAGATGCCGCAGAACTAGTGGAGTCCTTGGTGTTCCACTCTCTCTCAATGGTCTATCGATCTGCCTTCTCTTACTGCCTGTGCAGCTGTTTATTCCCTCTATCTCTGTGTCCCTGAAGACACTGCTTTGTTCCCATCTTTCCAAGGTCACCTGTCTGGTCTGGTTCCCTCCCTCTCTCTATTTCTCTATCTATCGCTCTGTGTGTGTGTGTGTGTGTATATATATATCTATCAGTGTAGGGTATTTGTGTCTGTGGAAGGGTAGTCTGTCTCAGGGATTGTGTGTAAGGCTCCAAGGGGCCGAGGGTAAGGAGGCAGTAAAGGCGAGGCAGGTGAAGTGGAGGCTCCATTCTTGGCCAGGCCGCAAGAGTGAGCAGCATAGTGGATCTGCCTCAGAGTGTCCATCGCCTCGGATTTGGCGTGCTTCAACAAGTCGGCTTGGCCCTGCGACACACAGGGAGAAAGTTCATTTGCATTTTAACATTTAAAGGTGCCACGTGTGTAGTGGTTAGCACGCAAACCTCACAGCATGGGTTCGAGTCCTGGCCTCATGGATTGCTATGTAAAGTTTGTGTGCTCCCACTGTGATTGTGTAGGGTTCCTCCGAGTTACTCTGGTTTCCTCCCATAGTCCAGAGTGTGAATGGTTGTATGAGTGCGTGTGTATGTGTTTGTGCGTGTGCGTATGTATGCGTTGGGGGGGTGCTTGCTGGTTGTCCTTACACAGTTCAAATATATGCACATTAGGCTACCTGCTTGTTCCAAATTACCTGTCTGTGGATGTGAGTGGATGGTTTTGTGTGTGTGTGTGTGTGTGTGTGCGAAATGTTCATGGTGTACCCCACCTTTGCCCAGTATTGGCTGAGATTTCCTGTGACCCTAGTAGGAGTAAGCGGTTTGGCAAATGAATAGATGAGATGAGATGAGGTGCCACATGGATGATGATTCAGTGCATTTTCTGCATTTTAATACCAGTGTAGACTCTACACCTGCCTGGTGATCCCAATTCTAACAGATTTAATACTTTAATATTGCATAACTCCCATGAATATTAAAATGCAGTACCACCCTTTGACCACGAGGGGTCCCTGTAACACAAGACAATGTGTTTAGACTACAACACAATGTTGTGATATAATTGTCCTTCAGGTCCTTTATAAATTCTAGCATTCAGGGTAATATGAAGGGATGCAAGGAAGTAAAGAGGGACAAAGGACGTGCTGAGTGTGTGTGTGTGTGTGTGTGTGTGGGTGGGTGCAATAAAAAGGCCTTGGTGGTTTTATGAGAGTGTGAGGTATTGAATGTGATTTTGTATCTGTGTTTGTGTGCAAGTGATTGACTCAGTAAACCTGTGCTTGGATTTGGCATTTGGGGTTGAACTAAATAACAAAGAGGCCTTACCACACACACACACACACACACACACACACACACACACACACATTCTTATTGTCCTCATGGAGGACACTGGGCCCCTTTTCACCATGTCTCATGAAAGCTAATGTTCATGATATAGTAGAGAGATGAGAAGAAGCAGACAAAAGAAGAGACCTGGGTGGCACGGTGGATTAGTGGTTAGCGCTTCCGCCTCTCAGCAAGGCGTGGGTTTGAGCCCCATGCTTGACGACGGCGTTTCTGTGCATGCTTTTCTCATGCTTGTGTGTCTTTCCTCTGAATGCTCTGGTTTCCTCCCACAGTCCAAAGACATGCACATCAGGCTAACTGGACAGTCTCGATTGCCCCCAAGTGTGAATATGAGAGTGAATGGTTGTGTGTATGTTAGCGAGCTGTTAAGGTTGTACCCTGCCTTCGCCCAGAGTCATCTAGAATGGGGTACAGCCTCCCCGCGAGGCTAATAAAAAAAAAAAGAGACCAGTGAAGAGAATATGTGTTGAGGAGAGAAAAGTTTAAACTGAGCACGTCTGCCTTACAGCAAGAAGGCCTGGGTTCGATTCCCGGGCTCGGGCGTTTCTGTGTGGAGTCTGCATGTTCGCCTGGAGTTTGCGTGGGTTTCCTCAGGGCACTCTGGTTTCCTCCCACAGTCCAAAAACAAGCACAGTAGGCTAACTGGCTGTTCCAAGTCTCCCCTAGGTGCAAATGTGAGTGTGAATGGCTGTGTGTGTGTGTGTGTGTGTTGGCAGTGTAATGGTCTGGCATGCTGTTCAGGGTGTACCCTGCCTTCACCCGAAGTCGGCTGAGATGGTTGCCAGCCTCCCCGTGACTCTAATCAGGGTTAAGTGGCTTATAAAATGAATTAATGAATAAACGATTGAAGGTCTAAAAGGTAAAGAGAGAAAAGCAGAAGAAAAAAGGTGAGAAAATAAAGAGACGAGAAGAAGGGAGGAAGGAGATAAGAGGAAAGGATATTGGAGGGAGTAGAGAGCATGGGGAAGCTGAACGGAGAGGACAGGAAAAGAAAGACGGCGGGAAGAATAAAAGGAAAAGATCACAGGCACGAAGAGAAGAGGGCATGCCCCGTTACTTTTATAATAACTCGGATATACAGCCGTCCCGATGCGAGTCTATATTCCTGCTGCTGCAGTGGGGACTCTTTATGGGTACGAGCCAGGCTGTGACCTAAATAAGGCAAGTCTTCCTCTATAAATAAATCATATATTTTAAAACAGATGAATTATGCATGCAGGTGTGACGCACACAGCCGACGCAGACCGGACTTCCATTGAGACGATGTCTTCACCATTCCACCCTCGTCCGTAAACACGGACGACGTTCTCGTGACTGGAACAAACGGAGTAATCGTGCTGGAATGCAGAGTGCTTGTGTGGATCAAAAACCAGCTTACGATTAGTGAACAGTTGTACCTGTGGTAGACCGAGTTTCCTCTCCGTGAGGGATTTACCAGATAAGTAACAGATAAAGAGACGCAAATACACATTCGCATCCACTGCGTCCGAAATCACTCACTACTCACAATGTATCCCATAATGCACTATGAGAAATAGTGCACACCTAGTGGTTGCTAACCCAGTGATATATATACCATCATGCACGGCGTGTGTGTGTGTGTGTGTGCGAGTGGATTGTCCGCCAGTTCAGTTGATGTTGACCTGTCACATTTTAATTGTTAGAGTGCAGCAGGAAGTGAACGAGTGATTTCAGACGCAGCCATTAAGCTTTCATGCTGTCTGTCCGTCTGTCTGACTGTCTAGACCATTTTCATGAACGCAATACCTCAAGAACACTTTGAAGGATTTTATTTTTCAAACGTTGCACCAGAACACACCTTGACCCAACAATGAAGTATTTAATTAGATTTCGGAGGTCATAGTTCAAAGGTCATGGTGACTGCAGACTCATGTAGGCCGTTTTAAATGTAATATCTTAAAAATGATTTGAGGCATTTTCATCCAGTCTTTACATAAATGTCCACCTTGTTTCAAGGATGTACTGTTTAGATTTTGGAGCTCGTAGGTCAAAGGTCACTGTCACAACAGAATCATGTGGGCCATTGTTTTGGATGCTTTGAAGGGATTTTTTTTTCCTTTTTTTTCTTAATCTTCACCAAACTTTGTGCAAATACACACCTTGACCCAAGGATGAACTGATTAGATTTTGGAGGTCATAGGTCAATGGTCACTGCAGCCATTTGTGGGCCATTCTTGTGAACGCGATATCTCAAGGACGCATTAGGGCATTTTCTTCAAAGTTTGCACAAATGTCCACCTTGATTTAAGGATGATCTTGATTGGATATTGAAGGTCAAAGGTCAACGCATACAACTGGCAGGCAGTTGTTGTACTTTTTGTATAGCTTGCCACAAAGTTGAGACTAGTGACCTGTCAAACTAAAAAAAACAAAAAAAAAAACAAAAAAACAATTGAGGATAAAGTCTGAAAATGAAAGACGTAAAAATGGCACCATGTTCTCTATGAGGTGTGAAGGAAGAGGGAACATCTCTTCAATCAAGCGTGAACCAAGGCGAGAAAGACGGTTGGAAGAGATGCATACACAGATAAGAGAATGTATGAACTACTTGACCTGTTCTCTTAAATGCTAAAGTCTAACATTAGACAGATTGATTAATAAATCAAGAAGAGAGCGAAAGACGAAAGCAGTCTGGTGGTTTCCCCTTCAGCATGCCATTTGTGAGTGCGAAACAGAAAGCCCGACATTGAAGGAGTAAGATATGCACACAGATAAGAGTGTGTAAACTACAGTGCCTCTCAGTTCTCTTTAGAGCTCGAGGGCCATGTTTACGAAGAGGATCACTAATTACAGCTGCTTTAGCGACCATTTGTGCTGCTACGGACGACCATTTTCTAGGTGATCTACTGAGCTTGCGCGCACAAATGAAGACAGATTCCCTTTATCTAATAAAAGTTAGAGGAGGCAGAGGTGATCCGGTGGATATTCTGTAGGCTCTGGGCTACTGATCAGAAGTGTGTGGGTTCAAATCCCACCACTTCAGATACAAAGCATAGTCTCAATTCAATGTGACTCAATACAACGCTTTCTGCAAACAAGTGGGGTGTTTCTGACACATACTGGCTGTTATTATATATATATAATATACCATGAACAGTGTGTGAAGGGAGACTGTGATTTCAGTTTCAGTTCCGGGATTAAATAAAAATGGTGGGGGTACTGCAGTGATTATATCCACTGCCATTTCTTCGACACAGTTATAGCAGCGTGACTTGAAGCAGAAATATCAACTCATTCCTCCGGGAATGAACAAGTAGCTGCCGTGTTTTTACCCACATGACTATATCAAAGAACACTATGTATGATGTAGCCTGATACGGAGAACTAGGGGCGGCGCAGTGGTGTAATGGCTAGCACATCCACCACACAGCAACAGAGTCCTGGGTTCGAGTCCCGGGCTTGGCGAGGGCTTTTCTGTGTGGTGTTTGCATGTTCTCCCAGTGCTCGCGTGGGTTTTCTATGGGTACTCTGGTTTCCTCCAAAGACATCCACATTAGGCTTACTGGCTGTTCCAAATTGCCCCTAGGTGTCGATGTGAATGGTTGTGTGTGTTAGTCCTGTGTGTGTAGCCCTGCAATGGTCAGGCGAGCTGTTCAGGGTGAACTCCGCCTTCACCCGGTGTCCATCCTTACTAGGATTAGGCGGTTTTTTTATTAATAGGTGAAAAAAATTACAGTCTGACTGTCAGCACTACTGGGAGATAGAGGAGTGGACACTGGGGCACAGATAGGAAAAAAAAAGGGTTTAATAACCTAAATATGGACCAAGCAACAGGAGCAACGTACAGAAAACAAGGCCGTGACATTGGGAATAAATGCTGAAACTCCAACAACAACAAGAACTTTATTTGTGCGTTAAAGGTGCATTTTTCACAAATAATGATTTTAAATTGAATTAATCTGGTACAGGAGCCCTAAAATAACCATAGAATCTAATCTAACTAGGGCTCCTTGATGCTGTCTTTGTGACCTCCATCTACATTCCTTTACCCTCCTCGTGCTCATATAAGTCGCCAGCGTCCCCGACCTAAGTACAGCACATCTTCTAATATACAGTATAAATAAATCATAGAATAAAATACGAATCATGTACGCATGCACGTGTTTAGACCCAGGACAGTGGTCCAGTGGCATGTACACGCACACACACACACACAGACACACACACACACACACCATAACCACTATTAGTCTAAACCTATCCCCTACCTTGACCCTGACCTTATACTAACCCTAACCTTAAAACAAGTCTGCATGGGGCATGGGTTCATGTGTTGTCCCCATAAGGAAGAAATCCCCAGTATGTGGCTGTGTAAGCAGATCACAAAAACATTTTATTCCTGTAAATACACTACCCAGCCCAAAATAAAATGTAAAAAAAATTCGCACACACCAATATGTTGTGTATATCATCATGCCATTGTTTCAACAAACTTAAGCAACATCACATTTATTTCCAATCAGTGTCGGGGTCATTTCTCACCGACGTCTTGAATTCATGACTGAACCGCTCCATGAAGTCTCCAGCACATCCCGAAAACTTTCATTAGGATTAAGGGCAGGACTCTGGGGTGCCGATACATATGTGAGAATGATTCCTCGTGCTCCCTGATCCACTCTTTCATTATTTGAGTCCCCGTTTTATATCCGTGCCGTCAGGGAAGAAAAAGTCCATTAATGTGATAACCTGCTCATTCAGAACATTCACATCATCAGCTGACTTCATTTTATTGCCACGTTAATGTTGCTGAGCCTCGACCGGACCAACCGGAGCAACAATGTATTCTCGCTGCTTTAACAGCCTCACCGGGAAGGGAGTCACACCAAGAGCACTCATCTGTAACTGGAGTTGAAACTGGGAAATGCTGATTATAGTTTATGATATGCTGCAGTACAGCTGGAGTTTATAAAGAGATCTCTGTGATGTGCCTGATTATTTATGTGCATTGAGACATGCGACAGGCAGACTGGTATCTTAATAAAGCCGAGGCATTGAGACTTAAGCTGGAATGAGAACGATGAGATCAAAGAGTTTACACTCACACTTGCAATATCTGTGTACGTTTTCCACCTTCACTGTCTTTCTGTCTGCACACATGACGGTGAGGACGGAGCTGGGCGCTCTATTTTCACCCTTACGCCGCACTTTGGAAGGAACTTGATTTCATACATATTTAACTCAGCTTGCTTCAAGACTTTACCACAGACCTTCTGGATCCTTCATGCAATGACAGAGTTTGTGCAGAGAAAGAGAGCGAGAGAGAGAGAGCGAGAGAGAGAGAGAGAGAGAGAGAAAGAAAGAGACAGACAGAAAGAGACAGAAGAACAAAGAAAGAGAGAGAGTAAAAGAAAGACATAGTAAGAGAGAGAAACAGAAAGAGAGGTAGCTATAGAAGGACAGAGACAGAAGAACAGAGAGGGAGAGAGAGAGTTTGAGCAGGAGAGGGAGCAAGAGGGAGACAGAGGGAGAGAGAAAGAAAGAGAGAGAGACAGAGAGAGAGAGAAAGAGAGAGAGACCGAGCAGAAGAGGGAGCCAGAGAGATACAGAGAGAGAGAGAGACGGAGAGAGAGCGAGAGCGAGAGAGAGACTGAGCAGAAGAGGGAGAAGGGAGACAGAGAGATACAGACAGAGAGAGAGAGAGAGAGAGAGAGAGGGAGAGTGCGAGAGGGAGAGAGAGCAAGAGGGAGAGAGAGACTGAGCAGAAGAGGGAGCAAGAGGGAGACAGAGAGCGAGAATGAGAGAGAGAGCGAGAGAGAGAGAGAGAGGCTGAGCAGGAGAGGGAGAAGGGAGACAGAGAGATACAGACAGAGAGAGAGAGAGAGAAAGAGAGAGAAGAACAGAGAGACAGAGAAAGAGAGAGAGGGGGAGGGAGAGGCTGAGCAGGAGAGAGAGCAAAAGGGAAACAGAGGTACAGAGAGAGCGAGAGAACAGGAAAAGAGAGTGGGACTGTTGACTGTTGTGATCAATTCTCTCACCTCTACATCACACACACACATTTCCTCTGTGCTTTTTTTTTTTTTTCAGTCTGAGTAAAAAGATTTCAGTTTCTCTGTAGCTGCTGTGAGGAAATGGAACACAGGTACGACTGGTTCAGCATTAACGAGGCACATTTTTTAATTCTACAGAATCGCATACCGCCAGCGAGAGTGCTGCTGGTTACCCTCAACTATAAAACCCACACACTCCAGTACACACTCCACCTCTCTCTATAACCTTCATCTACACTTCATCTTAAAAACCTTATACACTCAACACCTGTTTATATATCTTCCATTCATACTTTAGAATATTATAACCTGACAATCTCTCTCTCTCTCTCTCTCTCTCAGAACACCCTCATTTTTCCAGTTTCCACTTAAAGCACAGATCGAAAAAAATTAAAGAAATAAAAAAGAAGTCATTGTGGAAAGTCACCTTTTGCAGATGTGGGAGCAGAACCTGCTTATGACATCCTTTTGACGATGGAAATCAAACATTGTTCTGGAAGCTCTTCCTAGGACTGTTAGCCATGTTAGCATGTCCCCTTCACAGCTAGAAGGTCCTGGGTTTCCTGGAGTCCAATAGAGCTAATTGGCCGAGCTCCCACAGGAGGGCGGGATGGTATACGCTCACTTCCCTGTCACTCACAGCGATCACCAGCCAATCATGGGCGTCTGTGAGCTCATTCATACGAGAGCCGGTTAGTGCTTTCCCTCCGAGTGTGTTAGGTTGCCTCCAAATACACATGCGCAGCGGTTCGTAAAGAGGCGGGTGGCAGCATTCCCATGTCACGGAAGGATACAAGTGATGCATGCTTACGCCCCTCCCTGGTTGGTGGTGGTGATGTGATAGGGAGGGCAACACTTGATGGGTGGGAATTGAATACGACTAAATTAGGGGAGAAGGTCCGGGGTTTGAGTCCCGGGCTCGGCGAGGGCGTTTTTGTGTGCATGCTCTCCCTGTATTTATCTGGGTTTCATCTGGTTTCATCTAGTCTGGTTTCCTCCCATAGTCCAAAGACATGCACGTTAGGTTAATTAGCTGTTCCAAATTGCTATGTAGTTTTTGTTGTACCTAACGCCACTAGCACAATTCAATAACCTCATTAACTTCACCGATACACTTCTAATCTTCACTAAGACGCTTCACACTGTACTGACAGTCGACTGCCTTCACTAATATACCTCACTAACTTCACTGCAGAGTAAAAATGTACTGCACGACCAAATTACTGAGCAGAATTATGAGTGTCTCTACTTTGGCGGAGCAACTACAGTCACACTTCAGCAAGTTTCTCTGTGCGCTGCCAAGACCCTAAATAAGGTTGCGTTAATGATGCAGTTAGCAATCAGCAACAATTAATTACTGCGGCACTGGTAATGAAAACTGGGAGGGCTGTGCTGCCCTGAAGCATTGCTGTTTATTAATTCTTACACTCCCAGCTTGTTGTGAGATACAAATCTGTTCTTATTGAAAAAAAGAACAGTAGAACATGGACTGATCTATGGCTGCTGCATCAAGCCTGAGACATTGACAAATTATTTTCATCCAGCGATATATAACCTGCGATATGTACATGTTAAATGCTTTTTTTAATTGTTTCCTGATTTCCACACACCCACCCAAGTGTTGTACCTGCTCACAATAAAAAAGAACCAGTTTAAAAATGGACCACAGGGTTCCGAATGCTCCCGCCGGAAGGACAATTTCATAATACGCCAATATAGAACAAGCGTAGCAAGTTTGAAAGCCCCAGCTTTAGATCCACAGAAGGTCCTGGGTTCAAATGCCAAGCTCAGGGGTTTCTGTGTGAAGTATGCAAGCTCTGAGTGGGTTTCTATTCATCCAACTGGCGCCCATCTCAGCCGACTCTTGTCGGGAACACCCTGGCTTCTCGCCTGGCCATCACAAGGCCGACACACACAACCATTCACACTCACACTCACTCCAAAGGGCGATTTGGAACAGCCAATTAGCCTACTATGCATGTTTTTGGACTGTAGGAGGAAACTGGATTACCCAGAGGAAGCCCACGCAAGCACAGTGAGAACATGCAAACTCCACACCAAAACACCCAGGCCTGGGAATCGAACCCAGGGCCTTCTTGCTGCGAGGCGGGCATGCTAACCACTACACCAGCGTGCCACCCCAGACCAAAGACATGCACATTAGAATTAGAATTAGGATTAGGATGAGATAGGCTCCAGCCCCCCGCAGCCCTAATATTAGGATTAAGTGGTTTTTCTGTCCAATCTCCCGGATAGATAAATCCAATCTCAGGGGTTCTTCTCCCATGTGGTGTGCTGTAAAACTGTGGTAAACTGTTTCCATTCATCATTTATAAATTGATTTTTTCAGTTTAGCGTTCACAGTAAAAAGAAGAATGTGCTTACTGGACCTCATTTCCCTTCTCCCACACATACAACAGCAGGAAGTAAATATATATCATGTTCACATGTATACACATGTCGAAGTTCTGAACAGCACGCTCACCTTGAGAACAGTAATGTTCCAGGCGTAGCTCTCCATGGCCTTCTGCAGCTTTCTACCTTTCAGGCCCTCTTTAGCCCCAATCCGGTGCAGATCTTCATGGAAATCCAACCCTGCAAAACAGCACCAACACACTCAATACCTCCATGTATCCTCAGGGAAGGCCGGGTCTCACTGAAACATCCCGAAAGCCCAAAACAGCCCAACGTGCCTCATTAGAATCACACAGCAGATGGCACAATCAGATTGAACTCCCATCTGCTCTCAGTCTGATCAAAAGGTGGAAAATTACCATCTCTATTAATAACAGTCACTTGTATGCCTATAAAGAAGAAAAAAGGCTTTACTTAGAATCAAAAGGTACAATGGAAAAAAATGTTCCGAAAACAACGATATTTTTGTTTAAAACAAATGGCGTATATGTCGTGCAAGCCCTGAGGTCTGTTTCTTGCCGAGTACAACATTTGCCTAATATGTTCTGTTTTTCGGCGCACTGAGTAACAACAACAAGAATCTACTTGACAGCTAACCAAAACCACATTTTGCTCTGGAAGCTATTAGAGAAGACACAGTCCGTAAAAACTAAGGTTGGCCTGAACAAATTACAGAAATTCGCATTATATTTATATATTTTAACAGCCCTGAGAGCGTTTCTGAATTTAATGTACTATACGTACACCCTCAGCTTGAAGTGACTACTTGAGTCGGCTGTTGTTTCCCCTCGGAAGGATCCGTATAATTAGTCTCTGTAGATAGAAAGATTGTATAGCAGTTATTATAAAAATATAAAATATCCAGGGCGGCACGGTGGCGTAGTGGTTACAACTCACAACAACAAGGTCCTGGATTTGAGTCCTGGGCTCGGCGAGGGCATTTCTGTGTGGAGTTTTCATGTTCTCCCAGTGCTTGTCTGGGCTTCATCTGGGTACTCCGGTTTCCTCCCACCGTCCAAAGGCATGCACATTAGGCTAACTGGTGGTTCCAAACTGCCTGTATTTGCGGATGTGAGTGTGGCACAGTGGTCAGCATGTTCACCTCACAGCAAGAAGGTCCCGGGTTCGATTCCCAAGCTCTTGTTTCTGTGTGGACTTTGCATGTTCTCCACGTGCTTGTGTAGGTTTCCTTGGGGTACTCTGGTTTTCTCCGACAGTCTCAAAAAGTTGAACAATAGGCTAATTGGTTGTCTTAAATTGCCCCTAGGTGTGAGAGTGTGTGTGAATGGTTGTGTTTGCGTTGGCCCTTAACAATCTGGCGAGCTGTTCAGGGTGTGCGACGCGTTCGCCCTAAGTCGGCTATGATAGGCTCCAGCCGCTCTGTTACCCTAGGATTAAGCAGTGCGGAAAAAGAATGAATGAATAAAATGTACTGCACACTCACTGTACATTCAGAACCCTTTTGCTTCTTGAATATTTTATTGCATTAAAGATTGATGACCTTTTTAAAATCCACAGTGAATCTTCAAATGAATAAAACAATGCAAAAAAATAAAAAACTGAAATCATACAGAATTCAGAACATTGGCTACGACAATTCAGACTGAGCTCAGGTGCATTCTGTTTGCTTTCATTAGCTCGAAATGTCTTTAGAACTTGATTAGAGTCCATTTGTGGCCAATTTAATGCGTTGGACATGATTTAAAAAGGCATACACCTGTGGGTTTAAGGTCTCACCACTCACAGTGCACACCAAGCCAGAAAGAAAGGAAGGAACTCTCACTGGACATCCATGATCAAATTATGTTTAGACACAGATCTGGGCGAGGGTATAAAACCATTTCGAAAGCTTTCAGTGTTCTCAGGTGCATAGTGGGCTCCATCATTTTGAAATGGAAGAACTTTGGAAGCCCACAGGGGGCTCTTCATACAGCTGGCTGCTCAGACAAATTCAGTAACTGGCCAAGACAAGCACCCAATGACCACTCAGAGATCTGAGGTCCTCAGTAGAGATTAAAGGACCATCTCAGAAATACTCTATTACACCGATATACTCCAAGTGCCTAGATGGAAGCCACTCTTGAGGTAAAGGTTTTAAGGCAGTGAATTTATAATTTTTTTCTTTTATTTTTTTGGTGCAGAACTGCATGTGCTACTTCTGCGGAAAACTAGGTACTGCTCATCAGCTAATAATACCATCCCTATACTGAAGCCTGGTGGTGGCGGCATTATGCTGTGGGGTGCTTATGCATGAGGCTGACTTTACACAGTTTTTTTTTTCTTGTGCAGTATGCCCTCGCTGGATGTGCTGGACCAAGTGTTATTGTTTTATATTCACAAAATTTTAATTTCTGTTTAGTCTTACTGCCACTTCTCTTATGTCTATGTATTAATTAAAAAAAAAACATTAAGCAGATGTTTTCTTGCAGTTTTGCACACAATAGAAGCAATATTTTGAAGCTTTGTCACTACTGCCTTTCCACTAAGTAATTCTATGTGATTAATTCTATGTGGTTAGGATGCTGGGCCCATGATCTCATGGTTGTGGGTTCGAATCTCTGTTAGACCCCCACCGTGCTAAGACCCCTGGGCTAGGTCTTAAGTACAAGTGTGCCTCTGTCCACCCAGCAGTATAAACGGGTACCATTAAAAATACCCAGCAGGAGTTGAACTCCTAGTCACGTCACGCTTCAGAAACCGGGAATAAGTTCCGGCTGTGATGTCTGGGTGTAAAAAGCCCAACAAGCTTATTCCTCTAAGAGATGCTATTTTCACCCACGCAAAAACGAGGAGAACACGCAAACTCTACACGGAATCCGTCAAGCCCGAGAATCGAACCCAGGACCTTCTTGCAGTGAGGCGAAAGTGTTAACCACTACACCACTGTCTTACTTGAGCAGGTAGCAAACACTGGAGCACAATATAAAAAGTGTAGTTCTAGTTTTCTAGAAAAATAATCGCCTTTTTCTATTCAGTGGACCGTTTTCTAATGATCATGATACAACCACCTCTTTCCTGATCCAAACAAGTGCTAAAAATGCATGCATGCGTGCGTGTGTGTGTGTGTGTGCGCGTGTGTGTGTCTGATGAGTCAGATAACCAGTTAAAAAGCGTGAGATGGAGAATGAAGTCCCTAGACAGACCCCGTCATGCTAGGGGGTGCCAAAGCTAAAGGTGTCAAAATGCTTCTTCTGTCTGAATGCCTGCCAGACTCACAGCTGTGTCCTGTGTCTCAACACCCACACACAAAATCATCTCTGTTGCCGACCGTCACCCACACCACCAACCCTTTACTTCACAGGCACATGTTTGGAGGTGTACAGTCGAGGCATAAATACCAGCGATCGCGGCCTTAGACACAAAAGAATGGAGGCATTTATATCCCTGGCTTTGATTCATGGAGGCATTCGTGAAACACAATGAGCTCACAGCAATGAGTCAAACCGCTCCAAATCAGCTTTTTATAAACAGGACCATACCAGTCTTTTCACTGTGTCAATCCAATATTTTAGCTGTTTTCATAAAGAAATCCTTCAACTGGTTTCTTTTTTGATTAATTCTTTGCTTAACAGTTTCCTATATTACCCACAATACTGCTGGTCTACCTGCTGATAGTGGCAGGTACCTTTGAAGTCGTAGCTGAGAACGAGCTTCCAATATAGAAGTCAGACAACCATCACCTGCAATTTCTAGCCCGGCTGCCCTTGCTAGCAATACCAGTAGATCATGTGATGTTTTGTGTATACAAACACACTAGCAACATGTCCATAGATAGAAGTTGGACGGTACTGTGTGCACGACTGATCAAATGAGACGCAAATATGACGAAAGTGCCACGGTACTACAGCTATAATGAGCAGCCATGTTTGATTTTGAATTCAGGATTGGTGACGTTCCCCTGACTTTCCGAGTCTGGAATTTGACCTCAGGGGCATTCCAGTAGAAATTTCTACAAACTTCAAAACCTCCAGTATAAATGAAACACCGCATTGGTTCTTGTTTCATGTCCACCCAAAGAAAGCGATGCTGCAGCAGCGCTTCATTCTTCAGTCTATGCAGCTCTCACTTCCTGAACTATACACTCGTTCAGGTTCCAAACCATTACCACAGACATCACCTGTCCTGTCCTGTAATGTTCACCATCCTGTAGATGGCTAAGCGGAAAAGCCAAGCCTACGTCCTAACTTACTCTCTCTCGCTCTCTCACTCACTCATTTGCCGAACGGCTTGCTAACTCGTACTAACACTGGGCGAAGGCAGGGCACACACATTGAACAGCTCATCAGACCATCCCAGGGCCAAAACACGTACAGCCATACACACCATTTGGAACAGCCAATTAGCCTAATGTGTCTTTGGACTGTGGGAGGAAACCGGTGTACCCCGAGGAAACCCACACAACTCCACGAGTCCAGAAATCAAACCCAGGACCTTTCTTGCTGTGAGACAGGCACGGTTACCACACGCACACCCAGAACAGCTTGCCAGACCATCGCAGGGCCAACACACACAACGATTTACACCCACACTCACACCTAGGGGCAATTTGGAACAGCCAATTGGCCTAATGTGCATGTCTATGGATTGTGGGAGGAAATCACGCATACATGAGAAGTACACATGCCCGAGCCCAGGGATATGAACCCAGGACCTTTTTTGCTGGCATGGTAACCAACTGCCTGTCGTAACTCGGTGCTTTCATATAGCTGCACTGCATTCTGGGACACTGAGTCCAGTATTTGCTGTCAATACTACTTCTATACTAATTTTCCCATTAATCTGACATCACTGGAAATGAGTGAAATCAGAAAGTGAACTCTGTCTTTAGGAATTAACCTGCGCTTAGGAGTTTGAGATTGATGAAATATTTTTCTTCGGTTACGTGCCATGGAACTTCACTAATAATGTTTCCCTGCGATGGCCTCTAATTTCTTATGGGAATTACGAAAAAAACAGCAACAACCAAAAAATGACCTCAAGAATCATGAAACACATCACAAATAATTTCATACAAAACATTTCATGTGTTTTGAGGTAGTTTCCCTTTAAGACGTTTATTTAAAGTCTGATTAAGAGACAGCAATGTAATGTGACAAAGCAGCTCGAAGCCATTTCTTTGCAGTAAATGTTGATGATTTACAGTGACAGAAGGCATATAGAGTGTTGGCAGGGCACGTAGACAAGGCCTGGTGATGAGCTACATGGAAATGTATATATGAATCAAAACTCCAACTCTCTCGTAGTGGTTAGCATGTCCACCTAACAGCAAGAAGGTCCTGGGTTCAAGTCCCGGGCTCGGGCGTTTCTGTGAGGAGTTTGCATGTTGTCCCTGTACTTGCATGGGTTTCTTCCGGGTACTTCAGTTTTCTCCCACAGACCAAAGAGATGCACATTAGGTTAATTGGCTATCACTATATATCAGTTTGGCACAAGTTGCTATATTGTGTGAGAATGCGCTCATTTATGCTAGTTTAATGAAGGATACTCTCACACTCCTGACTGTTTGAAATGACACGACGTATATGTGTCTGGCCGCACATCTGAGGTGACATGATGAAAAGAAAGAAGAAAATGAAGGGACGAGCATTGAGGAAAGAACGAGAGGTGAGCCTGAAGTGTTTATTAGAAAAGGAGAGGTGCTGAAAAAGGCCATTCACACCTTCAAAAGCCCCCTGTCTGTCTATCTTACTGTCTGTCTCTTTCACATGCAATTAAATAAGAGGCAAGCAGTTGTGATGCTCTGCAGGATTTGTGCAGATGAAATAGAATAGATGAGAGAGAGAGAGAGAGATTAAAATCTTACAAAATATCAGAGTCCTTGCAAGGGTCTATTTTTGTGAGAGATGGAAACAGCAGGCCATTAGCGAAGAGATGATTCAGCCCAGCTCGCAGATCAAGAAAGAGTGGACAGAGAGAGAGAGAGAGAGAGAGAGACAGGGAGAGAGAGAGAGCAAGAGAGAGCGAGAGAGAGTAAGAAAGAGAGAGACTGAGAGAGAGAGAGAGTAAGAGAGAGAGAGTAAGAAAAAGAGAGACTGAGTGAGAGAGAGAGCAAGAGAGAGAGAGAAAGCAATAGAGAGAGTGAGAGAGAGAGAGAGCAAGAGAGAGAGAGAGCAAGAGAGCAAGAGAGAGAGTAAGAAAGTGAGAGAGGGGGGAGCAAGAGAGAGCAATAAAGAGAGTGAGAGAGAGAGAGGGAGAGAGCAAGAGAGAGTAAGAGAGAAAGCAATAGAGAGAGTGAGAGAGAGAGAGCAAGAGAGAGAGAGCAATAGAGAGAGTGAGAGAGAGAGAGACAGAGAGAGAGAGAGAGCAAGAGAGAGAGCAAGAGAGAGAGTAAGAAAGAGAGGGGGGGAGCAAGAGAGTAAGAGAGAGAGAGCAAGAGAGAGAGTAAGAAACAGAGAGAGTGAGAGAGAGAGTGCGAGAGAGAGAGCAATAGAGAGAGTGAGAGAGAGAGCACGTGAGAAGAGCGCGCGCGAGAAAGAGAGAGAGAGAGAGCAAGAGAGAGCGAGAGAGAGAGAGAGAGAGCAAGAGAGAGCGAGAGAGAGAGAGAGAGAGAGAGAGAGAGCGAGCTTGGCATGCACTCTGGAAATAAACAAGCAGCAATAATAACCCCATCATAACTCTCCAACTTTTCACCTAATACTTCCTAAACTACTAAGCTTTCAAAGTGCAAATGTCGACTGATGTTTTGTGCTTTTGTTGACTGATCGGTGCATGTTTTGTGTCCCTGTACGAATACAGTGAACTGCCAATCAAAATACTCCACTGAAAGTGAAATGGTTGTGTGTGTGTGTGTGTGTGTGTGTGTGTGTGTGTGTGTGGGTGGAGATTGAAATATGTGAGCTGAACTGCACTTTCGCTTTTATTTAATGTCGTTTTGTGCCTTTTTTTTTTG